>CM071793.1:6540203-7140203 GCA_036559045.1 Platycarya longipes | reverse complement strand
AAAAATTTTAAAAAATATAATGATAAATTTAACCTGATATAAGTTTGCAATCCAAATCGACCTTACAGTACGATAAAGTCTACCCAGCCTCCACCTTTGCCCACATGTTAGGTTTACTCACTCCTTCATTCTTTACCGATTGCTTTGAGAATTGATGTCTTACTTATGCCTTTGTGCACAAGCATAAAGAAGACTTTTTCAAATATAGAAGCTTTCACGATTTTCTTGCATCTTTACGTATTTCTAATAAGATGTTCCTCTTGTATAAGTCTTGTGTACAGTATATTCCTTTATGCTTGTTAATATTTGATTACTTGTAGAAAAAATTTGAGTGAAACCATAATTGCAAATTCTTGTTACTTTGCCTTGGATTTTAACCTTGAAGATTTAAAAACTGAGGCTGCCCTTGTAAGTAGTGTCAATGACTTTTATGTAATCGTGTAATTTCATGATTCCGTTTCTTTGGTGAAAATGTATAATGGGGCTATATTTTACCTTATTTTAGCACTGTAGGTATTGCTCTCAGATTAGCTAGGGATGACCGATGATGTCACGCCAACTTTGAACATCCGGATGCTAGTAAGAAGCTGAAAGATGTGTTTGATGGTGTTGGGTTCCCGGCTGAGAGACTGTCCCAGCCCAGGAAAGGGTCAGCCATCCAAATGCTCAGCAAAATGATGAGGTATTATGACCATATGCTGAAATATACTCATTTTTCTTAATTGGATTTAAGTTCCAAAATTCCCTTGAAGATTTGAATTATAATTTATTCTTACATATGTTTGACATATGCCTTTTTTAAAAGATGGGCTCAATGATCATGCATATGGTGTAACTGCTAGTTGTAAATTGATCGTTCGGACTGTAAGTACGTGTTACTGGATTTGTATAGTAATGCATGTTAAATTTTCTTATTTGTCAGAGGAATACTCAAAGTGTTGCTTATTTTCTCAAAACAAGTTCTCTGACAGTGTTACTTATTTTCTTACATGTAAAAATGGATAGTTTATTTAACAACCAAACATGCCTAATTTAACAAAATATAATCAGATAAGCATAATATGGAAAGCCATCAAATCTGAAAAAGGATTAAAGGGAGGACATAATATTCTATACAAAACCCTCATCATTACATTTTTTGACATTACAAAACTCTTGTTTGTTTTTTAAAATTCTCTCATCTTATCTCAAACTCATCATTATATTTTTTTTAAAATTTTATATAAATTAATCTAAATAATTTAATTTTTTCAAATCTCAAAACAATTTTTTTAAATTTTTTTTAAAAAAATTAATATTAAAAAAATATATTATAATAATATTCTATTTTTTATAATATATTATAATAATATTTTATTTTTACCTTATTTTATCTCACCTCATCTATAAAAATAACCCAATAATTATACAAAGTTCACTCCTTCCATTCACAACAAATAATCATCTATACAGTACGGAGTTTGAGACGTTTTTTTTCCACAACACGCCAAATATTCACAACCAAAACAATGGTACAAACTTTTCCGACGAAAAAAAAAAATTACAACAAAACTGGCACACCTCTTCAATATACTGACACAACAAGCTTACATTCGGGTGATAACTATATCGAGAGCCTTCTTAAAAGATGATGTCCATCTCTCTTCTACGATGAGATTTTTTTAGGAAAATAATCGATTTAGTTTGATCTAATTTTAAATAAAATTTAGAACGAATCAATATTATTGATTTTCTATTTTTTAAAATCAATTATGCATTAATTATCTTCCAAAATCAGTAGTACTGATTTTATCGATTCTAGTCCAATTCAATTTAATTTTTTGATTTTAAATTAGTCTATATTAATTTATTAAACTATTAATATATATATATATTAGTATTACTTATAATGATTAAAATAATTATATATTAATATTTTTTATAATAAATTTAATCTTTTATAATTATATCATTGATAGGTATAACTAATATTATTAGTATTAGGTCAAAAAAAATTGTATTAATATTGTTATATCATTATTTCATATGTAATTATTTAATATAATAATTTATATATAGATTTAAAGTATATTACTAATAGTAATATAGTATTATACTATTAGTATTAGGCCATAAAATATAAATTGTAATTAATTTATATTATATACTAATATATAACATATTATATATAATTAAAAAGATATTTTATATTATATATCATATTAAAAAAATTAATTTAAAATATATATATTATATTGAACCGGTCCGGTCCGGTTCTAAAAAGTTTAGAACCGGAATCGAACCGGTATCTACTGGTTTTAATATTATGAAAATTTATTTCGAATCGGTACTTACTCAAATCAGACCGATTTCACTGGTTCGGTCTGGTCTGATCCAGTTTACCAATGCACCGATTTTTTCTTACACCCCTAATTGTCCCAACTTTTGAGTATGGCCTCTAAAAATCCTAACTACTTGCCCATCTAGTTTCAACTGAACCATCTACTCAGATGCAACTACACTGACCATTTTAGTCTCAAATCTTAACTCCCCTCCCACCTACCTCTAACAACTCATCTTCTTTTGCTCGCTTTCAATTACTTCCTCCCTCAAACCTGAACTTTCTCGTCTACTATCACTCTTATATGCTATTTTTAAGCTTTCTTCAATTTTCTCTTTCTCCTACCTTTCCCACAAAACGTATCTTTGTGTTTCTTTGGACCCAGTACAGAAAAAGTTAAGATTCTCTCCTCTCTCTACCCACACCTACTAATATTTTCTCTGATTATTCCTTCTACTTTTGGAGTCTCTCAAAGTCTTCGTGATGTCAAAAGAAATTCCAAATATAGACATTTTGGTACAGAAGACTAAAACCCTCACGTGGGACGATATTATCTTATAACCATCAGAGGAAACTGCTTCAATGGTGGAAAGCCAGGTTTTGATAGGTAAGATAGTCTCTCTTAAACCTCTCAATAAAAATACATTTCATGCTACCATTCAAGCTGCTTGGGGCTTTGTTTCAAACTTGACAATTGCAGACATTGGTCAAAACTATTTCGTGTTCACTTTTCTAACCCGTTCTAATAAGTATCGTGTCTTTAACAATAGACCTTGAAACTTTCGCGGGTTTCATATGGTTATAAAGGAATGGGATCCTCGACTAAGTCTCCCTGAGTTGGATCTCATTCACTCAACCTTTTGGATCCAAATTTATGGTATCCCACCAACTCTCTTGAATGAAAAAACCGTGACAAACATTGGAAATGTGTTAGGAAACCTGTTAGAAATTGATCAAAACCATCTCTTCTATATAATGCTACTGAATCTATTAGAATAAGGGTGGAGATCAACACTGAAGAGCCACTTGTTGATGGGTTTTTATATGCTAGAGTTAACCTAGACCCAGCTCCCATCACCTTTCGTTATAAAAGACTTTCTGACTTTTATTTCAGTTGTGGACAACTGGGTCATCCATTCCAAACTTGTCCATACCATTATTGTCTTGAGGAAAGTCTACCATTTGGTCATAAGTTGCGAGCAAATTTTATAGAAACTATAAGAGGCTTCCGACCAGAATCATTTGTTGTTCCACAGCAAATCCTTTCACAACTTCTTCCCCAAGTTTCCAATGAATCTGTGTCTCTTCCACAATCACCAAGCATACTAAATGAAAAAGGAAAGACATCGGTTGTGGAACACTGTGGTACAACCAAAGCAAAGTTGGTCTACACTTTTGATGGTGTTCAAAAGCATTATTGCATTGATCCATTATTTCACTTAGCACGTAAACCAGTCATGCGTAATCTGGAAGATGAAAGAACTGTTCAAAGAGATAAAGATTTTCAGAATGAACGTCCAGGATCTATTCTTTTCAGGACAAGTGGCATTCGTTCGCAGAAGGTGATCTGCCTCTTTCTATCGTTGCCTCTGCAGATCACATCACGTCCAGCCAACTGGCTTCATTAAATGTTGTTCTTAAAAGTGGAGAGGAAGGTGCCCCATCTGTCCATGTGTCAACAATCTGTGATATGAGTACAACCCCATTAACGAGCCCGTCAAATAACCAAAGTGTCGTGGGCTATACCATGGGCCAATTTGATCTAGATAATCCAACCTTCACTCATGAAGATCATCCGTTTAGTGGCCCAGGAAACATGCCTATGAATAAGATTGAAAATCCAGGTGATGGCCTGATCCATTTCTCAACATCATTATGGATCAATTTAAAGTAGCGGTTAGTAAAAAGGGTCTTCCCAACCAGCCCATAATATTTCCTTCAAAATGGCTCCAATGGGTCGAGCTTGCTTAGCTTTTAATACATTCTACTTTGCTTAAATTTCTCCTAAAAACTCTTTTTCTCCTGTCCTGACCCCCATAGCAGACCATCAAGTTCCTATGAAAAACAACCAAGAGCCCTTATTTCCTTTTTCGTATTCTACCAACAACCATCTGGAGGAGGCCACCAAAAAGAGGAAGAATCCATTGGCAGGGATAGCTGGATAAGAATTTCCATAAAAAAAAAAAGTGTTTTAAACTCACTTTTGATTTTGGAGAATGCAAGTCATAATAAGGCAGTGTTTCTGGAGAAGCTCAAGCCAATGAAGACTAATGAGACCAAAGTCTCAAAGATGAATGCTAGTAAAGGCCAAAACTCCAAAGCCTATCAGTTATTGCCGACATCTCATACTAATCAGGCAGTTCCTCAGAATTTGTATCCAAATGCGATCGTTTCATAGAGGAGAACAACACAGCAGTCGAACCTTCACACTGACACTTTCGACAGAGACCATCAGAGAAATAGCACAACTATTGTGAGATTTGCTCCATATCAAAGCTTCAAGGAAATTGGTAACAACAGCCAAAATCTATCTTTTGTTCCTTCAGATCCAATTGAAGAGGTGGCATACTTAACTCTGCCATCTCAAGAGCTATGAGGTTCATTGTTTGAAATTGTCGAGGCTTGGGCCGACCTCGAGCAATTCGATCTATTAGGGCCCTTATTAGTATTCATAATCCTGACATTATTTTTCTTTTTGAATTGTCTACTAAGGATGTTTATATTAGAACTGCTAGTACCCTAGGTTTTGGTCATTTCGTATATGCTTCCTCGGCTAGTATTTGGGGTGGACTGCTTCTTTTGTATTGTCCCAAGGTAGACCTGGTCATTGTTCATATATGTAGTAATATTATCTCAATGTTGATGTACTCAGATCCTTGTCATGTTCCCTCGCTTCTTCATCTTGTCTATTGCCCTATTCCTTATAGAAATAAACATTGGTGACTTTAACTCTATAATTTTGCAATCTGAAAATTCTCGGGGCAAGCATGTTCCTAATAGCTCTAAGCCCTTTGGCCTTCTCCATTATAAGAATAGCTTTGGCTTTGTTGATCTTGGTGCTTTAGGGCCTAAACTCACTTGGTCAAACAATATAAGTGGTAGTCAGCTGATCAAAGAAAGACTTGGCCGTGGAGTTGCCAACATTTCTTGGATTGATACTTTCCTCAAGCCACAATATTTGTTCTCAATCGTATTACTTCGGGCCATGCTCCTATTCTCTTAGACACATCAAATAGGAATGGTCACCTAAAAGCTTTCAGATTTGAAAAATTCTAACTTAGAGATCCTTCCATTTTTAAAATTGTCAAAACTGCCTAGAATTCCCTGTCCTCTGAGACTCCTTCCTACATTTTGGCAAATAAACTCAAAGCCACCAAAAAAAGCTCTTCGCGATTGGAACACCAACTATTTTGGGATCATAACTCCATTAATCAAGAAAAAAAGAAGATCTCAAAATCAAAATTCATGAACTTCAAATTAGCGAAGAATCTTTGTGGGGTCAAAAATCCAGAATCACTTGGTTGACCACTACTGATTTTAATAACAAATTTTTGCATGCCTCTACAACCATCCGTTGCCGCAGGAATTACGTTGATAGTCTCAAGATTGCTCCAAGCACCTGGACCAGTGATAGCAAATATCATCATCCAGAAAATCTTGGATCACTTCTAACAAATCTACACTTCCACCTATCCTTCTGTCCCTGAGAATTTGGATAATCTTTTTATTAAGAAGATTAATGATGGTGGAAAATGAATTCTTGTGCACCATACCTACAGATGATGAAATCCTAGCCACTGTCCGTAGCCTGCCTTCCACAAAAGCTTCAGGATTGGATGGTTTCACTGGTTTTTTTTATAAAACCTTCTGGAAAATCATCAAAGCTGATGCTTTGGCAGCCATCAAAAGTTTTTCACTCAGGGCAAATTTCTCAAAAAACTCAATCACACAAATATCACCCTCATCCCCAAGTCTGACCATCATAATGAGGTTCATCAATTCCACCCTATTAGTCTATCTCATGTTTGCTATAAAATTATAGCAAAAATCCTGGCAAACAAAGTTTGCAATGTGCTCCCCAATCTTATCTCTCCTTACCCATCGACCTTCATCCAGGAGAGAGTCATTCATGATAATGTCATTTTGGCATATAAAATCTTCCACAAGTTGAAAAAAAGGCATAGTAGAAGTGGTCAAGTAGCTATCAAGATTGATATGAAGAAAGCTTTTAATTCAATGGAATGACACTTCCTTCTGTCAGTCCTCAAATCTATGGGCTTTTGTCCTACTTGGATCTCATGGATCAAAGAATGCGTCACTCCTATTTCTTATTCCATCACTGTAAATGGTTCACCTCATGGATTTTTCTAATCTTCTCGAGGACTTAGACAAGGCAACCCCCTTTATTCTTGGTACGGAAGTCCTTTCTAGACTCTTAGCAGTTAAAGAGCAAACCAACTGCATTAAGGGTATCAAAATTTCTTATGACGAACCTTACATCAGCCACCTCTTTTTTACTGACGACATTTTTCTTTTTTGCTAAGCCACCTCTCAGAAGGCCCACCACTTGAGCGGGTGTCTAGCAGCTTATAATTCTTGGTCGAGTTAATCTGTTAATGAAAGAAAACACTCTCTCCATTTTAGCAAAAACTCTACTCCTAACTCTAGAAATATTGTGCGGCAATTCTTTCGTTACAGAGTCTCGCTTCCTCATACCAAGTATCTTGGCCTTCCTCTCCCTAATCCAACTGACAAGAAGACCTTCCTTATGGAAATTCTGGATCATATCAAAACCAAAATTCACGGATCGAAATCTAAACTTCTTTCCCAAGCAGCCAGGGGCCTAGAACTGTTCTTATTAGAGCTATTGCTAGCTCTATCCATGCTTACACAAGGTCAAAGTTGCTTCTCCCAAGTTACGTCACAAAAAAAAATTGACTCTCTTTTTAGCCGATTTTGGTGTGGTTATAACAATAAGGCCCAAAGGAAATTCATTCCAAAATCTTGGAAATCCATTTGTCGGCCTAAAACCTTAGGAGGTCTAGGTCTCAAAAGCATGGTTACATTCAACTCTGCTTTCATTACAAAATGTGCCTGAAAGTTTATCTATGGTCCTTCCACTCTTTGATGTTCTCTCGAAGCAATAACTAAAAGATCAATCATTCTGGAAAGTCAGACCCCGTTCTTCTGATTCTTACTTTTGGAAAAATCTTCTTAAACAGAGAGACTTCATGGAAAAAAGTGTGTACTTCCAAGTAAACAACAGGGTCTCCATCAAAGTCTGGTCTAATTCATGAATTCCTTTCATTCCTCAATATAGGCCTAGTCCCAACCCTACTAATCATAGCAACCAGAATCCAAATCTCCTTATCGCTGAACTTATTCTCGAGGAATCAAGAAGATAGAACACCTTGCTCCTTCACACTCAGTTTTCTGAGGATACAGTTCGGGATATTCTGAAAATTTCCTTAGCTCTTCACAATTATACCAATATGACTAATCAAATCAAGTGGGTCCATCATTCCTCAAAAAAATCCTCTGTAAAATCAGCTTATGTTGCTAAGACCATTCCTCAAGTGACTAACATAAATGACCCAATCAATTGGAAGAATCTTTGGAAATTAAAAATTCATGACAGACTTAAATTCCTTCTTTGAAAAATTTCCCAAAACATTCTTCCTACAAAAAATCTCCTCAACACTGTCATTTCTCTAAATGAAGATTCTTTCAAATGTCCATTGTGTCAGGAGGAGGTTGAAATCATCTATCACTTGTTCTTTAACTGCTGCTATTCCAAAATTATGTGGAGGCATTCCCATTGGCCTATTGATACCACCCCATTTCTAGACTAGCCTTTCTCCAATTGGATAAATAGCATCATTAAATCTTCTAGTATTCTTAACATTCTTGAGGAAGATCACCATCGCTTCCAAATTTTTACTACTTTGGCTATGGATAATCTTTGGTTTCTTAGAAACAACAAAGTGCATAACAAGCCTCTGGTTGATCCGATCTCTTTTGTTCGAAATGTCAAGAATACCTTCCAGTAGCACTTACAAGCATGGTCCTCAAAAAATAAGAATTTAGAACCTATTCAGGATAACCATCCATTTGGAGTGTTTTGTATTAGATTTGATGTGGCTGTCCGAGAACATGGGAGCATTCTAGCCGCCATATGCTGGATTAATTTGGGAGAATCAGTTTTTGCTAAATCGAATTTTATAGAGAGTACAAATTCCAACCAAGGCAAGGCACAGGCATCTCTGATGGCTGATACTGAGACTCAGAGCAAAAATCTGGACAAAATTTTTTTAGAAGGGGATTCGAGCATTACAATACATGCTATAAATTGCAGCTCGAAGGCACAAGACTGGAGCATTTCCCCTATTATCCATGACATTAACCATTACCTTGCACTCTTTCAAAATTGGAAGACAATGAAAATATATCAATCTTTTAATCGATGCGTGCATGGTCTTGCACAATGGGCAACAGAAACGCAAGCCTTTAGTGACTTACCCCTTATCATAGTCCCCCTATCCCTTCTTAATTTTCATAGCAGGAAAGACCCCCTTGTTATGGCTTCTTTGTAATCATGTATATTTGTGTTTGGGTGTGTTTGTAAACTTTTGAATTACTAATATATTATGCTCCTCTTGCTTAATTTTTTTTTTTTTTTTTAAAAGGTTGCATTTAGGTCTTCAGTTAGACATGATCACTACCAGACATCTTTGTAAACAACACGTTAATAATTTGATCAAGTAATTTAATAATAAAAAATTCTATTTATAAATAATAGCGAGAGTATTAGTAAAATAGTAGTTAATAATTTATAAAGAATAATGAATATTTTGTGAATAATAATAAATTAATTTAAAAATATATTAAAATAATGGTATTCCCAAACAGATTGTGTATAAAAAATGAGCGGTATTAGGTGTGGAGCTAGGCAAATTTTTTTCAAAATTCAAAATGATCCTTAAATTTTATTCATAATTTCATGTATATAGAAATTGGACCCCTCAAAAAAATTATAATTTTCTTATTCCCATATGTTTTATAAAATTTTACAAAGTCTCAATGTACATAAAAATATCTCTCTAATTAAATTAAACAATAAACTATTAATTTGTATCCCAATTTTTTATTATACATTAAGTTTCTTAATATAGAATCCAAAGTAAAAATACCATAAAAATCATTTAAAATTAAGGATTTATATAAAAATTAGTAGAGATGATTTATTCTCTAAACTTCATTCAGCAAGGAAAAAAATTATTTAAGATCTTGTTTGTAGTATTCTATGCTTAATGTGACACCAAAATATATAAATTTTTCATTAAGTTTGATCGACTAGCTCATATATTATAATGAAATATAGAGTTTTAAAAGACAGTTTGATCATTTTTATGAAGAAAACAATTTATAAATATTTCATATTTACAAAAATAATAACAAATGAATATTAATCTCTGAAACATATATTAAGTTGTATTTTTACGTTATTTGAAAAATTAACGAGATTTAATTTTATATATGCCTTTTGAATTTGTAATATTTTTTGCGTTTTACATAAACATCTCATGTGATAAAAAGAAATTGGCCTTCCCTAAAAAACAATTGTTGGCTTCGCCATTGAGCGATACTACTTTGCTGCTTAAAATAATGACTTTTTGACATTTATAAATTAATCTATAGATGTCAAAAAGTCATCTTTATTTTATCTCTATTTCATTTATAGATTTTCAAACTCATTTCCAACATTTTCTGGTATAAACAATAACAAACATTAAAAAAATTTATCTCTATTTCATCTATAAATTTTCAAACGCATCCCAATAATTTCTGAGATAAACAATGTTTAAATAATAAAAAATACATATATCATCTCATGTTCAAAAAATTAAGTGGGACCTACCTATTTATCAAATACTAAAAAGTCAAAAATATCATATCTCATCTCACTATTTAAAATACATTTGCAAATTATCCCATCTCATTTTAAAAATTTTGACTACCATTCAAAATATTTCATTTCATCTTGAACTGCATGATAACCAAATAGGGCTTTAAGCACCAAGAAGAAATATTTATGTTGGATGGTAATTGCGTATATGATTTGATTCTCAAAATGAAAAACTTAGTTCGAAACCTCCAACCCACTTGCGTAAAAAAAGTTATTTAGATAATGATATGGAAATTCAATTTAAAAACTTTATGTATAGTCATTGTATTCCAATTCAAAAACTTTATGTTGGGTAATAATTGGGAAATTCTAATTTTTTTCTTTTAAAAAAAATAATGCAGCTAATTATATTAGTGAAATACACAAAAATATAGGTAAAAGTAATTGGATGACGCTGGAGGCCGATCCGACTGTCCCCAACATCAAAAACAGCCCAGCATCAAGTGGGCAGTAAACAAAATAAAAAAAAAAAAATATAATAAAAACACAATAAAAAAATAAAATGAAGATGATTTTAATGGAAAATTCTGCTCTCAGCCAAACGGAGCCATCGTCGATGGCAGTGGACGACACCGCCCATGCCATCGGAACCGGCTCCCTCCAGGGACTAACGGACCTATTTTGAATTTAAAGATGTCGAGAAAAGATGGAAGGTCGCTAGGGATCGCCATCACAGGAATGAGATCGTTGAAGAGAGTCAATCCCAATGACATAAACGGTAAACTATTTTTTATGAAAAAATCAGTCTGACCGACTCTTAAAAAAACTCAAAATAATTATATATAACATAACTTATTCCAATTACCATTGTCCATGAAGTACAGGTATATTCTCCAAGGAATTCTGACGCATAATATATGGCCAGGTCAGAGTAGGTATTTCTTATGCATAGCTGGATTCCTCAAGCAACTTTGATTCATTAGAAGGAAAATGTTACTTAACTTTACATTTTGAGATTTCGATTGGGTTTTGATTTTCTTTTCTTTTATTTTTAAGTTTTTTATATGATTTTTAATTAAATATTTTTAAATAATGTTATATTTTTTATATATTTTTTTTACATAATTTTTTTAACATCTTAAAATATGTTTTAAAAATATAAAAAAATAAAAATATTATTTAAAAACACTTAAACAAAAATCCTATAAAAAAATTAAAAAAAATTAAAATCAAAATCGAGACCAAATCGAGTTCTATTTGTCGGATCGTTAGCAGCGCCCTTCAATAGAATACGTACAATCCCGAGACATAAATTATGCAACCCGGTTTAAATGATAAATCTCAAGTTGCGGGATCACAATCTACGTGTGCATAAAATAGCGCAGTGAGCAATTTTAAAATGTGTATTTGGAAGCATATCTTTTATTAATATATCCCGTCTTTTAGATTTTTATTGTGGGATAGATCCACCTGTAATATATCTGTAACTAAACTAAGGTAGATTCATCTGTAAGAAATTATCGTTTCGTTTAATAGAATGTGGCTATCTTGACTTCAAAAAAGAAATCTAAGTTGCGGGATTCCCGCGTTTAGATTGTGCCACAAATTACAGTCCAAACGGAAACTCAAGGCACTCGGCATAAAAATTATCAAAAATACATCAAAGTGTAAGAGCTAAGTTTTATTAAGAAATTATAAGCCATACAATACACTCGACAGTCGACAATACACATAACCAAACAAGTTATATATAAGCTTTCAAGAAGAAAACGTGCTAATTGGGCTATGTTACATCTAACTTAGGTAATTTACCCATCTGTCTCCGTTCGGGAATGGGTCTCAAGGGCGACTTTAGCACGCAAAGTTTATATAAGTTTCAGATCAGACGTGCTACAGCTTATATTAAAGGAAAATGATAGTTTTATTTTTTTATTATTTTTTTTTTCATTTTTTTTATTATTCATTTTTTTACTTAATTATTAAGAAATTGATTATTAATAAAGTTGTATATTTTTTTAAAAAAATTTTAATGATTAAAGATGTTAAAAAAAATACTTAAAAAATGATAAAAATAATAAATACATTAAAAATAATAAATAAGTAGTAAGAGAGTGATAAGTGTATCACTATCCTCTTTTAAATCCTCGTAAAGATTACCTACTTCGCTGGCGCTTCTCACAAAAATTCCCACTTTCCAACAAGAAGAAAACATTACACGACGACAGATTTATCTCTGTAGTGCATCATGTGAAGAAGGGATTGAGTGGAAGAGAAGCAAAAATTCCCACTTTCTTTCCTAGTACCTTGGGTTTGAAACTTGTAGTAAAAGAAAATTGGAGGGAAACTGATTGATATAACCAGGAAGAAGAAAAGAATATCGATACGTGGGGAAAGTACGTTTGAAAAGGATTGACATAGCCTAGGTATTTGTTTCTTTTCCCTTAATTTTTTTTTAATTATTATTATTTTTTGCATATTTCATATTTTGCTATCAGTATTGTTAGGGAACAATTACACTCAGAATACTCACTCTCATATGAACAATTTCATTATTTTAATTAAGAGTATGGCTACTCCTAATTATTTTTGTTTTGCTATATATATAGTATAGGAGATGTCATAAATGCATTCCAATATAAATATATTAATAGGCTCATCAATTTTAATATATGATAGACGCCTATATATGGTAATGAAAGTTCACAAGGCAGCAACGACTATCACAAAATTCTTGTGAGAATCGATGCAGAGTATATTGGTGAACAAAAATGTTAAACCCATACATGGGGATGTTGGGGATCCGACAGTTGGGTATTTAAATAATTTTATTTTTATTTTTATTTTTACTTAATAATTAAAGATGTATTTTTTAATAATGGCACGAGTTTTTTTTTAATATTTAAAAGTATTAAAAAGTATTATAAATAAATAAATAAACAAAAAACAAAAATAAAAATTACACTATCATGGAATGCTTCATGTGCGACTATAAAGTCACTCATTGGTGAAAGAAGGCAACTCAATTCCATGAACATGCGGAATATTTTGCTCAGCCTAAAACGGATTGAACCATTGGAGTCATATTTTTGTATATGATCGAGAAGTTCGTTGGGTGAGTTGAAATAAGCTTCTTGTCTAGTTTCTAATCAAGAAGGCAGTTCAGTTTAAGGTATAATCAAGAAGGCAGTTCAGTTTAAGGTATAATCAAGAAGTTGCTGCTTATCTATCTTTTGAACTTGAATTCGATTTCTCTCGAAGAAAGGAATAAATAAGTATTGACATTGGTTCTTTCAAAAAAAAAAAACACATCTGTAATTTTACATTAAATTCATATCTATGAAATCAACAAACACAATTTATGAAATCAACAAACATCCATATCTATAATCTTACATTAAATTCATCAAAATAATAATATAATATACAATTTATAAAATCAACAAACAAATATATAATTTATTCATCCAACAACTATATTAAAAAATAATAAAAATTTATTGTGATAGGTGAATAGTATACCTTTATATTTAAAAAATGAAATAAAATTACTGTAACTCAAAACTTTCCAAAATTTTATTCAATGGATCCAATATAGAAATATTTAAATTAATACATCAAATTGTATTTGTATTAATTTTTGATGAAGCCAATGCCAATACTCTTAACAATGCAAGAGCATGGAGGTGACGAAAAGCCAATTAAGTTCTCTCAATAAAATTAAAAATTTTGATGCGATGAACTTCTTAAAAAAGTCGTTAATTCCATAACATTTTGGTGCTTATTTTTTTTTATTTGGAAGGATAACATTTTGGTACTTAGAGCATTGACATTGGCTATATTAAAAAAAAATTTAAAATTTGATGAAAAATACAAATTTAATAAAAAGCCAACACCTCTACATCCATGACTTAATATTAAGTTCATCATTAGATTGATTAAAATAATAGTATAATATACAATTTATATAACTAACATATACATTTATAATTTATTCACCCAATAAATACATTAAAAGATAATAAAAAAATATTTTGATGGGCGAATAGTAATCCTTCAAATATGAAAGATGGTGTATAATTACTGTAACTCAAAGTTTGAATAGGTGGGATTTAATGAGTTCAATATAAAATTATTTTAGATCAAACATTAAATTGGTATTTATTGAATCCAATAATAAATCTAATGTCAATGTTCTTAGTTTGCTTTGATAGTTTGTCTTGAATTGTTGTATGACTATTATCTTGTAACTTTACTATTCATCACTTTTCACATCATTGATCATATATCACACTTTTTTTTTATTTTTTAAGTTTATTTTTCTGAATTTAATTAAAAAAATTTACTCATTATATTTATACTAAATAATTAGTAAAAGAAAAAAACAAAAATAAAACAAGTGTGTGGTACGAAAAAATTATTAATAGAATTTTTCTATCTTTTAAAGCCATGGAGAATGTGATGCTGTCTGCTTCTGATATCACAATTGCTTAATAAAGTGGTCTTCATAATCGTTTTACTCCATTGGAATAGAAGTATCACAGATGAGTTGTAAATGGAGGAATATTATTATGTCTATTTCATTTGATACTTATTTTTTATTTTTTTATTTTTTATTTTTTATTTTTTTATACTTAATGATTAAGGAAGTGATTATTAGTGTATTGATATTTTTTTCATATTTTTTTAAAATGTAGTTTATTTTTTTAAAATATTTAAATACATTTTAAAAAAATATGAAAAGAATAAAAAGAAAAAATATTTTTTTTTCTATTTTTTTATCATCACTTTTAATCATTTTAAAATATTTTAAAAAAATATAAAAAAATATCAATACACTAAGAATCATTTCCTTAATTATTAAATAAAATAACAAATTAAAAAAATTAAAATGCAAGAAGTGTCAAATAGAATGAGCATAATAGCATTACCCTTGTAAATAATAGCAAGAATAGCCGTAAAATAGTAGTTAATAATTTATAAATAATAATAGGTATTTTATGAATAATGGTGAATTAGTATAAAAATATTTAAAATAAATGTGTCCCCAAACAGTCAATGGATAAAAAAAAATTAAGCATATGGCTTGGTTGGTACAAAACAAGGAAGCTAGACTATGTTTGAATAGTAAAATAAGAAAAATAATTTTAGATGAAAGTTAAATTATTAGAATATTATTTTTAAATATTTTTATTATTTTAGAATTTAATGAAAAAATTAAATTATTTATTATATTTTATATAAAAAATTAAAAAAATAATAATAATAAAATAAGATAATTTCTGAATACAAACTTACCCATATATCCTGCTCTCCGTTAAATGAATAGCAACGAGATAACAAACAGCTTTTGTGGGTGCCGTAAAATTTAAGCTACAGTAACCAAGAGGAAACAGTTATATTGGGTAGTAATTGAGCATATGAACCAATTCTCTAGATGAAAATTTTGGATTCGAGAAGCTATCCATTTGTTAAAAAAATAAAAATAAAAAAATTATGTTGGGTAGTAATTGGGTAAATTCTAATTACCATGGCCCATGACGTACAGGTCGATTCTGACGCATAATGTATGGCCAGGACAGAATAGGTATTTCTTTTGTATTATCTGGATTCGTCAGGCAACTTTGCTTCATTAGAATACAACCCCGACACATTAATTATGATAACTTTGTTTAAATCTCAAGTGGCGAAGTTCCAGCATTTAATTTTAGATTGTGTCACAATCCAAACGAAAACTTAACGCACTTAGCATAAAAATTATCAAAACATCAAACTGAAAGAGCCAAGCTTTGTTAAGAAATTATAAGCCATACAATACTCTCAACAAGACACATAACCAAACAAGTTATACAAGCAAGCTTTCAAGCTCAAACGGCACAGACATCGACCCACTAATTCAATATCTAAAAAACTATAGAGTAAAAGGGGTGACCAAGGAACAAGATATTAATTGACAAATCGCCTCGTTCAAAGTTATCGATGCATGCTTTTTCTATCTATTCAACCAATTAAGTAGTGGCCGATCATCGAGCCTAAGGAAGTATCTTCGCTGGGTACCTTTGAACGCAATCTTCCCATGGACTATTAGGAGAGGGTTTCACATTCCGAAGGGCCTCCCAAACTGCACTATTACATTTGAAACCACTCCCGAACGCAATCTGCCACACACGGTTCCTCTTTCTTATTCTCCCCTTCGCTTCTGTATAAGCTAGCTCGTACCAAATCGAACTGGACGAAGTGTTACCAAACCGGTGCAGAGTCATCCTTGACGCCTCGACATGTACAGGGAGAAGCTGCAAATTCTTCTCAAGCTCATCAATGACAGCCCTCCCACCGGCATGAATGCAAAAATGATCGAAAGCGAGCTTGAAATCCGGGATATAAGGCTTGACTTTCGCATTGAGTAGTTTCTTGGCCACCAAGGTAGTAAAGAACAGAAGCTGCTCGCTTAGGGGAAGCACAAGGGGACCCAATGTTGTGATGTTTGTCTTGAGAGCTCCACCGGCAATGGCCATGAGATCCTTGGATAAGGAAACCCCGGTTTTCCCATTACCATCCTGTTCCTGATAAACACACCTAAAAGCCTTGTCATCGGCTCCACAATGTGTCCTCACGACATGTACGAGCTTATACTTAGCTCGCCGCTTGTCGGACGGTTTGTTCGACAGCAAAACAGCAGCACCGCCAACTCTAAACAAGCAATTGGGTATCAACATTGATTTCTTATTTCCAAAGTACCAGTTTTGAGTGATGTTCTCAGTGCTTACAACAACTGCGCAAGTGTTCCTGTGTACTTGCAACATATCCTTGGCAAGATCAATGGCTATAACACCAGCGCTGCAGCCCATGCCTCCCAAGTTGAAGCTCAAAATGTTACCTCTCAGTTTATACTTGTTGACAATCATAGCCGAAAGCGATGGCGTTGGATTAAACAAGCTACAATTTACAACTAGAATACCGATATCCTTGGGCTTGACATTGGTGTTGGCGAATAGGTTATCCAACGCTCCAAACATGACTTGTTCCGACTCTTCCCTAGCTGCGTTCATGGATGGCCTAGGAGGAATGTAGTGCATAGCTTCAGGGACATAGGTCTCCTCGCCGAGACCGGAGCGTTCGAGAATCTTGCGCTGGAACTCCAACGACGAGTCGTCGAAATCCCCGGTGAGTTTGGAGTGCTCCATGAACTGTTGGAACTTGACCTGGAGATGCGACGGCGGGCGATAGCATGAGTAGTCGACGAGGTAAACGGTTCGAGGACGGGTCATGATGTAGGCGGTGGATCCGAATACGAGAACAACGGAAAAGCTAACGACGGTGACGAGGTTGTACTGGAGATGGAGCCAGAGCTGATGAACGTCATCTGGATTGAGCTGGGAGGTTTGAACGATAATGACGGCAATGAGAGGGACCAAACACAGCGTCAAGAGGTGGGACACCAAGTAGTGATAGCCGAGTTTCACGTACTTTAGATTGACGCTCAGGAGGAAGTCAGGGAGCCTCCGGCTATGGTGGATCTGAACCCCATTGGAGGAGGCGGATTCAGTGCTCATGATGGGTTGTTCTCTTTTTGTTTTGGATTTCGGATTTGGGTTCGAGATTTGAGGTGTGGGTTTTGGAAGTGCGAGGGAGCTAATATATAACTCCGATGCTTGCGGAGAAAGATGTACGCGAAGAATACGGATCTCTATTTGAGAAAGAAAAATGAAAAGAGTGTTGGGTGGGGTTTTGATTCTTGAAGCGGTTGATACAACTAAAACAACGACTCCCTGCTGCTCTACAGATAATCAAACACGTAGCCGATGGATTTAATTGAATGTGACCCAGATGAGATCATGAGAGGCAGTTTTGAACTTTTGAGCGGGGGGTGGCGTTGGCTTTGCTCTGTTTCCTTTGCCTCTCTTCAGTTAAAAGAGGACTATGTGATATGAGAGATGTTGTAATTGGAGAGAATGGCGTTTGGTTTTCTGAGTTTTCTTGGTGGGAGAAATGGGAAGAAATATGTACAATTTTAAAGAAAATAAAATAGGGGTGGAGAGGGTTTCAAAAGATGGGATTCGGTGGAGTCAAAGAGAAGGGAGCGGAAGGTTCAAAAGGGCGTCTTTACTTCCGGAACAGACAGATGTGTGCGTGTTTTGCCCCTAATTCACCGTGTCGTAACTCGCACGCCTTTTCGTCTACTCTTAAAGAGCCTAGTGTCGTACGTTCCCCCATTTTATACAGCTCAATGTATTTACCATTTAATCCGTTTTGAGTTATGCTTTAGGCCCCGCTTGGATTTAGAGATGAGATGAGTTGATATGAGTTTGGTTTATTTTTTAATATTATTATTATTTTGAGATTTGAAAAAAGTGTGTTGGGATTTGAAAAAAGTGTATTGGGATTTGAAAAAGGTGTATAGGAATTTGTATTTTGTATAAAAAATTATAAAAATATAATGATGAAATGGAAGTGAGTTGAGATGAGCTCAACCCACTTCCGAATCCAAGCAGGGCCTTAATGTGTTATAACTTTTTAGGTAGAAAAATGGGCTTATGAAAGAAAGTGTGTTTACCACCCATCAATCTCATATTTAATCGATGTAAAATTGTAACAATCATCACACTTTATAATTGACGTTTATGGTAGTCCTTATGCTCATACGAATTAACTATACACTAAATTTTTTATAACTCTAGACTAATATTATCATACCGACATCATCCCCTCTATCACATAATTGCAACTGTCATAATATGACTTTAGAAGTGAGACGAATTTGATATTATTTGTTATGATCTAATTAGGTAAAACTCACCTTTAAAAATTGATTTACAAATTAGGAGCGTCTAAAAATTAAAAATTTATAAACTATTAATCAATTTTATACTTAATCGACGTCAACCGTAACATAATATTTCCAATGTAGGAGCTGGAAATTCGTATCCCTCGTTTACACGATGAGCATTTATTACTGTAATGTTTTCTTACCAACCTTACCCATCTGTGTAAACTTATTATTTATTGTTTTGTTGTTCATAGTCGGGACCATAGGAGCACAACATATTTATATTGAGCTGTAAGTCGAGTAGATAAATTTAATAAGCAAACTTATTATGGTAGACCCAACTGCCAACTGCCAATTGCCTTCAACTTGCACTGTTAAAGCTAATTCATATCTCACATTTGACAATTTTTACTCATAAATTAATATTAGCATCTAACGTTGTACTGACTTGGCCACCAAACCATCTTTTTTTCTATAGTTTCTTTTCATAGATCTATGTGTTAGGAAGTAAATCTAAGATAGATGTGGAATTCCCTTTTATCTTCTGTTCAAACTATTATAGATTAAAATGGAATTAGGCGCGATTTGGAATAGGAGCTCATCTCAACTTATCTTAAAATTATCATTATATTTTTTTAATTTAAAATAATTATAATATTAAAAAATAATATTTTATTCAATCTTCAAAACTTATCTCATTTCTTCTCCTAATCCAATCCAGTGCTGTAAGACTTCTAAACATCCTCTCCATGTTTCAAACAGTGGCAAAACCACCTCGTGATGGCTAGGAGGCCCAAAATTTTTATAATTCAAAATTTCTCTTAATTTTTGTTCAAAATTTTGTGTACGTAGAAATTGGTCCTCCCAAAAGAATTATCCCTCGTGTACTCTCCAGAGCTTTCTAAAATATGTATATACATGATAATATTTCTCTCCAATTTTTTCCTATATAACCCGAAATTTATTTAATTTCTATATATATTGTATTTTCTAGGATGTGGCCCCTTCGAATTTAGATTTTTTTTTCTTTTTTTGCCCTCAATAATTTTTTCAGTTTGATGGATAAATTTTAAAAACTAAATTTATGAGAATAATAACTTATCAATATGGACTCTAAAATGAAATAAACCTTAGAAGAACCATTTAAGGTTGACATTTTGTATGAAACAATAATTGAGAACTTTTGTCCTTCAAATTTCATTAAACAAAAAAAAAAAGAAAAAACTATTTGAGGTCTTATAAATTATAGCGTTACATACTTAATGTGGTATCCAAATATCCAGGTTTTATATAAAAATAATAATAATAATAATAATAATAAAACCTTGTATAAACTAACTAACTTATTAAAATAAAAAATGAGCCTATGAAAAATCACGAGTTTTATTGAGAACATAATTTCTAAAAGTATCATTACAAAAATGAAAATAGATGAACATTATACCCTAAAAATACTATCATATGAAAGAAAAAGGTCTGATTCGGCCATTAAGTTCGAAAAATAGATATCAAATAGATTAGTTACTCTAAACTTTGTATTTGATTAAGGCCCCGTTTGTATTCGAAGATGAGCTCAATTCATCTCAACTCATCTTCATTTCATTATTATATTTTTATAATTTTTTATATAAAACACAAATTTCTATATACATTTTTCAATTTTCAATACACAAATTTCAATTTCTAATATACTTTTTTCAAATTTTAAAATAATAATAATATTAAAAAATAAATTAAACTCATCTCAATTCATCTCTTTTCCGAATTCAAGCGGGCCTAAATAAATAACGTATCAAGATTAGAGTGAAATAGTACCGTAGAATAAACTATTTTTCAAAGGAGTTATCCACGGATGGCGCGGGCGGACAAGTACGACTACGCGTCCAGTCGTGTTTGTTGAGAGTTATGCGCGTCCTTATCTCGACAGCCAACTGTCAAAGTGACCGCACGGAGGTTTTGAAAGCTGTGGACTTGACGAGCCCAATAAATGAAATAGGCCCATGCAAATAAAAGACGAGCCAGAGTTGAGACTTTCATTTATTTTCTCGTTTACCTTTACGATAATAAAGACGATCATCACATTCACATTGGTATTCAAAGGGAGAAATACTTGTGGCGATGCTGGGGTCGGTCCTCCTATAAAGGTAATTGGAGTTGCAGCTGGCAATTGTACCGTCATCGTTCATGTTATTGAAACTGATTTTAAAATCCATTTCAAGTTTAAAGTTGTGTGGAGCACATCAAAAATTTTCGAGGATTATTGTCATAGAAATGAGATCGTCGAAGGTCGCAAATCTTAATTGTATAGGCAGTGACGCTCACAATAGACGACGGCGGCTCCGTCTAAGTTGAGGCCGAATGCCTCATTATCCATCACGTAAAATTATCTTCAT
Source organism: Platycarya longipes (assembly GCA_036559045.1). Lineage (NCBI taxonomy): Eukaryota > Viridiplantae > Streptophyta > Magnoliopsida > Fagales > Juglandaceae > Platycarya > Platycarya longipes. The sequence goes on along the minus strand of CM071793.1, from coordinate 7,118,820 downwards.
TTTATATTTTTATTGTATTTTTTATTATATTTTTAAATTTTATTGTTTTATTGTATTTTTTAAAATTTTTTATTATATTTTTTTATGTATTTTTAATAACAGATCGGATCCTCAGGTTTTCTCAAATACTTTTACTTGGTAATAGCAAGGCAGCCTTTATTTTTGGACAGCAACAAAATGAGTAAATATTATATAATGTTTTTAAAAAAATTGAGATTTGTTATTAAAAAATGAATTATTTTTACGTGAATATCTTATTTATTTATTTATTTTAAAAATAATTATATGATGTTTGCACACTCACAACTATACCTATTCTCTCTCTTTTTATGTCATATAAACTTATTTGAGATAATTATTACAACGTTCCACCTTTTTTAATCTTGTAACTTGTAACCTGTTCGAATATATATATATATATATATATATATATAATATGATTATTTAAAAAAAGCAAAAAATAACAAGGCAGTAACCCCTTTAAAAATTGCCAACACATTCGATGCTCCATATGCCCCGGCCCTCCCCCGTGAGTCTGGACCCTGGTACAGACAGAGCGACGAGGCAAGGCTAAAAATGGTTTGCATGGACCGACTAATTAATTATTAGAATAGGCACCAGACACGAGGGGCCTTCTGGATGATTCTATATGATCATCCACACATTAAACGTAAATTATACTAAAGCATGCATGCATTTGAGTTTTCCACACACAATTATGACCGGTCTCGATTGAATTAGGTTTCGTTTGGAGATTGAAATAAGATAATTTTTTTTATGATCTTTAAAATTTGAATAAAATATTATTTTTTAATACTAATATTATCTTAAAATTTTAAAATTTTTAATTAAAATTTAAAAAAATTAAATTATATATTATATTCTATGTAGAATTTTAAAAAAGATGAAATAAAATAAATTGATATAATTTCTTAATACAAACAAGACTATAGACTATCTTATAAAGCATTAGGCGCAATAGCTTCTTCAAAAGCCAATACATATTCAAAATTTGAAGAAATATAAATAAAATCATCTATATTGAATTCATTAAAACATAAAAACTTGAACTTTGAGCCACGTCAGAAGAATTATCTATATTTTCAAGTTTGAAGATCATGTACTGTTCATATTCAAAAATATTATTTTATTATAAAAATTAATTTCATCTTCAAACTTGAAATGTAGAATTATTATTTTATTATAAAAATAATTTTATATTATTATTTTAATAAATTAAATAAATAATTTAATATGAAATTATGACTAGAAAGAATTCAAATTTCTTTAAAATATGTATTTTTCTTTAAAATTTAAAAATGACTTTCAAGAAACCAACCCTAATTAATATGAGATAGGACCATCTGCTTCCCAATCCAACCCTTTTGCATTGGGAACTGTAAATTCAACCAAACACAACTCTACCTATATATGGCTATGCCACTTGAAATATTGCAGTACTCCCCACCGCGTACAATTAATTTCTGCGGCTAAGCATTGGCTCAACGCGCGGACAACTTTCCCCCCGCTACTAATCCGTTTCCCGCATATTACGCAATAATGTAGGTGGTAGTTGTAATAAAAATTTTGTTGATGCCAAACTTGGCCAACGCCCACTGCTCGATCGTAAAGGCCGCTTCCTAATCTTTTGGCCCCGTTTGTATTTAGAGGTGAGCTCAGCTCATCTCAACTCATCTCAACTCATCTTCATTTCATTATTATATTTTCATAATTTTTTATATAAAACACAAATTCCTATACACATTTTTCAATTCTCAATACACCTTTTTCAATTCCTAATACACATTTTTCAAATCCCAAAATAATAATAATAATATTAAAAAATAAACTAAACTCATCTCAACTCATCTCATCTCTGAATCCAAGCGGAACTAAGTCGGTTTTTATTTGACTTATATATCACGTCATATGCTCGGCATGGGCCGGAACCAAAAACGGATGCATGTTGATGTCATCTTTCGATATTATCATGAATTTTTATAATAACTCAAAAATAATTATTATTTTTCATTTGCCTACAAATAATCTGAAATGATAAACGTCAGAATATAATTGCGATGAATGAAAAAATGGCAATAAGATATAAAAAAAAATGTTTCTTAATAAAAAATGTTTAACATGAGTATTTACTCTTAGTAAAAATATGATAATTGCATAATGACAGGTCCGGCTTAATAAATTAAAGGGCTTTAGGCAGAAATTTAAATATTGAGACCTTTTTTTCAATTAAAATAATATGAAACTAACTAATTTTGATTTTTATATTACATTTTTATTTAAAAATAATGTCTATAGTTTGTTAAGAAAAAATATTAATTAAGATTTATACTGCTTTTTCAACTAACAATTAACTTAATCTTTATTAAAAAAATCTATATTAGAGAAAATTTTATTAAATCTATTTTTATAAGCCGGGTTCTTAAGTTTTAGAGGTTATTAGGACGCACAACTATTTTTATGTATTCTTATATATTTTTAAAGTCAACTTTTTCTTTCACTCAAAACCTAATAAAACATTTTAACTCAAATTATTTCATTACTATTCATAGATATTCTGAGGAATATTTATAAGAATAATAATGATATATATAATATCTATTTAATATTTTTATTCTTTTATTTTTTTAATTAGATTTTTTTTCCTTTTAAAAAAAATATTTTAAACTTTTTTAGAGGCATTTTTTCTTTTAGGAGGCCTTAGTCGATTGCCTAATTTGACTAAGGATTGAGCCAGCCATATATAATGATTCCATGTCACGACTCACATTCCGAGATTGATAAGACTTGCTTTATCATTAAAATTGAAGATTGAGACTAACTTTCAATTTCTTGTTAATTGAATCGTTAAGGGTGTTTGTAATATTTGATATTTGAAAATAATTTGACTTGAGATGCATGGAATATACCATAAACCATATTTTTCAAGTAGATAATTGTTGAGAATATTTTAAATAGTAAACTATCTATATAGGATGTGCAAATGCTAATTTGTAACTAGAGAATATGTAAGTAACAAGAACAAGTTAGAAAGAGATATTTCGGTATTGAGGCATGTTGTGGTGGACACTTTCTTTCAAGTAGATTCTGTTGTTTCCAAATTTAACATGTATTAAGCTTCTTGACAGTTTGCTTCTAAAATACAACAATATTGATTCCCATTAATCTCCTTATTGGTGCACACAAAAGGAGATCCTTGAACCCAATTGAAAATAACCAAAACCCAAAAAAAAAAAAAAAAAAGAGAGAAAAGAAAAGAAATGATTCTCTAATTTTATAGAAAATTTTGAGTTAGTCAATTTGTGTGTAGAGTTGCCTATTTATAAAGAATGAAATGACACTTGTAAAAAATCACAATTGAAATTAAATGATATTTGTGAAAAATCACAATTTATTTAAATGAAACGGTTCTTATAAAAAGTCACAATTTATTTAAATGAAACAACACTTGTGAAAAGTTACAAAATGAATGAGCACTTTTTCTTCACAACTTCTCAAATATTAGAGAATAGATTGAAAAGATTTCTAATTCACAAAATAGCACAATCTTTTGTTTGATTGACAAGTGGTTAAGGCTCCTATCTTTAAAAGGCATGCATTGGTTCAAATTACAATGATATTTTTTTTTCATTTAAATCTAGACAATTGAACCAATATATTGAACAATAATAATGATTTGCAACATCTTTTTACTTAATATTGAATATTTTAATTATTTTTAAGTATAAAAACTAATAGAAATGTTGTGGTCGACTTTCTTGCCAAACGAGGTGCTGAAGGTTCTAATTCGCTTGGCCTAAAGTTTAGGTGTTACCTACTATCTTAACCGGCCTTCTTCACATGGATAAGATAGATAGGTCTTCGTTATTTGTGCATTTTGTAATGTTGTGCCAGGTAAAGTTATTCTTTTGTTTTAATTATGTTGTTTTCCCTAATTGTTTGTGGTTTTCTTGTAGGACTTTTATTTTTTGTGTTAGGTTGATCGCTTTCATTTTCTTATTTGTCATTTAATTTGAAATTATATTTGGACGCTTTTTGGAAGTGGTTGATTTTTAGTATTTTTTATATCTGGGTTTTTGGTATTTTTTGTTAAATTTTAACCCCCCCAAGTGTTCTATTGTAATTATAAATTTTATTTATCATAAACGAGGACAATCTTTAAAATTAAAAAATCATTTTCAAAAAAACAAAGGCCTCAAGGGGCAATAAGTACGTAGGGTTTCCTGCAGGAAGACTGCAAGCGGAAGCCCAAATCAGAAATATAATGTATTACTCTGAAAAGTGATAACCCACCCAAGTAGTTTCGGCCCACACTGCCACTGCTCTTTGTCGTCTGAGTAATAACATTAAATTAGTTATTGAGCCCACGGTATTGGTTTGCTTACTTAAAAGATGTATGATGGGTGGTTCGTGGTTCGTGGTTCGTGGTTCGTGGTGTGTCAGTGTGACTGAATAGAATTATTCTTAAATTTATATTTTAATGTAAAAAAAAAAAAAAGAATCTGGGCCACCTATAAATGTTATATAAACAAATTTATAAACTAAAGGGCTTTATATGACTTGTTCGGTTATAAAATATATCTGAAATATTATTATTATTATTATAAAAACATGTTATTTGTAATTTTGAATTGTGCGCTTCTCCTGCATTTTCTTTGAAAAAGTAAGTAATATAAAATTTAAATAAATAAAAAAAATTACTTTTTTAATAGTAACCTCTATTTTTTATTTTTTATTTTTTATTTTTAAAAATGCATATAATGTACAAACACCAGGCCAATTGGCGATGGAGATTAAAAGGGGCAGTTCCTCACTTTCCTAAAAATATTCTCAACTAAAAATATCTTCATTCTATTTTTCTAAAGTCTAGGAAACAAACGAAATATAAGAATATGCATAATATATAAAAGGGAGCTCATGCATGCAAAATGATATTTTCCGATACAGTACTCCGATATTTTTCATGATTTACAGGCCAGAATATTATTGATTCTTTCTTCTTCTTTCCTTTAATATTTTTTCTTTCTATTCTTTCAATCCCAAACTTGCATGATCCGAAGCGAAGGAGCTGTGATAATGTGATTTTCGCACCGGTAAAACTAGTCAGAAATAGAAGATTATGATCATCCAGATGCGCATGAAAAAACAAAGTACGCAACTTCACGCTTTTTCCCAATAATTCTTGGAAAATGTTAATTTGCTCACCTATTTTAACAATTTTATGTTTTTTTTTTTACTTAATAATTAAGAAATTAATTATTAATATATTGATATTTCTTTCTATATTTTTTTGAAATATATAATAAAAAAATGAGAATTAAAAAAAAAAAATTGCCTAGCGATAAGCTCGGGCATGCAGGTAGGAGCGTCCATAATTCTTTGACACATTTAAAGCTCACGTGTCCGAACCGGTACCGTAATATTTCCAAGTCAAAATACCTCCGTGACCAACTTTGCTTGTGCTAATATTCCATTTAATAGGCATAGAGGCAGTCTCAGCCAGAAGGTTTAAAGGAATATTCCATTCCTAGTCCTTGGTTTTTAACAGTATGGAAAATGATAGCATGGCTATTAATTAAATATAGAAAAATGATATTTGTAGTTCGTGCAAATGCCACGTCCTCGCTTTAAAAAGAAACCTAGAACAAATAATTATTTTTTTAATAATAGACCTTATTCTTAATTAAAGTAATTGTACAACTTTTGCATACTCTACGATTATATATAAAATTACTCTTTAATATATATATATATATCCATCAATACCCGTCAGATGTGTCTATTTATATTTTTTTCATTTTTTTAATAGTTTAGTAAATGTTATTAGTGAATTTATATATTTTTTTTCTTAAAGATGTTTAAAAAATATTTAAAAAAAAAAAAAAAAAACTCATCTATTTATATTACTGTACACATTTGATCCAATTTATAGGCCTTGGGAGTGCTCTTAAATCAAAGAGAGCAAGTACCCTATCTTTTGCCGTCAACCTAAGCCACATAACTTTCCGCCTAAGGAATGGGATCCATAGCTTTTGAGATTTTGCCAACGCTTTTTGTTTCTTGGTTTAAATGATTGCCTCTACGAGAGCACATGGAAGACAAACAACTTTTTATTTTTAACGCCGGCTAGCAGTCTAGCATGCACTAGCCATTAAAAGCAAGAAATTTCGTGACAATTTGTCATATTCTTTATCATCAACTTTCTCAATATTGTTTGTTTGTTTGTTTGGTATATTGTATTATTTGCAAGTTTTTTTTTTTTTTTTAACTAGACTACTCGTGTACATGGAATACTATTATTGACTCTTCTACGTACCACTCTCCTTATAATAGATGGAGGTTCAAATTTTATGCTAAAATATAAATGAAGAACTTAATTTGGTGCATTGCAAGATGAATGATATAATTCTGAAATACTTTGCATAAACCCTATCTTTCGTGCCTGGGTTAAAGTTTTCCATTCGATTCATGAGTTTTCTCACTTTCTATTAATAGTTCGTGTATTGAACGGTCTTGACTACTCCAATAGGTAATAGGGGAGTACTAGCCGCAATAGATCGATGGATAAGTACGTGTATTAGCTAATTGGTATGAACGCCTTTCGTCTTTTGGGGGCAATCATAGTCATAAGGAGTAATCTATGCGCTAGTGATAATAAAATGAGAGTTTAGTGAATGAAGTTTCAACGTCCAAATTCATATATATTTTAAAAGGAATAGTCAGAGATTTTATTTGCTAACTTCATCGTATTCACCAACCTCTCATAGTTGTAGGGTGTTACGTACGCAATATCATTCCCTCTCACAGATTACAAAAGCTTTTTCTTATGCATTTTGGTATATATGGAATCCGAAATATCATCCATTATAAGAAAAACGGGATATATAACCAATTAATTTTAATTATAATGATTGTTTGCGATGCAAATAGATTTTTTCACGAATAGTCCTTTCAGTTGCTGTTAATTGATTATATATATTTGTTTTTATTGTAGTATCATGAAAATAATGATATATGTTTTCAATATTTATAATAATTCGAAGTAAGACTAGAGAAATTTTATGATACATATTAGCTGCTTGTATCCCAAAACAATTAATTAATTAAGTTTGAGATTCTATTTACCGAGTTTTTATTCATCGGCCTTTTGTAAATGCAGAGCTTTACGTGTTTTATATGCAAATTGAATATTGTACTGTATTAGAAAGAAAAATTAATATTATTTATTATTTTATCTTTTTATTTAAATATACATATTTATATCAATAATTGCGTATTTAAATAAAAAGAATTAATAGATTATAATTATGTGGAAGGAGTTTTGTTTCTAATGCATGTGGCAATCCATGCAATCACTCAAGCGCGCGATCCTGCTAAAAAAGAGTATAAAGAACATTTCAAAGCAATAACATTTCCCGCCTCTTCATATTCCCGTTCTGTGGCTGCGTCTCTCTTTCCTTCGATCTGGTTATATCTCATGAACCAGCTCCCTTTCTTATTGTTTCAAATCGGAAGAATTAGAGATCCGATCAATGATTTCCGAAGGCCGAGTCAGGATTTTTCAGATCCCAAGGTTTGTCATGGAATCTGCTTATTTGATTACTTATCGTTTGTTTTTTTTTTTCTTCAATTAATGCCATATTTGGATCATATTTTCTGCTTTATTGAACTGCTCAAGAAGAAACAGGAGGAGAAGAAATGCACACCTTATAAATATAAAACATACTACTGATATGTATATTTCATTGCATTGATATGCTTATGGTGGAATATATAGTAAGGGAATAGGGGGGTAGACTGAACTTAAAACGGACATGAAATTGAAGATGGAACCACCAAGTTTGTGATTCTTACGCTAGTTATATTGCTACTAATACAAGGACGAATATTAAGAGGAGCAGAGAGATTAATCTTTATTGTAGTACTTAAACATGGCCGCCATTGCACTTCAGTAGAGCCTCAGGTTCCTCATCCTGCATATATGAAGAAAAACCAGCAGAATCTGGCTTAGTAAAAAGGAAAACCATTTACATGATTTGTTTGAATAGTTTACGTGTCACGTTGTTTACCCAGCGATATGTTATGTGATTTCATGATATTGTCAATTGAGACCCTGCTTGGTTCAGGTTTTGGAAATATTTGACTTTTTTTTTTTTTCAATTGTAGGTTTAAGGTTTCATTTGTTTTTTTAAGATAAAAATTAAAAATTGAATAAAATATTATTATAATATTATTTTAAAATATTATTCTTGTTTTGAGATTTAAAAAGTTGAATTATTTAATTTATTTTGTGTGAAAAAAAAAAAAAACCTTTCGAAAACGACTAAAGTCCTTTACTACGTTTGCATAGAAAGATGTATATACCGACGACACGATACTTCAGAATCCATTAATGAATGTAAAGAGAATCCAAACAGAAGTTAAGAGGGATGACTTTTAGTAACGCTCTTATTATTATTTTTGGCTCAAAGGCCGAAGGAGATCTTGCTGGTGGACAGTAGTTATAAGATTTTAGATAGAGTAGTTTACGTCGTGTGCGTACAACCAGCATAGAATAAGGTAGCACCATATACATATAAATATATATATATATATATATACGAGGACATTACTTTACTCAGGTGAGAAGCTTTAACTTCAGTACTACCTCTTTTCCTCGTCGGTCATGTTTCCCTGGCCACTCCCTCCAGTTGTCTTGTACTTGGGGAAGGGCACTCGGCCAGCCTCAATACGTTTGACATCCTCCACAAGTTCTTCATAGCGCCTTTTCACATCTTCCTCAGTTTTCCCACCAACAGCCTTAGCGACATTGTGCCAACGGTCGGGAGTGTCCTTATCATACACAGCCAGGGCCCGCTCAAAGGCCTTGTTTTCCTTGGCAGTCCAAGAGTCGGAGCTTTTGGAGGACATTGAACTGGATGCCATTTGCTTAGGTATGGTGAGGCCGTTTGCAATGGAAGAGAAGGAACACTATATTGATTGCGGAAACTCTGGGCTAAGGTGTTAAAGTAAGGAAGTGAATAGCGAAGGCTGAAAGGCAAAAAATTGCGAGGGATGTTTGAAGAGAGTCAAGAGATCAGAAGACTCTTGTTAAGAGGTGATCATATGTACTAGAGAGTGCAACGTCTTCTCTTTTATAAGCAGGAGTAGAGGGGGTGAGGTGGGGTAGTGCCAGTTGGCCTAAAATCTTCCAAAATTCTTGTCGAATTTTTATGATTTGTCCTCTTAGGAACCACAAGATGGTTCGGGAAAGAGAAGAACAACAACGTGGGAGAGTCAGTACCTCCAAGAAGTTAATAAAACATAGTTTGTAAGGAGAATTCCTTGTTAAGTTAGTAAGTATCTGGATTATATGCATAAAAAGACATTAGAAGTTCCTAAAAAAATGGTAGAACCCAAAAGGCCCTTTCGTGTTCTGAACTAGGCATGGCAAATTCACGTGGCTGGGTTTGTGGGACTGGGGATGTCGCCGACTCCTAGACAAGTCGGCAGTTTTGTTGGGTTAGAGCCTCATGCAGAGAAGAATGCTAATGGAGCCAAGAACAAAGTAGAAACCTAGACAAGTCGGGTAATTTTATTGGGTTAGAGACTCAGAAGATAAGAATGCCAATGGAGACAAAAAAAAAAAAAGTAGAAATCCCACGGCAAGCTTCTCCATCTTTTTGGATTTGATTTTTCATTACCCCTATCTTTTTTATTCCACTCCTTGCAGTTGCAGGGTCATAGGTAGGCCCGACCTCAAACCACAATCAATCCGATGACCGTACCGAGAATTTCACGTGTGCACCAAAATCCATATTTTCATCTTCTTCGAAAGAGATCTGCTGCAATAAACTTTTTTTGAGTGTTCTACGTTGCAGGTGATCTTTAGGGTGTACTCTGTCCTCTCCAAGCTCTCCAGCCTGCCAGATGAATCCGCACAATTATTATAGTTCAATGATACGCTTACTACTGTTCTATCACTTTTTTACTAATTTTTTTTTTTTGATATTTTTAAATTTTTCTTTTTACGAAAATAATTATTAGTAAAATTATAATTTTTTAAATTTTTTAATAATTAAAGATGTTAAAAATATATAAAAATAAATAAATGTACTAATAATGATAAATAAGTAATAAACCAATGATAAATACATCTTTACTTATTATTATATCATGATTTTCTTTCCTTCCTTATTCTCTATTAAAAATAAAATAAAATCTGAGAAGAGGGCAACATATATTACCCGCTCTTTTAGTAGTCGAGACCTTTCTTGTATGTTAGGCCCGATTTGTTTATAAACATATTTTATCTTATATTATTTAATTTCATCTAATCATTATATATTTTTTTTAATTTTAATATAAAATAATATAAATAATTTAACTTTTTCAAATTTTAATATAAAAATTATATTATAATAATTTTTTATTTAATTTTTTACTTTAATCTCAATTTATCTCATCTCATCTCAATTTTATTTCTAAAAACAAATATATGTGAGAGGTATATATCCATTTGCAGGCACACTTGGATTTGTGATTGGTGTTTGGCTTTTGAGTCGGAAAAAAAAAAAAAAAAAAAACATGTTCGTCCTCTGTTCAAGAATGAAAAGACTTTCTACTCTTAACAAACGTACGTACTTAATTATTTGGAGGTTCCTTTCCTAACGGACAATGGAAGCTGTTCCCCAGTTTAATACCATCAAAGTTTAATGAACGATTGAGGGCCACGTTACCTGTTGATTAAATTGGTGGAAAACGAGATTTTAGAGTTTTTTTTTTTTTTTTTGGAAAGGAGATTTTAGAGATGATTGACTTGATTTTTAACTCTAACCGGAACAAGTACTAATTATAATGTCGTAGTTGACATTGATCGGTTGCCTAAGTCAGTGGTCACAAAGCAACAGTATCAAATGTTTCAAAAAAACCTGTTTTTCACGATTTATATATGCGTTATTTTTACTTAAGATGAGAATCTTACCAAAATTGTTAATGTTCATTATTTTTATGAAAAACAGGGTTATAGACTTTACAGATGATTTTGTACAACGTGTGTGAACCGGCAAGTATGGTTGGAAACCTAAACTTGATATAACATATTTGAACATCACTATCATAGTAGAAGACTTAGGCTTCGTTTGTATTCATAATTTGTCTTAATTCATCTTAATTAATCTTCATTTTATCATTATATTTTCATAATTTTTTATATAGAACACAAATTTTAATACATTTTTTTCAAATTTCAATACATCTTTTTCAAATCTCAAAATAATAATAATATTAAAAAATAAACTAAACTTATCTCAACTCAACTCAACTTATCTTCAAATTCAAACGAGCCCTTACTTATTGCTTTGGCGGGTTACAACTTACAAGATAAAGTAAATAATTGAAGTTCTCTCTCTCCCTATCAAACTTTTGAATTTTTTTTAATTTTTAAAGAAAAATGATGATTTAACATGATCCATTTATATCAATCAGTCATTCTTGTGACTATTACTTGACATGGAATTTAACCATTCGTATCCCACGTAAAAGTTGGAGGATAATTTATTTTAAGATGCTAAAGTTCGTTCATGAGTCCTTTCTTGTGGCAGAAAGTTTCAAAGCAAATAAAAAGTAATACAAAAGACAGTACCGCAGCACCGCTACATATAACAAGGATATCCACGGACGATGATCTGTTGGATTTGTTGTCAGCGGTTATTTCAGGATGTTGTGCTGGAGTCTAGTAGAGTTTGCCCGCTTGGTCTTTGATTTAACTCATTATGTTTACAAATAATTGTGCTTTATTGCCATATATATTGTTATTTCTCAAGTAAAAAGGAAAGTGATTTAAGGTTTTACCTCTCTTGGATGAACACATGATTTGAACTTGGCTGGCCCATATATCTGTTTCACACTTAATAATGATGAAGATTCACACAATAATTTGGGAGAATCTTTTAATGCTCTGGATGCATAATATATATATATATATATATATATATATATATATATATATACTTATATAGCCCGTAGTAATTACCAACTTATATGATTTTTAACCCTTCTGATCAGTGCTCGGCTTTCGTTGTTTTCTACCTGGAAAATTGATGGACACCACTGCTGGGTAGATTCCCGGCCTAGATAAATCTTTTTATCTTTCCACCGTCCCTAGTATCCCCCATTTCCTACTAACGTTAATGCGTTTATAGCCAACACTTGTTATGATATTAATATATGTGCTATATAATAAAGTTCTTGTTCTAGCAATTTGTTATGACTCATGAAATGCAATACTGCATAGGGTTTTACTTTTGCATCAACACAGGCGCCATTAATAATGCTGTCTAGTTCATAACTGTGTGCTTAATATGCTGGAAGGTTGATCTCCACATGATATTTGGAGATTTGGTTTCTAGAAGTAGGTTTGAGGTGAGCATATTAATATTCCAGAATATGCTCAGCTGGGGAGTATATTAATCATGGAGAGAATGACGCAATTAATTCTCGTGGGAGACTAAATATCTGTTTGGAATAAAAAGCTAAAACCAGGGAAGAACGATATGAAGGAGCCTGGCGGTGTGATACCGTGGCTTTAAGCTGCAAGTGGGTATATTGTAGCCCCAACCTACAAGCCTATGTTGGCTAAAATCTTGCAAGTAGACTTCAGTTTTGTCTAATTCAATCTGGAATCTATAACAGTAGTACAATCCCCCAATATTGGAATGTAAGTAGGAGTAGAATGTCTGAAACAGCAAACTTCAGTAGCAGGAAATGCATGGTATATGATTCCTTAAGATCTTGATATATAATAGTACCGTAGTAATGAAAGTTTATTTGCACAAAAACTGTCTAGACACACATCTAGGATCTAGTGATTACATTCTTTTTTTTAAGGCCTGAATTGTTTTTAGAGATGAGATGAGATAAAATGAGATAAAAATTTTAAAAAAAATTATAATATATTATTATAATATATTTTTTTAATATTAGTTTTATTTAGAATTTTAAAAAATTGAATTGAAAAAGTTAAATTGTTTATTTTATTTTATATGAAAATTTAAAAAATATATATAATAATAAATTTGAGATAAGATAAAATATTTAAAAAAAAACGAATAACTGAAGTATAGTGTGTGCAATGGTATAATTTGCATATATTCCTATTGATACGTAACAGACCTTGCTGCCGTACACAGATTTTCATGTCATGTCGACTCCTATATTGAACTTTGGGACTTCTTTAGCAAATAATGTTTCTAGTCATGATAAGTTATTCTTGATTCAACAAATCTATTTATCATTTATTTTTTTATCATTTTTTTTATCATTTTATGATATAATATTAAATGATTGATTCATAAGTAAAATATAATAAATAATATTTAATCATCTAATATCATATTATAGAATGATACACTATAATACATAAGACTTTTTACGAAATTTGATAAGTCGTCGTAAAAAACTTCAAAATGATCGCAAAAGATCTCAAAATCACTACAAAAGTCTCAAAATTGAGACAAAAAGTTATTTGCTGTATTTTAAAGATCGCGGGTTAACCGCAGCTATTTGGACGTGATAATAAGCTTAAATTCTCGTCGCAAATGCTTAATTTCTTGTCACAATGCTATTATTTACGGCTAGAAAAAGCAGCAAATGCTACTATTTGCGGTAGAATTTAACTCTCAGCTAAACAAAATACAGTAAAAAATCTTATTTGTTGTAGTGATAAGATGATGATGAAAAACATTATTCTTCTTGTTTAATTATACTATAGAGGTATGCAAACATTTGAATTAGCCAAACTGGCCCCGGTTATCAAGTTGCCTCTGGTAGTCAAGGTCATCAGATTCTGGCCACACACGCTAGTGGGGCTAGCACTGATCATTAGTTGAAAACTACCTGCAATTTTCCCGGAATCTGTATGAAAAAATACAAAGAAAGGGAAAAAAGTGATGCTTTGAGATACACCCTCCTACCAATTTTTGGAATCCTTATCACCCAGTCTATCCCCAAAAGAAAGTAATATCTACGCGGAATCCTCCTCTCTCAGGACTTTTCTTCCATTGCTAGCTGGTCCTTCCATACTAGTGGGAGAAACTGAGTCACGTTGGACTACTCTTGATGGTCCAAGAGTGTGGTTCTGCTAACAAGTCATTTAGCTAGATTCAAAGAGTATTATACTTATGCTATCTGATTTTTGTTTGAAATCCAGATTATGCCTTTTTACCTGTTACTGACTAGGGACCTAGAACCTCCAACTTAATAGTGAGGGAAAAAGGTCCTCTACTAAGTCTTGGCCAACTGGTCCTACATTGGCCGCAAAAGCATCATGTATGCTTACCTTTTTTGTTGGAATCATTGAACAAAGAGGGGGACCTTTTGGAATTCTAATTGGGAGATTAAGGCCCGTGTGTTAGCTAGGACTAGGAGGCCGGGAAGGAACTTTAAACCATTATCACTAGGGGAATATGCACATGGAAATTCCAATCTAGTGAGCGAAAACCTCCTTTTACAAGGTCGGTAGCCATTTGTTTGCATGCGCATCTGGATACTTTTCTCTAACATATGATTCTAAATGAAAGGGTTCAAACCATATAGAAGGCGTTCTAAGTTGATAATAAGTCTGTGGTCTACATAGCTTGGATAAGATATGATGCACTCATACGACAGGAACCATGCAAAATTTGGCAAAAAAGAGAAAAGAAAAAGAAAAAGAAAAGAAAAAGGAAATGGAAGATAAACACTTCATAGATTATCACCAATCATCATTCCACGTACATTTAGAAGGCACCAATGATGTCCTTTTGTTTCACTATCGAAAGATCATGAATTGGCACTATTAGGAAAGAACTTAATTCGCTTGGGTTTGAAAGGAGAACTTCATTTCCAATAATTGAATTAGAATTTTGATTGCACTCATTACTCACCCGTACTACTACAATAGTTCTTGTGTTATGAGGATCATTCAATTGGAACAGGCTAAGATATTGTGGGACATGTATTCTCGTATCCTCACACTGATCATGTCTTGTCATTCTCTTGAAAGGGCATTTCAAAGCCCGTTGCTTGTCTTCTTTTTCTCCTTTTGTGATTGGTTGCGATATGGTACTATTGTTAGACTCGTCTATCCGAGTCTTGGTTTCTGATGATTAGCCTAAGCAAGAGCACGGGTTCCTTGAATGTCCGTTTTCAAGTGAATGGTGACCAGTACGTAGCTAGCTAATTGCTACGTGCATGGGATAACTTTCACATCGTAGACGTTGATTTCCTTTGGATCTATACTTCTAGTAATAACAACACTTGATATATATTTGCGTGCCTACCAAGCCTTTTGATATACTTCCAGGCAATCATTCATGGTCCTTTTTCTTTTGATATTTTCTTTTGATATACATCCAGGCAATCATTCAAGTCAAGTGAATTACTTTTTTTATTTCATTTTTTGTGTACTATAAAAGTTTTATGTCGAAGAAAAAGAAAAAAATCTCATCTTGTTTCATGGTCATGATCTTAGGCCGACAGAGCAATCAAACACACCCACACACATTAATACATATAATATTTATGTATATATTTATGTATTCAAATCATGTCCAAATGCAGTGACCACAGAACTCACTTTTAGGAAAATAAGCAATTAATGACCATAGAACCAATTGGTACCAGTTGCAGACAAGCTTGCCGCCCTACAATGTCAGTCATGTCAAGTCTAAGCAAAATCCTTGTGTTCTTGGACTTGTCATCCGGGAGAACCTAACCTTTGGGCAGTAGGTGTGTTACAATAATAGGGTTTTGGACATTAGCCGTGTTGAATTTCGACGGATCACATTGCAAGAATCTTTTCTACGTGTCAAAATTCATAATCATCAACTCTTTAGACTCTTGCGACATGTCCTGTTTCTTGATTTGGATGTCAAATGTTTGTCCCTTCGGAGTTTTAAATGATTTACGAAGGATAGAAGCTGGCTCGAGTTAGAATTGTAATCATATATAAAACACAAGTTTAGGCCTAGATAAACAATGTCGATTCAATTGGTTGAAGATAGCCCAAGCATAGCCGAAAGGGCCTAAAGTTTACATGAAATAAGCTGGCTGAATTCGGGGTTGGGTCCAAATTCAAGCTTTGGAGCTATGCCTTAGGTCCAGACTGATCAGCCCGTTGAAACTACGTACGTAAAGTGAAGCTTGTAGGCCAGTTAACTAGGCCAGGACGTGCCCGCTCTAAGATCCGATCGTTCCAGAGGAATTTTGGTGGTTCCCCATTTTGCTCAAACTGGGTCCCCATGGTTCCAAGTTTTACCAAGCTCCCTTAGCATTGAGGAAGACGTATATTTCTTTTATCTATATTTATAACAAAATTGGGATTTTTTTTTTTTTTTGTGTAATTTCTTAAAGATATAGTATTAATTTTTTCAAAATCTTAGATTTAAAAAAAAAGTGCAGGAATGGACACTTTTAAAAATAGTAAAAGACCGGGGGTTTGGTTGATGGGATCATTTGAGTTCAACTCAATTTAGTTTAATTTTAAGCTAAATATAATATCAAAACATCCAATTCTTAAATTACTAAATTCATTTCTACTCAAAACTTTTTTATATGTGGGATCTATAATCTTTTTCAATTTAATATTTCTTTACATGTGAGACTTACAATCTTTTTAATTTTCATAAATATATTTATATTCATCTTAACATATAAACACATTTAAACTCATTTTAGGTAGATCCCACCTAACTAACTTCATTTCAGCTCACTACTATTCAGAAATGGTTCAATCCATCGCGACATCCAAATTCAACCTTAAGATTCATCATGCAATGAAATGTTATTAATTATATAACAATACTACATACAGTCGTGGAATATGTAAACTCTAACAATCATTTTGAAAAAGAGTGTGGTCTATTATTAAAAAATTAATTTTTTATGTGAGATTTACATTTACTCACTTTTTTTAAAATAATTACACTACATATATACATTTTACAATTGCATATATAATTTCTCTCAATCATATGACTTCTACACTTGCCTAGTTTATACACAAGAAAAGGTAAGAAAATTGTGAGATTGACGGAAAGTGACAAAATAAAATGTGAAAACCTAGTGAAGGTGATGGCAATTAACAGAACAGTGGTATAAACTTCAGCTTCTCTTAACAAAAAGGAAAATCATGTAACTAAAATTCTCATCCCAGGTTTGGATATAATCTCGGCAAAATTTTCAATCTCATTTTATTTCGTCTCTTTTCTAAACATAATTTAAATATAAAAATTTCAAACTAATCATTAAATTTTTCCAAAGTTTCAAATAAAAAATAATTCAAATTTTTTAAGTTATCAAACAAAAATAATATTTTAATAATATTTAAACTTTATAATATTTTTTGTTCAACTTTTTCTCTTTATTTTTTTAAAATCTAAAAAATGTACATCCCAAATTATCTCGTTACTATTAATAAAAGAATCGACATAAGCTCTAAAAATGATAGAAAATACCAAATTATATAACTAGATGCATTCATTTACATATATTTTAATCTTTGAAGGTGTTAAATAACTAAATTCAAATAATTAAATTTATATATTTTCATTAGTTTAAGTTTGAAGGATAAATGGTAATTTCATGTAATATTTGATGAAGTTTTAAATTTAAACTTAACTCTATATTCTATCTTATTAAATTAAATACTTTATCTATTGAGCCCACCATTGAGAGAAAGTCTAGCCTACACGTAAAATAAGTGTTAAAATATCAAATAAATATTTAAAATCTATATTTTTCTCATTAGTTTAAATGTTTAGAATAAGCAATAATTTCACAAATGATTAACCTTAGAAGGAATTCAATAGATTGTTGGGTCTAGGAGTTTGATAACGCAGTCCAACTGTAGTTAATACATAATCTTGGATTTTATAATCTTCAAGAGATAGCTTTATCCCTAGCCAATGGCCCAATAGTGAGATTTTAGGTCTTGTTTAGAGAGTAAGATGAGATGAGAATTTTGAAAATAGTAATAATATAATTTGAGTTAAGTATTTTTTTTTAAGTTTTAAAGAAGCAAAGAGAAAAAGTTGAACAAAAAATATTATAAAATTAAAACATTATTAGAATATATTTTTATAATATTATTTTTGTTTGAAAATTTGATAAGGACAATGATAGATTATGTATAAGATCTTACATTATTTGAGAATGAGAAGTTCTTACTTTTTATCAAATTTTAATAGGATTCTAATTGAATTATTTACTAATCTTTTTAGAATATAGATCATATAGTTTAAGTCTTCTATTGAAGTATTTCAAATTATATCAAAACTAAAAAATTGCAATGATTAATTTAAAAATTTTGTATTTAGATTACATTTGAAAAGGAGATTGAATTTGAGAATATTGGGATGAGATTATATCCAAACCAGTCTAAGACTTGCAAGTAATATGTGATGTCTAGGCATGCTCTTTAGGCCAAATGCAGCTATCTTTATTTTATTTTATATTTTTAAATATCTTTAAATATTTTTAAGAAATAAAAAATAAATATTTATATATTAATAATCACTGTTTTAACAATTAATAAAAAATTAAATACATAAATGCTCAAATTCAATGGATAATTATACTATCATTTTCTAGTATTGTAGTGCAAAGTACCCTCTCTTTCTATGCAATAAATTATTAATGGTTTGTTTTTTGAAAACTAAATAGAAAATCCTAGCTTTTATAAATAATAAAAACTAATAAATAATTAATTAATTAATTTGTAAATAGTTGCGAGATAATTTTTATTTTCAAACAACCCTTAGTTGTATGTTATTAAAGTTTTTAGATTTTAGATTCGCGAAACCAAAGTGCAATAATTTTACAACCTTTACATAATATAATTTAAAATAAAATATATATTTATAAAATGGTGATATATTTATTTTCTCATCAAACGCAACAAGAAAAAGGAAACAATAAGATTTGAAGTGAAAATTTTGACTCCACCCATTTCCCACCAAGAGAGACCGCTTAGTAACGATTTTAAAATAGTCTACTAAACAAACTATTGAACTACGCCTAAAAATCACTGAAGATTGTGTGCTGCAACTTGTTGTTTTGGATTGGTCGAAAGAAACTATCACGTTCACTTGCTCACAATACTTGGTTAGGAAAAGCGAAAATAAAACATAACAACCGAAAATTGCAATGTATCGCTAGTGGGGAGCCAACACTAGCAGTGGCAACGCTTGTAGGCCACACGTCACATTTGGAGTGAGGAAAATAGTCTGACCTGAAAGATTCGATATTGTTGGTCTTGAAAAAGCTGCGCATAGCGGCAAGGAACCCTCCTAGGCATGGCGGTGCGTGAACCTCTTGCGCGACTTATCCGTACAAAACATATGTGCCATACTTTTGAACAGAGTTTTTTCGCCACCTGAGAGATCGACATCTAGATAAGCTATTAGTGGGGTGTGTGTTAGCTTTTGAATGCCAGAAACCATAAGGTTAAAAAGTGATGGTGCTAACAGAAAAAAGCCAAAAAGACGAAAATAGAGAAAACTTAACAATAATGGATAAGGTCGTGGCTGGCAAGGAGAGAAAGTGGGAGGAGCCGAAACTACAACCCTGTCCTCCAGTGAAGAAAGTAGACTTCTAAAAAAGGCGATGAAGACATTAGTCTAGAGAGAACCACGATGGAAAGAGGAAAGTGTCTTGTTCGAATAAATTTACTTGAATGCATAATTATCTACAAAACTGATAATAGAATAGATGAACCAAATCCCAAAACCAATTGTCCAGAAAAATCATTTTTAAAAAGGTACAATTAAGAACCATTTTTCAAAAGAAAAGTCTCGAATCATTTTCAAAAGAGTTAAAGTTCCTATTTTTCCTTTTTTGGCTACTCTATTTTTCGTTTGAAAAATAATTATTTTATGTTTTCTTTTCTTTTAAAATTATGTTAACAAAATGCTAAATGACTTTCAAGTTCTCTAATTAATAAATATCAATTTATTTAAAGCTTTCTAAGAGCACCTTTATTGGATGCATCAAAACTCCTTTTTTCTTAAATTATAGAATTTGTTTTAGGGTTTTACTTCAAAACCAATCCACATCCAAATCTCTTAGAGCATCTACATCTCGATCCCCAAATTTTAATTAAAAGGTTTACTTCTTATAAATCTTTCTTAAATTTTACTCATTTTCAAAAAACTTCCTTCGTCACATTTTTTATGTTTTTTTCATCTATTAAAATAACATTCTTATATTATTTCTTTATTACTTTTTTTACTACTTTATTTCACAACGTAATATTATTCTTAATAAAATATAATATATTAATAGGTGAATAGTGATATAGGGATAAATAGTATCCCCTTAATATATGAAGGACCACTATTTATCATCTTAAATACTCTCTCATTTTGGGGACTACGGTTGTTTTGAGGTTAAATCTCAAAACACTCCCTATAATTTGGGGATTGGGTGCATTTGATGCACTTAAGGTTACAAACGAATAGAGCTACTCGTGAACAATTTGAGCTCGACTCATATAAACTCGACTCAAACTCAATTCATTTAATAAATAAGTTATTCGTGACTCGAATATTAAACGAGCTAAACTCGTATTATCCCAACTCGACTCGACTCAGTTTAAGTTCGTGAACAAAATTCATATAAACTCAACTCGTTTTGAGCTCGTAACAATACTCTTAATATTTATATATATATTATATATATATTTATATATACTCTTACATATATTCATTTATATATTATATATATTTTAATACTTTGTATAAGTAATATATTTTGTTACTTTATATATAAGTAACATATTTCATTTCTTTACAATAATGATGTATTAAGTTTACAAAAAAATTATTGAGTCAAATATTCATAAAGAATAAGCAACTCGAGTAATTACTCGACTCAAGTCGACTCGGATTGTTAAAGGATAAAAACAAATATCGATAAATAACTTGATTCAGTTCGAACTCATCTTTGATCGGCTCAAACTTGGCCCAACTGACTCGAAGTCAAGTTATTTGAGTTCAACTTGACTCGATTCGACTCAAACTTGTCTTTGATTGGATTGCTCGTTAGCCCTAGATGCACTCAATGTAAGTGCTCTAATCAATGTTTTGAATACCGTACCTGTATCGGTACCAGTCAAGTCACTAAAACGAAATATCTCAGTACCGATAACGTTTCGTGTACCGTTTCGAAATAATTTATATATAAATGAATTATATATATAAATACATATATAAATTATATTTCAAAATAATAGTCAATATATAAATAAATTATATAGATAAATATATATGTAATTAATTTAGTCTAAATTGAAGTTAAAATATAGTTAAAAAAAATTTTAAAAAAAAAAAAACACACATGGGGCCGAAATCCGGTACGGTCGAAATCGGCCGGTACGAAATTACACTTTTTTTGTACCAGCCAGTACGGCAAATTTCGACCGTATCGATCAGTACGGTAAGGTATTCACAACACTGGCTCTAATAGCAAATGAGTTTGGGGTACTACATTAACCTCCAAAATGTGGAGAGTTACTATTTATCTTTATATTAAATTTTAAGTATATTTTATTAAGAATAGTTAAAAGATATGAAATAAAATTGTAAAATAATAATAATAATAATAATAATAATAATAAAATAATATTATTTTAATAGATAAAAGTAAGTATAGAAAAATGTGATGTAAAAGATTTTTTGAAAATAAGAAAAATTTATAAAAATGAGATTTTTAATTAAAATTAAAAAAAAAATAAAAGATGGAATGTGAATGCTCTAAATTTTTAGAGGGAAGATACCTATATATAATTTATTTTGCAATTACACAACTTGTAATATTATACTTTTGCAAAATAATGAAAATTTTATAAATATATATCCAGTACGAAATAATTATAGAAAATGACCGTATCGCATTCATTTTCCACCTAAAAATAGCCTCCATTTTATCTATACGCTACGTTAATGGGACCACTTGCAAACGTCGTGGTGCTAATAGACATTCGACGCGGCGTACGTGTTAAATCCACAATGCTCTGCCAACCCTCGGACGACCCTATAATACCGTAAGAGCACTAAAAGGTTTAAACTTCAACTCGAATTCACCCATATTAAAATCCAGATTAGACCTCGGGTTGAAATCTAATTTGAACTTCAATATCCAATTTTCAAATTTTAATCGGTTTTTTTTTAATTTATAAAATCGATATTATTATTTTTTTTAAGAGAAATTTATTCTAAAAATACTTATAAAAAAACTTTTATTTTTATCATCAACAAATTTCTCAATAAAAAAAAAAAAAAAAAGTAATAATACAAACTTAAAGAAAAACAATTTAAAATTTGAAAACCAAATTTTCGAGTTCAACCCGAATTTCAATCCGGATCTTATCCAGATTTCAATTCGAATGAATCCCAATTAGAATCATTTTACTATGAGTTCCAGATCTAATTTAATATGAGTTGAAAACCGAAACCAGATATCCGCATTTCAAACCAGACTAAAAAAAAAAAAAAAAAAAACCAATCCGAATAAACACCCTCACTTCCCACCATATCAAAACCAAATCTGTGACCTTTACGAAAGAAACCGAATCAATTATATGCTTATTGGTGTGAAACTGCCTAGTAATTTAATTCGCATTTCAATAGAATTGAGCAAAGATTAAAGTTATCCTGATCCAAAGTTCGATTACTCGAATCTTTAGGAAAATTTAGGGGAACAGCACAACATGTGAAAGAAGATATATACTTCATTCGATTTAATTTCTTTTTATCTTTTTTCTTTTTTTGGGTAAAGAACACGGGAACGTCGGTCAAAAAGGAGAGCACCAGACCAAAAGCAATAACATAACCACATTCGGATCCATAAACCAGTTACGAGATCCTCTACCTAAAAGAACCACTCAAAACAACAGACACGGCCCGAACTAAGCCCTAAGCTTGTTAGTTCCTCCAGCTACCACCATCATCACCACCACCACCTCCCCTCGAGTACTTAGACCCACCGTCGCCGTACCCACGGTCGCGGCTACCACCATAGCCACCTCCGCCTCCACCACCATAGCTTCCGCCACCGCCTCCACCGTAGCCGCCGCCTCCACGGCTATATCCACCGCCACCTTCACGGCGTCCACCACCGCCATAACCTCCACCTCCTCGGCTGTAACCACCGCCGCCACCACCACCGCCGTTTCCACGGGACTGCGCCTCGTTGACCGTGATGTTACGACCGTCGAGGTTCTGACCGTTCATCCCCTCGATAGCGTCCCTCATGGCTTTCTCGTTGCTGAAGGTTACGAATCCGAAGCCCCTAGATCTCCCCGTCTCGCGGTCGTTGATAATCTAAGAAACAAAAACAACCAGATCTAATTAGATCCACCGCATGTACGACAATTTAATCAATTACAATTTACAGAAATCGATCGATCTTCGCCTTATTGTAACAAAGCGGAAGATGAACGTACCGATTCGTGTGAGTAATAAAAGAATCAGTTCATAGAGAATCAGAGATAGTAACACAGAGAGAATCAAGTAACACAAACAGAGCAGATCAGATCAGATTTGGATCGCAAAGCCGAATCGAGTCAGATCCGATATCTCTGCGGCGTCAAACGGACCTTCGATTCGACGATATCACCATAGGGAGAGAAAGCCCGCTCCAGGGACTGGTCGTCGGTGGCCCAGGCAAGCCCTCCGACGAAACATCTGTATTCGACTTCTGCAGACGCCATAACAGACAATGAAACCCTAGTACAAGGACGAGGAGGGAAATACAGAGAAAGAATAGGAGAGCACGAGAAATGAAGAGCCCCTTACCCTAGCATTATATAGATCCGTGGAGGTGTAACTAGGGTTAGGTTGGGCCCTTTGCCCGGTATATTTACTAACTCTGGTTAAATCCTGTATGGTGATTGTGCTGGCGTGTTTGGTTACAGATACCAGTATATTCGCAGTCGTATTACGAATGCGGAGTTGCCTATTCCCGTACAAAACTCCAACCTTCAAAAAACTTTATAGGCGCAGGTTTGAAAATAAATTATTCTCAAATATTTTTAAATATTTTTTTTTTTTTTTTTATTATTTTTTTTTATCTATTTTTATTACTATTCATTACTTTTTTATTACTATTTAATATTTTATTATTATCTTTTAATCTATTTTTTATTACTATTCACAAACACAATCAACATCCAAACATAATCTAAAATGCAACTTTTATCATTTTATATAAAAATACCTAGTCAGAATATGTCTAAGGGGTTTGTCAAAAATAAATGATTAAGGATTTATAAACTTTTTCCGATCAATTAATAATGTGAAGAGAGCCCAATTGGGCCCAAGAGAGGAATGGTTAAGAGCTCCATGAAGTCGACCTGGTCCCAGCTCGGGTCGAATGTGACAACCTGACTGAAAGAGGAAATCGAAATGAAATGAAGCGTCTGCAAGATTCAAGAGTAGGACCTAAGTGCTCGAGTGATGCGAACGGTGAACTAACATCACATTAAAGGCTAAATGTAATAGGATTACGTCGAGTGTCGTACTGTATTAAAATAACAAATTGAGCAAGTCATACTGCATTAAATACCATCCAAAAATCATAATCTCATTGGGTCATGAATTGCGAGAATTAATGCAGTCGAGATTGGATGAAAGACACTCAATCTAATCTCGATGGGCAGCGCAAGGCAACACTATTTATTCTGACATGCGAATCGAATGATAATTATATAGTGACTCAGGACAATCTCTGTTGTCATTACAGCCAAGTTGAGTACAACGATACAACCACCCTTAAAAAACACCCAATCCTTCTAAAGTAAGATTAGGGTCTTTGATCTCTTACCATCATATTGTCTTTCTTTTTTTCATTCTGAAGTTTAACTTTGATATCGGAGATATTTCAAAATTCGATTCCACCTCCAATATTTACTCATTTTGCAGATCCAAATTTGTTGGATCATCATTAAGAGGCCTAGGCTGTAAAATATGTCCTCAACAAATAATTTTGTAAAGATATTGATGTTAATATTCTAATACCACGAAGTTCTCTTTTTAACTAAATTGGAAAAATGTTTCTTTCAATTAGTTTATAAATATGATAAATGTCTATTAAACATGTAATCTAAAAGTATAAAAGTATATTAAACATATAAAAGTATAAAAGTCTATTAAACATTCCTTCAAATGTCTATTAATCATATAACTTAAAAGTATATTTTTGTCACATCCTTAAATGACATGTGTCAATTTTCAAATGGATTGGAAGAGAATTTCTTCAGTAAAACTCTATCCACCCAAATATTAGAAGTAATTTTAAAAAAATAATAAAAAATAAAAAAAGAATAGAATATTTATCCTCAAGGAGCAATGTTTAAATTTTATGAGAGTCATCATCTAAATTATAAATCCGTCACGAAATATTAGATTTTCAGCCACTTAACAATTTTTTAAATGATACGAATGTATTAACTTATCTCATGTCTTTCGGACTTTGTTGCTTTATTCTAGAATAATAGAATAATCATGATAAAAAAAAGTATTGAAAATAGTTGAGCTCATCTGAGTTAGTTTTAAAATCAAACTGAATCTAATATTCAAATACACAACTTTCATATTATTAAACATCTCGTTTAATTCGATATTTTTTAACATGTGAGATTCATAATATTTTTTAACTCAACACATTTTTACACATAGAACTCATAACCTTCTGCAACTTTTCATAAATATATTTTAACTTATCTTAACATCTAAACACATATAAAACTCATCTTAAATAAGTTCTTATAAATTTATTTTACCATCTTAAATAACTATTATTTATAAAAAAGTTGAACGTAACTCAAAATCAGTTCAACATTCAAATCTAATTTTAGGAAATAATGCTTCTTTTTAAGTAAGTTAATTTTATTAAACTACAAAGATGATACATGAGAAATGGTGGGTTTCCTCAACAAACGTCCCAAAACAATAAACATTAATGCAAAGTAGTGGAAAAAAATATTTATTTAGGATCAATTTCTTTATCCATATTCATGTCTTATAAAAGGATGCCATATTATTAAAAGACGAAAAAGAGGCGCTCGCAAACATGCAAATAGTGGAACTACCATTGGTGGCGCTAGAACCTCTACTTAAAGTAACGAATGTGGCGGCTACACTGTTACTTATGATCTTAAAATGATTTTTGAAGATGTCCACAATCCATTTTTCAAGATCACCAGTTAGAAAAAGCGGTAACATAAGATAACAACCAGAATTTGTATCGAATTTCTAGCGAGGGACCAACACAGGCGGTGGCGACGCGTGTAATACATGCACCCCTGAAGATAAATAGATGAATCGATCTGAAGGATTTGACACCTCTAAAGCCAATGGGTCCATGGGTGGTTTCAAAAGCCGCTCCAAAACGTGGCTATGCGTAGAAGATGCGCACAACATGGGCTTCATGTGCGATGAACGAGTTGAACAAAATTGCGATTTTCTTATGTGGACTTGAAGATCAACCATTTGAGAGGCTAAAAAGGCGATGTGTGTCAGTCGGAGGTTGTCGGAAAGCAAAAGATTGACAATATTTGCCTCAAAAAACTTGAGGAAAAACCTAGAAATGAACAAGAAATGAAACAATTTAAAAGAAAATGCGGGTTAGGGGAGGAGGTGGTTGGAGATAAAACTCCAAACCCCCTCTACCCAATGACGGGAAGAAAATCCTATGATCGACTGGAAAGTTGCCTGGTTAAAAAGAAAATAAAAGAGAAAGGAGAACCATCATAAAATGATAACAACTATTTAACCAGCATTTAATAATTAGCCACTATTTGTATTCGAAAAACGTGTTGGACAAAGTTTTAACTTTACTATTCACAAAAAGTTTTAGCTTTACTATTTTCAAAAAATATTTTTATTCTCTTATCTCAATTTTATCTCATTATTTTTGATCAAATATGACTAATTTTTTTTTATAAATATGCAAGTTTATATTTTTTGAATGATAGTTTTAGACAATCCAATAAAAATACTCTTATCTCTAAATTTAAATCAAGCCTTAATGTTCTTTTTGTGTTATAATGACTTCATGGTTGTGATAACCAGAACGTCACAAAAGTATTTTTTCTTTTTTCTTCTCCAAAGATTAGTAATGCATTAAAACTAAAAGCAATATCCAATCACATGAGTTTTTCTTCTTCTTTTTTCTGCAAGTCACAAGAGTTTAGAGCCTGTTTGAGATTGTGTTTTGAGGTTTAAAAAATGTTGTTTACTAGTTATAAATGCTGTTTAAGAAAAAATGACATGTTTGATAATTTTACAAAAATTGTTTTAGGTGGTTAGAGAAGTTAAAAATCTTTTACAAAAAAAAATTAGAATTTTTATTAAAAAATTTCGATAAATAAGTATATATTTTAAAAAATTACTGTAACTAATTCTAAAAATGACTTTAAATATATAAATTATAAATAATAAATGACTTTTTAATAATAAAATTTATTACATTAAATTTTAAATTTTAAATTAAAAATAATATTTTTCATCATGACTCCAACGTACACTTAATATAACTCGGAACAGATAACTGTTTTGTTGATGAGAAGTAAAAACTTTTTCAAAATAAATTTATCTATCCGTGAATTAGGACAGGAAAATGGGAGCAAGAGGGCATTAAGGATAGTATTGTACCGTAACCAAACATGGGTTGGAGAGAGGGTCAATGCAGAGCTGCGGCGGGCCATTAGTCCTGGACAAACCGTAGTTAAAAAAAACAAAAAAAAAAAAAAAAAAAAAACGAAGCGACCGAGAAGGTTAGGTAGTAGGGTCCACATCGGTCCCTTCCCGTGACCTTAGGAGTAGGACCCATATTTACTGTCCCTGAAAATATCTCACATAAATGTGTTAAAAATATCGAATTTCTGTAAGTACATCTTTGCCCCTCATCATATTTGGAATAGCGCGGTGTCATTATTAAGTTCCTCAATTTGCAATTTTTTTATTTTTCAATTTATCTATTTGATATGTCTCTTACTATAATTTATTCTATTTTTCAAATATTTTAAAATATATTAATAATCATTTTTAATCATCAAATAAAAAATAAAATTTGAAAAATAATAATAATTAAAATAAATGAACATAATAAAATGACATAATAATATTTTCCTTCAAAAATATTCTATCTGAGATCCCCTTTCGTTTGGTATGGAAACAATTATCACTTTTTTGGACTGTGATATGAATTTATATGGAGAGTGAGTACAGATTAGATATATTTATATAGAAAAAGATGAAGGCATTGATAGTAAGTCCCGTTGTGAGTCAACAAAATATTATTTGATAATATTATAATTTTATCTTTTTACAAAAATATTTAAAACCATAGAAAAATTGATGTAATATATATATATATATATATATATATATAACAAGGATTGTAGCAATTTCCATATTTATATATGTACCAGGGAAGGAGTATTCAAACTTAATTATAAATCAAGGTAAAGTAATGAAATATGACTATTTAATAATTATTATAATTTTATTTATAAAATACTATTATTTAAATTTAATATTTCATAATTAATTTAAATTGAGAAATAAATAATATTTTATTCATAATTGTATTTGCAAATGTAGTTGACAAAAAGATTTAAACTTAATTATTTTGTATTTTTTTATGAATAATGAATAGAAATTTTAAATTATATATAAATTTATATCTAATATAAATTATAACTTATATAAAATAATGTTATATTATATTTATAACATGAAGTGGGTTTACTAATATTATAATGTTATATTATAATTTATTACTAATGTTTTTACACAAAAATAATCTTACAAACTGATATAATTTCATTTAATCTGTTTTATAATAAGAGTAATTTTATAATCTGACGAACTACATCAAGTTATTTGTAAGATTATTTTTGTGTAATTCTTTTATAGTTAGAATATTACCATTTTCTTATATTATGATTTTTTTTATTAAATTCCAAAATTTTTTAGCACAAAATTTAATAAATTACTATATGAAAAATAGAAAAAAAGAGAAAAGACTTTAGTTTCATATTAATTTTATATTACTTCTTTATCACCATAGATGAACATTTTTTTTTATTGAAATAAACAAGATAGTCCTTTATAATGTCCAATATATATGTGTGTTGGTTAATTCCAAAGACTATCATCTAGTTTGTTCGTATAAGATATTTCATATACTAAACGAGAAAACCTTTAATCAGCCAACAAGTGTCACTTATAAAACCCAAATAATGAAGACTAATAGATACATGCCACGTATGGCCATAGAGAGGACTTAGATTAAAGCTCGGTGAGCCGCGCAGTAGAGGAAACCTCCCTTCCCCCTCCCCCTCCCCATCCCCAAAATTATTCTTTGTTCGACCAATTTTTTTTCTCTCTCCCTCTCCTCTCTCTCTCTCTCTCATGCTGAACCACCAAATTTGATCACATGAATCAACTCTAAACAAATCTCAAAATCAATTGTCGACTTTCTTCCTTGTTGTTCTCTCCCCCCATCTCTTTGATGACAGGTTGGTTGTGCATTCTAAGGTTTGGTGGATTGTACGATGTGAGAAAGATGGTTGGCGTCGAAGATTAGGAGCTTTGGATGTGTCGTCGGGAATAACCAACTCTTATTCCTCTTATGAGAATCGAGACTCTCTATTCACTGATTGATCTACGGAAAACACAGTATAGTCGTATTTGGAAGGTGGAGTTCATCATAATTCATAAACCTCTGGTTCTAGCTCTGCATCATCACCTAGCCGTTCTGTCACAACATCTCTCACTGTTAGTCATCATCATAGGTTACCAATTCTGATTGTGAGTAGCTGGCTAATGAACTAGTGTTTTTGCTCGTCTAATCGTTGTAGAATCTGGTTTTCTTCTTCGAATTTAATTAATTAACTTCTTCTTTTTTTCGTTTTTTTTCTGGTTTTTGATTTTGTTTTAGTTTTAGAAAGAAGAGGATGTATCCTGCATTCAAGACTTTAAAATCTTTTGTGTAAAGTTTGTAATAATTGTTTCTTCATTTTTTTTTCTATAAACTTTGATTATATTGGAAACTTTTCAACGGCTTTTTTAAATTTTCCTTTAATATCTTTTTCTTTTATTTTATTTCTTGATACGATTTCATCGATGACTCTTCATTTCCTTTCGGATTCATCATGTAAACTACATCAGAAGTGCGATGCGAATTAGACCGAAGGACATAGAAGGAGATGGAATGTAGGCGTGAGAGAGGAAGCATTTCTAGTTGTTGTCTTTAGGAGAGAGAGATCTTACGAAACACGCTATATTCTAATTTTTAAGAAAATGCATACGTGGCAAGTTGTTATAGGTTTCCAACAATCACGTGTCCAAAGATGCTCTCATATTGGGTATATATTGTTAAGTAGTTATTAAATTTAATGAAAAATAAAGAAATTTAACAAAAAATAATAAAAGTGTTATGTGACTATTAGATAATAACTTTTTATAATAAAATAAATATATATGTTAAAAATATAATATATTATATTTGCGTATTTTATAATGATAAATATTTTTTTTTTTATCCATACACAATATTATCTCTTTTTTCCATAAAAAAATCTGGTTCATGTGCTTTTTCGTTCTCTAGTTTTAGATTAAACAGCTTAATTCCTTGACCTTCCAAGCGAACATCGTTTCTGTGTGTAATTATTTAGTTTTTTCTTTTTTAAAGAGGTCTTTGATTATATATTGCCAATGAGACCATGTTTAGAGAGAGAGAGACATAATCTATGAAACTTATGATATATAAATGGCTCAAAATTTATATTTTATCATAAAACATTAAAATACATTTTCCACATATGCATGAATATTTTGAAAATTAAATTTGAAGATTTTGAAAGATGATTGATTGTCATCTTTCACATGTGCATGACATGATTAAATGTTTAAACTTTGAAAATATTAAGATGATTGATTGTCATCTTTCACATGTGCATGTTTTATTTGAATATTTTCAAAAGTGATGGATGCTTTTCTTGACTTATGCAAAAGGTAGATGTCTTTGTTTGAAAATTTTAAAAAGTAAAGTGTGCTCCTTTTGTCATATGCAAAAAGTAAAAGATTAGGTTTGAAATTTTTGTTTTGGAATATATCTCAAGCCTGCCTTGTCAAAAACACATCTTTGACTACCAAGAAGTTTTTCAAAAAAAAATTTTCCATTCGTAAAGTTTTCAATAATATTTTCTAAATCAGTTTTCTTTTTCTTCAACTCAAGATTTTCATTTTTCAAAACAATACTTTCTTTTCTTAAAATATCAATTTCGTTTGTTAAAGAAGAATTTTTCTTTTTCTTCAACTCAAGATTTTCATCATTCAAAATAATACTTTCTTTTCTTAAAATATCAATTTCGTTTGTTAAAGAAAAATTTTTCTTTTTCAAAGCAATATACTTGATACCCAATTTTTCAAATTCCTCATATACCTCTTCTAAAACATTTTGCAATTCTTCATATGAAGGATCTTCAATATTATCAAGATTTATTACCTCAATGTCATCTTTAGCCATAAGACAAAGATTTGCTGATTCTCCATTGCTTGCTTCACTATCTGAGCTACTTGAATCATTATCCCATGTAGCTTTCATTGCTTTTTTGCCTTTATTTCGATCTTTCTTTAGCAGAGGACAATCTGACTTGATATGACCAGACTTATTGCATTTATAACAAATTAAAGTGTCATTTTTACCTGAATCTTTCTTGGAAAACTTTTTGAAGGATTTCCTTGGAGGGGTTTTATTTTTCTTTAAGAACCTCTGAATTCTTCTTGTTATCATCGCAACTTCTTCATCTTTGTCGTCATTTTCCTCATCTTCATCACTTTCACTTTCATATGGAACAGCTTTAAGTGCCAAGCTCTTCTTTGACTTTCCTTCTTCTTCTCCTCTTTTTAATGTGTACTCATAGGTGATAAGTGACCCGATGAGTTCATTCACTTCGAGTTTCTTGAGGTCTCTAACTTCAAGAATCGCTGTCACTTTTGATTCCCAACGTTTTGGTAGAGAGTTGAGAATTTTTCTTACTATCTCTACTTTGGAACAATGTTTTAAATTTCGTACCGTACCGGCCAGTACGGCCGGTACATACCGTACCGGAGCAGTGACCGGTACAGAAATGGGGTCTGTTTTGTACCGGCCGAGATTTCGGCCGTACCGGCCATGTGTACCGGCCGGTACCGGATTTGAGAATTTTTTTTTTTTTTTCATTTCTTCCTATTTTTTTATCCTAATTTAGACTAGATTATTTACATATATATTAATATATATAATTGATTCATATATTGACTATTATTTTGAAATATAATTTATATATATTTTTATATATATAATTTTTTTTTTTATGTATAGACTATTCCGAAACGGTACACAAAACGGTACCGGTACCGAAATATTTCGTTCTAGTGCTTTGGCCGGTACGCTCACCGGTACGGTATTCAAAACATTGCTTTGGAATAAACTTTGCCAAGAGCTGTCAAGCTGTTTATGATGTTAGTAAAACGAGTGTGCATACTAGAAATAGATTCATCATCATTCATCTTAAACATTTCATATTCATGAGTAAGAATATAAATTTTTGATTCCTTGACTTGAGAAGTTCCTTCATAAGTAACTTCCAAGTTATCCCAAATTTCCTTTGTTGTAGCGCAAGTCATTACTCTATTAAACTCATTACCATTGAGAGCATTATATAATAAATTCATAGCAGTTAAATTTAAAGTATAAAGTCTATCGTCTTCACGATCAAACTCTTCTTCTTCCTTTTTGACCTTTACTCCATCAACCACTTTTGTTGGAATATAAGGTCCATTTACAATGCATTTTCAGATTTCTCGACCTTGAGCCTGAAAGAATATTCTCATTCTAACTTTCCAGAATGAGTAATTGTCTCCGCAAAAGAGTGGAGGCCGACTGCTAGATTGGCCTTCACCAAATGAAGTTGCAATGTTAGCCATAAGATCTTAACTCAAAAAATAGTTAATATTATAACAGAGCTCTAGTTTTGATACCAATTGTTGCCCAGATGACTAACACAAGAGGGGGGGTGAATTGGGTTATATTATCTGGGCAACAAAATGTTTCTTGTAGACAATATGTATCATAAACATGATGTACAGTGAGATTCATATATTCCAATAGTATCTCTTTAACTTGTAGAAAATAAAAAAAAATAAAGATCTTATGGTCCTGGATATTTGAGACGGCCGATCCAGTCCAGCCCAACAAGACTGCAAAGTCCATTTCAACGTGGCGTATATCGCCGACTGGGGATTTTACAGGGGTTTTAGCATTTTAGGGCTCGATTCGAAGCGAGGGTCGGAAAGAAGAGAGTTATGGCTACTTCCGTGGCTATTGGAAGGTCCTCACGACTGTGTGCGTTGTACAGAGCATCGAAGAATTCTTCGTTTTCTTCGGCGCCGAGAAGATTTTCAGTGCCATTGCGTCCTTCCAATTTCGTCCCTCTTCGGACTCCAATCTCCCCTCCTCTTCATCCAAGGTTCTACTCTTCTCCTGCATCTTCTTCTTCTTTATCTTTCTCTGTGATCTGATGCTAATGTTTAATCCGATCTGAATTCGACTGAAAGGTTGGTCCGGCGAGAGCTGAGCTCTCTTCAACCCGTCCACTCCGCAATCGCTTCCGCCTGCCTGGTCTCCAAGCTCCCAAGCGAAGCCATCACCTCTACTGAAGGTATCTCGCTCCCTCTGTCTCTTTAAAAGCATTATGTTAATGTATATACGTTTCGTGTCTGGCAATTATCCTGTTACTTTTGAGCTCTTCGACTGCCCTGCAACTTTTTTTGGTGGTGGGCATTGTCTACAATCCGGCAATGATAGAACTTGATTGATGTATCAGCGCGCGCGCGCACACACACACTAACACTATAGGATAGTGTTCAATGACAGTGCTTGAACCAAGTAATTCAGAAGCTATTATGATACTTAATAATATTAATCCTTCA
Source organism: Platycarya longipes (assembly GCA_036559045.1). Lineage (NCBI taxonomy): Eukaryota > Viridiplantae > Streptophyta > Magnoliopsida > Fagales > Juglandaceae > Platycarya > Platycarya longipes. The sequence goes on along the minus strand of CM071793.1, from coordinate 7,084,801 downwards.
AGAGGATCAGTAATTTATAATAAACTTAATTAGTTGCATTAAAAATCTAACTTGCTAAGTAGCTCTACTTTGTCAATGAACTTTTGGATGGCGGCGGCTAAATAATTATATGGAAATCAAGGTCGTTCCTTATAATTTCAGATGCCATTGCAATATAGCATCTGTAGGCAAGTTAGTGTTCATTGTTTTTACATCTCCATGTATCTCACTTAGAGATCCAAACTCGAGCTTCTATGGATGGGAGGGAAATAAAAGAAAGTGCTAATATCTAATGAAACCTTGAGAAGGAAGCCAGTTCAATTTTTATTTTTTGTTGTCCTTATACACTCCAAGAGCCGACAGCATTGGGTTTTAGAAAGCCTGATGAGGGAAGAAAAGTTTGATATTTGATGTGAATATGCTGAAGGAAGAACTGCATATGGCCCTCACGACAAAGAGTATATTGTCACATTAAGGACCTCCAAGGGTGGTGGGTTGATGGTTCTTGGGTTACTTCCAAGTGGTTTGACATGTACTAAGTTCTAGGTTCCAGTCCGAATATGGATTCACTACCCAACTTGAGAGAGTGCCTGTAAATTCCTGCCATCTAGCCACCTCTTGTTCAGTTTCCAATGATTAGGGTGCTTCATAGTCTTTTTTCTTTTTCTTTGTTTAGGGTGCATAAAAAAATGTGGCTTGAATGATAATTTATTGCTGTGTAACATTGCTTGGAAAAGAGCAAAGATGAAAAGAGTGGGAAGTAAGAACTAACAGATAAAATCTTTGCGTGGTAAAAAAGAAAAAAAGGGTATTCATTTCTTCCTCGTCCCCTCTCCCTCTCCCCCTTCTAATAATGGAAAGAGGGATATGTAGCATTAAATAAAGATTGAAATGTTTGTATTTTTAGGTTCGTAAGAAGAGTATTGATTGTTGCCATTAGAAGCAAATTCTTAACATTTGTTTTCTTCGTCTTGATGACAGGTAGATTTGTGAACTATCTCAGTCCCATCTAGTACTGAGTGGATGGCCAGATCAGAAGGAAGTTCTTATTTTTATCATTGGCTGATCAGTTCTTTTCCAGAGTTGGGAGTTTCGGTCTTTCAGGCTTAATTGCCGAACATGCTTTTTAACGTTCTTTGACTAGATAGCAAACATGGAGCTGTTTCCTGAAATTCTCCCCACTTTGCTATATGATAAATCTGATACTACTTTGATGAGTGCATCTGTGTTTTTTACTGTCGCTATCAATTGTAAGTCATTAAATCATTTGAGGGAATAAATGACTGGGTTAGATAAATCCATTTTGTAAAACGGATTTTGGTTTTTTCAAGAAACTGAAGTTGGAAATTGCTCTTTGTGGAACGCCAAGATGCTGTTCACTTTTTTCCCTCTCGCTTTCTGCAACACCGTCCATAGAATCATGGGTATACAATTAGCTTATTAAAATAGTTAGGTTAATGAAGCCCGTCTCCAACTGTATAGATTGGATATATCTCAGCCCAATTTCAACTTGATTGCTGGCTATGGGTCATCGGTCACCACAATTTTATCAAAAAAAAAAAAAAAACATTTGGTTTGATGGGAAATCAATCTCTCCAACTGTCCACAATTTTATCAAAACAAGCGTGCTCGCTTGATCATATCTCTAAGACTCTAATCTCGTCAAAGTCAATTAAAATGGCAAGTTTTTTTTCGTCAATAAGGAAAAGTCATGTAATCATGTGCGTATTTAAATGTATTTATTTGATAAATTTATAGTTAAGGGTAATCAGAACGATTGCAACAGTACAGCAGAAGGGAGAAAAAAATTAGCAACTTTCAAAGGGTTTGCATCATCGACAAATTTGACCAAGTATGATAACAAGAAGATTACATCTTTTTAGAATGCAGCTCAAACATGGTGGCGCCTCACTGTTATCTTCTTTTGTTGACAAACAACTCTACATCAATTCAACATAGCATGCCATTCATATATTTTCCCTCGAAAAATACATATACTTCTCGCGCTCTCTCTCTCTCTCTCTCTCTCTCTCTCTCTCTATATATATATATATATGAAAAATGCTCGTATGTCTCATGAGTTTACTCCCTTGTTTTGATCTCATGTATTTAAAACAAATGTACTTAATGATTAAGAAATGACGTTTAATGTATTGATATATTTTTTATTTTAAAAAATATAAAAATAAAATAAAATGTAGAATTTATACTAATAGGCAAAACCAGCAGTCAACTCTAAGCGGCACATTAGTACCACTCATATATATATATATATATATATATATATATATATATATTTATAACCCACTATTATTGCATTGTAGAAAATGTTATTTTTATTAGTATTGATGTTATTGAAATGTAAATCTCATCTTATCAGTTCAATTTTAATGATAAATATTTTCTTATAATTAAAAAAAAAAGTGTTGTATGAGTTTGAACTCTTTTCGTTTCAGCATTCTACGGAATCAACCCTTTTGCAATAGATTATATAGCTCAAACTACTTAGATTTATATGTATCAATACAATTCACGCAACCGAGAAACCATTTCTTGGTTGATAAATTAATTTAGTCTACTCTAAAATAGATTTTTAAACTCGACGGCCAAATTGGAGAATTTCTTCTCTCTCTCTCTCTCTCTCTCTCTCTCTAATAAATACATACTTCTTGAATTATTCCTAATACTTGACTAAGACGGTACATGGAGATCCATTCAAAAAACTGATTTTCATAAGCAAGCTAACAATAATTCTTTCTTAAAAGATAAGTCCTTCACCAAAAGCGTGAAATTGATTGCTTAGTATCAATATGATATCCCGCCTAGCTAAAAGCATTGCATATATAAATTAATAGGTTACAATAATACAAGATTTAGGGAGATGGAAGTCCTCAACAGTTATCCTAAAATAAGTAAATGCAGCACTAAAAAAAATAATAATCTTGCCAAAAAATTTACTCCAACCCATTCACATTAGAGGAAACCACTTAAAAGCGGTTTTAACATAGTCTGACAAACAGACTATAAACTTACAACTAAAAGCCGCAGTGGGCGGACCTAAAAGATAAAAAATCGTTGCCCAAAGGTGCCACATGTGGCGACACTAAAGGGAAAAAAAAAAAACTAAAAACAGGGGTTCAACGAGTTGAGAGGGGGAAGAAGACAAAACTCCAACCCCCTTGGATGGGGGACACTCTAATAGTTGGCGAAAGAAAATGGGGATAGATAGAGACAAAACAAAGATGAAAGAGAAAATGCTCTACGAGAGTTCTCTTAGTTACCGTTCTAGAACATATTTATACAAACAACATGGTTTTTAATAGAAATGTTTTAATAAGAAATTTTATAAATAAAAAAAAATCTATATATTAACGTGATTAATGTGTTGTATTAATTATATTGTATCATTTGACATGTATCTACGCCACTAAAAATTCTTCTAGTTACCTGTTAAAAAACATATTTATACAGACAACATTTTTTTAATAGGTTTTTTTTAGCCAAAACTTGTGGCTTAATTAGCATAACTCTCAATCTCTAAAATAGATGTGTGAAGTTCAAAACTCCCTCATCCAAATATATAAAATATATATATATATATTTAAATTAATGTGATTTGGTGTGTTATGTTAATTGTATTCTATGATGCATCCACGACAAGACTCATGATTCATGCCAACTATGCATACCTTCTTCGCCTAATCAATCATTTCATAGATCCACAACTGGCTTGTGGTTATTGCTTATTGGTATTTGTAATTTTGTATCAGTCGTTCTCTTTGTCCTCTTGATCGTGTTTATCGAATGAATGAGTAATTCACACATATCTATGACACTTCGCAGTTAAGGAATATTGGATCTCACGAAAAAAAAAAAATTTATTGTACTTCTACATATAAAGTTCTCTGAATAAAAACACCAACATCAGCATTCCCATAATTCGTTTTCAATAATTATTTGAGAAATATTTTAATTACAAATAAATTATATAAAAATATTCTCACAAATTGAGAATTGCTTCACGTGATTGATCATCAAATTATAAAATAAGTATAATAAATTATTTAAAAACTTAAAATCACTTCAGTTTGTAAAATTAATTTTATATTATATCATAGTAATAAAATTAGTAAGGTTCATTATTTTTCATAAATATTAAATTAATAGCAGATGCTTTTTTTTTCCTAATCTATTAATAGCAGATGCTAATAAAACCAAAAGTAGTAAATCATAAATCCCTCCTTTGGACACTGAATTATTCGTGGTGGTTAGTGTCTTTTATGATCAGCCTTTATGTTATTGAAAATAGTTTGATCTTGTTCGAGCAAAGAGCCAGGAGGGAACGTAAGAAAAACATTCACATTTATCATTTAATATAATAAATTTATGTCTTTCGCACTTTTCAAATATTTTTATTATAACTTTACTTTTTCAATTGCTTCTGTCTCTTATTTATACAATTTTATAAGATCTCTATCCAAATTGCAGTTATAAAGATAATTGTTATAAAATAAAATAAAAATTAATATAGAATTCAACTAAAAAAATAAATCACTTTTTAATCATAAATATTTTTTTTAATAAAATACTAAAAACACATTACAATTAAAAAAATGATAGACTAACAATTTGTTTACAATTATAGAATAAAATAGCATGCTTTTTTAAATTTTAGTTTGACTTCCATTTTAATTTGATGGATTTAAATATTAGAAAATATTATATTATGAGCATTGATCACGCGGAATATAATTTCACATCACATTTTACAATAATATGTTAAATGAGTCGTAATTTTATAAAATTGTAAAATATTTTATAAAATTATCGTTTATTTAATACATTATTGTGAAATATATTACAAAAAATGTTGTGTATAAATTATATATATATTTATACTTAAAAAGAGCCTATTCTTGATGAATAGTAATAATTGTTTAACATTCAAATTTCCAAAATTACCCTTAATTTTCACATAACAACCTCTCATTTATCTCAAAATCTTTATACTTAAAAAGAGCCTATTATTAATGAATAGTAATAATTGTTTAACATTCAAATTTCTAAAATTACCTTTAAGTTTCACACAACAACCTCTCATTTATCTCAAAATTACCCTTCTCATATGCCTACAGCCCGTCGATTTCAGCTCAAAACACAACTCGCAATCTCCTTTCCTTTCTTCTCCACGACAACACTTCAAGAATTTCGCCTCTTCAACTTCTCCTCCAAGTAACCTATGAATGCCCCTCCAAGCAACCCATGAATTAGTAGCTTGTAACTTGAATGAAATATATTATTCTCATTCATTTTAAGTTTTTTTTATATATACTATATATTTATATTATTTTGATTTATTTTATAGTGATACAGGGCAATGTGCCTTGCACGTTGCATCACTCCTAGTATATATATAAATCTATATAGAGTCGAGTTAGTGTAGTCAAGTGGCACGTCAGCGAACAAATTAAAAAGAAAATTGAAAAAAGGCCAAGAATTGTGTTGAAGGTGGGATTTGGGAGAAAGAAACTCAGGCCCCGTTTGGATTCAGAGGTGAGCTCAGCTCATCTCAACTCATCTCAACTCATCTTCATTTTATTATTATATTTTTATAATTTTTTATATAAAACACAAATTCCTATACACCTTTTTCAATTCCCAATACACCTTTTTCAATTCCCAATATACATTTTTCAAATCCCAAAATAATAATAATATTAAAAAATAAACTAAACTCATCTCAACTCATCTCAACTCATCTCATCTCTGAATCCAAGCGGGGCCATTCTAATCAAATCTTGCATTTTAGAGAGAGAAGATCTGCGATTTCACTCCAGCCATCTTTATCCCAAATTCTCCTGTCGCCCTCCCATCGCTCGCTGTCTTGTTGTTGAATGCCATTCCCTCTTTTACGAGTGTCTTCCGTTACCAAACTTCAGCTCCCTCCTCCACGAGAACCATCCAACAGCACGGAGCTTCTGTAAGTGACATTCTCGCGGCGGCAGAGCTTCTACCCACCCTGTCATACCATACGATGACATTCTCTTCTTCATTGTTTGTTTATTTTTCATATGTTCTTGATGGTTTCGTTTGCTAGGATTTTCATGGTGGTTTTGTTGGTTGTTTGGACTTGAAAAGGATGACATTTTTTGTGGTAAAATCACTACCAGTGGCCCTGCTGCCCCCTTTGGCGGTTCCATCTAACTTGACTCCATGTAGAATTATAGAAAAAAAAAATCATTTCCGTCTCTCGTTATGAACTTCTACGCTGTGTAAAAAATTGGACCCTAGCCCCATCTCGCATCCTCTTGCGGGACTTCCTCACGGCGCCGACTACCATTCTCGACCCCATCTATGGCGAGTTTTTCATCTACACATAAACTCCAAGCGACACCCCTTGATTTGACTCCACAAACTCGATGCCCCCCCGATTCGGATCCACCCCCGATTCGATTCAACTCAACAATAGTTTTGTTGAGAAATAAATCTTACATTACCTGTGGACAAGGTCTTGGGCATGCTTATAAGCAATGTGCAAACCTCTCTCATCGGACCGGTTTTATGAGATAAGTTAGGCCCAATAATTTCTACATGATATCAGAGCTTGCCACAGGACGAATCTGAGCTCACACTACTTATTAGGGCTGTTCACCCGACCCGACCCGACCCGCACCGACCCGCACCGCACCGATAAGCATGTTTCCGACCCGACTCGATTACAGATGCATTTCGATAAGCCGATAACCATTTGGCTGATAAGATTTTCAAAAATACAGTCGAAATAAACTAAATAGAAGACGAAGAAACTACTAACTAGGATTTTGAAAATGAAGGAAAAGTTAACCAACTGATCCGACACTTTGTTCGGTTGTTGAGAAAACTCGAAAAATTGCAAATAGAACACTAGTACCAATTGCCCTTTCGTCAATGATATAGGACAATAATGAAGAAAATGGAACCATTACAAAGCTTTGCACAGAGAAAAAAGCAAGTAAAAGAAGAAAAAGAAAAACTTTACCATCACTGTAGTCGAAACTTTCGCCGGAAACTTGGGCTTGAATTTTTTGAGCTTTTCGTCCTCCAAACCCTTGCTTTCCACCACCACATTCGCAGGAACACTTCATCGGAACTTTGGGCGAGAGAGAGAGAGAACGAGATCGATTTTGGATAGAGAGAGTGAGACAACGAGAACGCGATCCATTTTTGGACAGAGAGAGCGAGAACGAGAACAAGAACACAATCGATTTTTGGATAGAGAGTGAGATAACGAGATCGATTTTGCGAGTGTTGAAGAGAACGAGAATGATTTTGCGAGTGTTGAAGAGAACGAGAATGATTTTGCGAGTGTTAAAGAGAACGAGATCGCTTTTGCGAGCGTTGAAGACAAAGCAAGAATGAGAACCGGATTGATTTTGAGAGAGAATGAGAAAAATAAGGGTTTATATCGGTATCGAGTAAAACCCAATTACCCGCTTACACAAAACGAGTCGGAATAACGACTTCGGGTCGGGTTGGAATATCGGGTCGAATCGGGTTTCGGTTTATTTGTTCACCCCTACTACTTATTAGGTGACAAGGACCAGAAAAATTACTGGCCTGCACGTGAGGGAGGATGTTGAGGAATAAATCACACATTGCCTGTAGACAAGGTCTTGGGCATGCTTATAAGCAATGTGCAAACCTCTCTCATTAGACCGGTTTTATAAAATGAGTTAGACTTATAAATTTCTACAAGTTTATCCTTTCCACCAACAAATATTGCTTATTTAGATTGCAATTCACAAAGATGAGCTAAGAGGTACACAATTTCGTCGTGCTGGACTCCGTCAAAAAGTTTGTTTTGATGTGCTTTATGAATGAGTCAAATAAATGGAAAACCAAATGCTTACCATTAACGCATGTTGTTATCTGTTTTCTAGGTGTAGTTCACAAAAAAAGTCCAAGAGGTACACATTTTCGACGTGATCATACAAAGTATTTGTTGCTTTTAGTGAGTCGATTTTAGTCATATACAAGAGATGAAGACAGGATATTTTTGCTTGAATATTGGGCTTATGTTTGCAGTTATTTAAATTATTATCCATTCGCTGTTACTGAGTTGATGTGTATTGGGTGGATAATGCTATGTTTTTTTTTTTCTGGGATTTTCGGTGGATAGTGATCTTGGTGATGCTTATGCTCTGTTTTTCTGGGATTTTGGGTGGATAATGTGTGATATCAAGTGAAAAATAATGCTTAGGTCCCACATTAGAAGAATCTTAATTTTTTTCTTTTAAATGAATGTGCCTAAGCTTGGATCATTTTCGGTTCTTTAATATATTTTTAATTGGCAAATAGAGAACACATGTTATAATTTTATATTGTGTTGCATCTCTCTCTCTCTCTCTCTCAAATGCTTCATTATGTTTTTTTTTTTTAGGTGAATAATTCCTTGTAGATGCTGATGTGAGACCTACTCGTAGAAAAAGACGTGACCCAATTGAGAGGGGCAGGGACATAAACTCTGTTCAACGAAGACATAATTATGGCTTTGATTAGGAGGGGTAGAAAAAAAAGTTCTCTTAAAAAACTATGCATGGTTTTAATAACAATATATAGCAGCGGCCATTGTAACAAGAAATACTATAAAACTTATGAGTTATAATCTTTCAATGTGTAAATTACCGCTTATTTTTAATTTACATCATGAACTATAATTTATACTTGGACCTTTAACGAAATGGAAATTCTCACTTCAAATTATATATTAATTGTTGAATGTGATGATGAAAGTTTTTATAATCTTCTCATGTCAATAATATGAAGAGAATGATGTGCTAATTCAATTATCGGATACTAATTGTATGTTCTCCAAGGTTGAGTCGATATGGCTTCCTTCATAGAGTTATCGAATAATGAGTATGATGAAGTATCCTGGCTACATGATCAAGAAAGCCAAGTTTGACACATACGCCGGATTATTTTTCTACTCCCATGACTGCTCCACCTCCATTACAAGCTCAACCTGTGCAATTGCGTCTCTTGAATCTGGATGAACTATGTTAGTCTAGATATTGGCAGCCATGATGATGTTGTATTTATTTTATTTTATTTTATTTTGATAGAACGATGGTGTTGTATTTATGATGAGCTACATAGGTGTTTTTTGTGTTTTGAAAGGGTTGTCCAGCATAGGTGCTTTTTGTGTAGGTTCCTTGTTTTGAACACTTATCTGTTGTTGGGCCTTTGTTGTAATGCTAAACACTTTGATGAAAGTGTTTTGAGTCCTTTGTTGTAAAGGGGTTTTTTGTAATGAATGCTCTTTGACTCGTTTAATTAGATAATATATGTTGTTGTTCAATACTCCAAAAGATAAATGTACAGATTTTCCAAGACATTCAAATCCATCTATCATTGATAGAAAAAACAAGCACAAGACTTCCAGGATATTGAAATCCATCCATCTTGGAATTTTATACACATGAGAATATTCAAAGTCTCAACAAATACAAAGAGTTTCTACCTACATACATAGACTTTTCAAGTTTACTACATCTATTACAACATCGATATGACTAACATTTTTCTCTGAATAGAACAAGTGGATAATATAAATAACCCAAAATAAAAAAAGATAATGACAATGAAATTTTTAGAACATAGGTAACCTTCTACAGTTGCATTTTCCACGTCTCGGCCTCTATTTCTAGTCGGTGATTCAAGGTTTGGATATCCATTGTTGCTTGGATCTTGTCAACTTCAGCTTTTAATCGATCGTTTGAGTTCAGTAATTGTTTGATAGTCTTTTGGCAATATGATGGTATTTCAGGCTCATACCAACACAGGTATCTACAAGACTTCCCAACCTGCAAAAATCAATCCTATAAATTTTAGCAAACAAGACTATCAACATTGTTGTTCATATATAAAGAGAACAATAAATGTAGTTGCTGTAGCACTTCTCAAAAGATTATTAATATAATTCAAAATTTAGTGAACTGCTCAGTATTGTTTACATTTTAACTACTATTTTTCACCCTTTAGGGAACATTCTCAAATCCAGATTAGAAAATATATCACATGTTGCACAAAATATCCCAAGTCATGATGCGTGGGTGAGGGGTTTTTAATTAAAACATGGTAACTTTGAGGTGAAATGAAGTTTCTGCTTTATTTTATATTTGCCAAATGCAATAACTTTTTCCAGAAAAACCATTTAGTTGTGAAGCATGCACAGTGGCTAGGCCTCCCCAAAAAGTATAGTAGAATCTTAATGGCAAATGAGCAGTCCACTAAGTTAAAAGTTGATTGAGGAAATACTCATAAACTCATTGCTTCCAATATTAAACAAATAGAGTAGACAGCTCTTGATAATGTCATTTTGGCTTCAACTTTGCCTAACTTCCTTCTCAACCAAGTAACTACCTTTTTATAGTAACTTAACTGTGTTCTGAGATCAACAAATTGAAAAGTTTTAAGGCGTCACATAACTCTTGATAGTTTTCACCCACTAAGTTGAATAGTTTCTAGAATTCCCAAGCTTATTACTTCATGCTAATCCAAACCCAACTGTATTCTTTACAAAAGTTTTAATTCTTTCGATCACTTTTTGCATTAATATTATATATATAAGCAACTGACCCTTGTCAGTGGGGCATCATATCATTTGGTTGGTAGGCATGCCTTTGGGTTCAGTTGTTTGCAGCATTTGAGATGCAGTATCAAAGAAAAACACATATGTCAAAGGGACAAATACAAAGAAAACAACAAAATAACGAAAACTTTTCATAACTGGGCCTAATAGTTTCCAATGCTATTGCTGATTAAACAAATTAGTTTTATTAAAATCTGCAAAGTTCCCACCACTTCAAAAAATGCAATATTAGGCGGAAGAACCAAAAGGGACAACGGGGCCACTAGTAGTGATTTTACCACAAAAATGTCATCTTTTTCAAGTCCAAATAGCCAACGAAACCACCATGAAAATGCTAGCAAACGCAACCATCAAAAACATACGAAGAATAAATAAACAATGAAGAAAAGAATATCACCGCATGGTATTTCAGGATGGGTAGAAGCTCTGTTGCCGCGAGAATGTCATTGATGAAAGCTCTATGCTGCTGATTAAACAAAATAGTTTTATTAAAATCTACGAAGTTTCCACCACTTCAAAAAATGCAATATTAGGCGAAACCACCAAAAGGGACAGCAGGGTCACTGGTAGTAATTTTACCACAAAAGTGTAAGGGTGGTAATATATTACACGACTCGTTAATCGAACATGAACACGACACGATAATAACAGCTTAGAGTTTATTCTTAATAGATTTTGAATCAAAACGGGTTGACCCATTACGACACGATTTCTTAACGGGTTGATAGCGGATCAACCTGTTTTGATCCGCTATGACACGTCAAAAAGTTGAAATTACAAATATACTCTTACATTTAAAAGTAAAATTGTTAAAATCTTAATTTCGATGTTTTTATTATTTAAATTATAATTCATACTTGCAACTAGTATTACGATTTTTATAGATATTGTAATTTTAATATTTATATAAAATTATGCTAAGTTTAATTAAGTCAAACAGGTTAATTTCGGACATATTTAATACATTTATATAAACAAGTTGAAACATATCATATTTTATCATGTTAATTTATTTTGTAATATTCATTAATGGGTCCTAACGAGTTGACACGATACGACACATTATATTAACGGGTCATGCTAAAGTTTGAGATTTTGACACGATAAGTTTAACGGGTCAGGTTAAGGTTGACCTATATAGTATAATATACATGTTCTTGACACAATACGAATACAAACCGTTGACACGATTTGATACCCTTATAAAAGTGTGGTACATTTCAAGTCCAAACAGCCAACGAAACAACCATGAAAATGCTAACAAACAAAACCATTGAGAACATATGAAGAATAAACAAACAATGAATAAGGGAATGTCACCGTATGGTATTTCAGGATGGGTAGAAGCTCTGTCATCGCGAGAATGTTGCTTATGAAATCTCTATGCTGCGAGATGGTTCACGTGGAGGAGGGAGTTGATGTTTGGCAACGGAAGACACTCGTGGAAGAGGGAGTGACATTCAACAATGGGACGGCGAGTGAAGGAAGGGAGACGGGAGAGTTTGGGATAAAGATGGCTAGAGCGAAATCGCAAGTCTTCTCTCTCTAAAACACCATATTTTATTAGAATGGATCTTGCTCTCCATAATCCCGCCTTCTACATAATTCTCATCCATTTTTCAATTTTTTTAATTTGTTGGCTAATGTGGCATGTTTCCACTTCAGCCGACTCCCAGTTGACTACACTAACTTGACTCTCTGTATAATTTTTTGATGTATTCCTTTTATTTTTTAAAAATATTTAAATATATTAAAAAAATATGAAATTAAAAAATTAAAAAAGACATTTGGGTGATGATAGGTTTATCATCACTTTATCACTTACAATGTATTTATTCTTTTTGTATTTATTTTAAGTTTTTTTTTAACATTCTTAATCATTAAGAAAAGTCAATGTACTATTCTATTTGACCGCTACTGAATTTATTTTTTTTTTAATTTTTTATTTAATGATTAAGAAAGTAATTTTTAATGTATTGATGTATTCCTTTTATTTTTTAAAAATATTAAAAAATAGAAAAAAAAAAAGACATTTGAATAATTATAGGTTTTTCATCACTTTACTACTTACAATGTATTTATTTATTTTAAGTATTTTTTTAATATTCTTAATTATTAAGAAAAAAATAAAAAATAAAATTTTATTAATAATTACTTTCTTAATTATTAAGTAAAAAAATATTAAAATTATAAAATTATCATTATTCTAGACATTTACACTAGAGGCACGCCCAGCGATTATTGCCGGCGGCCAACTGGCATTACCTAAAAGTTTAATTAAACAAAATAATTTTACAAATTTGTATATAATTATTTGATATGAGGTGGCAGCCGACATTGAGAGAGAGAGAGAGAGAGGATCGGAGTGGTAAACATAAACCTCGCTGAGTCGCTACGATCCGCAGCAAGTGGTGGTTGACTAACCTATATAATTTAGAGAAAATAATAATAATAATAATAATAATAATAATAATAATAATAATAAATGTACCTCCGACGGATAGAGAATGACTCCGTCCACCTCGATCCGCGTCCACTTCGTATGACGCGTTATTTATTTTACTTAATTTTGTACTAATCTCCAAGAGGTAATGATATCTTAAACTTTCTTTATTAATTATATTATCTTTAATTATATTACTTGTTTTAGTTTTTAGATTTAAATTAAAAATCTCATAACATATTTTCTTACATAATATGAAAGAAAATCAATTCAATTAATTAATATAATTATGTAATTTAATTTTACAAAAAATTGACATTCTTCAAAAGTCACGAGCAGCGCTACTGCTTTTCTAATTTCCCAAGCACTGTTCAACCCACCAAAATTATTACTTAAATACGCAATCACTTGAAATATGTTGAGTGACAATTGACGCATGTGAATAAAAGCACCAAATTTATGATAAATCGCATTATTTACCATAAAGAACCTCTTGCTACTATTTTTCAAAGTGTTTATATTTTTTCTTGATCTCTAAAATTGAAAATTAGCATATAATTTTGCAATCATAAGTATTTTTAGGGTTGGTTTGTTTTTATAAATAAGATGAAATAAGATATGATAAAAATTATAAATTAAATAAATTATTATTATAAAATTTTTTTTAATATTAATTTTATTTTGAGATTTGATAAAATTATTTTGAAATTTAAAAAAATTATATCGTTTATTTTATTTTATATAAAAAAATTTAAAAATAAGAACAATAATAAATAAGAAATTTCACGAATATACAGACTAAAAAAATGTTATTTGTTATTATTCCATCTATTTGTGCATTCTTAGATACTTTTAAAAAGGGGAAAAAAACAAACACGTGGCAACAGTAGTGCCCACTTATTTTGTTATGACTTTTTTATTAATGTTGTTAGAACTATTTGTTAGTGTTGTTGGAAGTTGGAACCTTCAACGGAAGGGAGAGTGATGCATTGTGCCAGACACAAATACAGTGTTTTGACCATTAAGAGCTTATTTAGAGTTGTATTTCAAAATTTAAAAAGGATATTTAAATAGTTAAAATATTTTTTTAAAAAAATAACATATTTTATAATTTTATAAAAAAATAATTTAATTGGTTAAAAAAAAGTTGAAAGTCAACTTTTTTAAAAAAATTATTAAATTAAAATTTTTATCAAAAAATTCATGCGAACAAATGCATATTTTAAAAAAATTATTATAACTAAAATTTAAAGTATTTTAAATACATATTTATTAAATAGTAAATATTATTTTTTTAAATATCAAACTTATTATTTAAATTATAAACTATAAATTTTAAAATTATAAATGATATTTTTCACTATAATTCTGAATAAGCACCAAATACAGTTGACTCTCCTCCACCACAATCCTCTTCTCTTGTATTTGGAAGACACCTAGGCAGATTTCACATAAATATATATTGAATAATTTCTTTTTCAGAAGAACCAAATCTTAGATCTTATTAGATTTTGATTTTTGATTTTTGATTTTCTTTTGGCCCGCTTTTAGCATGGTAATCAATTATCTTGTCAGCACTTCCCCAAACTACAGAGATTTCAATGCTCGGGCGCACGTCAAATATACACACTAGTATAAATGAATATTTTTATATTTTTTCCTTTTAGATATTTTTTAAACATTATTAATCATTATAAATTAAAAAATATATATATTAATAGTCACTTTTTAATCATTAAAAAATTAATATATATTTATATTTGAGAATGGACATATTCAATATACATATTTGAGAATCATATTATCATTTTTCCTTACTCAAAATATTATTTTACCTTGTTGAAAAGAAAGAATATGAACCAGGTCTACATTAATCAAGCTACTTTCCGTCTCATTGACCTCTAAGATGAAGTTGATAATAAAATAAGATGAGATCATTTTAAATAAAAATTAAAAAGTAAATAAAATATTATTATTATTATTATTATTTAAATTATTTCTTATATTTTATATAAAAATTTAGAAAAATATTAATAATAGATGAGTTATGGGCAATGCTACATACAATTCAAAAAACTAGACTCCTTTGTAGTCCAAACAATGAACAAATAAAAAAATCTCTATTTTAGAATAAGATTAATTAAAATACTCTTATTTATAAATAAAAAATTCTAAAAATCTAAAGAATTCATTTCATTTAGTTATAAAATATTAGCGTTTTTATGTGGACTGCAATGCAATCCATCAATTATATACTGCAAAAAAAATTATATATATATATATATATATAACTCTTTGTACACAGCAGCAGCTGTAATTTCTTATTTTAGAAAGAAATGATAAAAAAAAATAGAGAAAATATTGAGAACATCCAATACTTATTGTACACACTCACATAAACAATATATATATATATATATTATTCATGTATATTATTCATATGAATATGTATTATATTTATTTTATCAATAATCTCTTCAAGTTAGATAAAGAGAGAATTAGCAACTATAAAGTTTTATTCGAACATAAAAATAATTTCATCTCATATTATTTTATTATTATAAATTTTTTAAATTTTTATATAAAATATAATAATTTTTTTAAAAAAAACTTTAAACTAATAATAATATTAAAAATTCATATTTTAATAATACTTTATCTAAATTTTATTTTCTAATTAGAATTATTTCATTTTATTTCACCGTTCAAAGTTCAAACCCGTTTATTTTATTGAAACCGAAGGCCGAAACAAGGTGAATGAAAAGACACGTCCAGCTGTATCGAGGCTCAAAGCTGTCAAAATCGAAGAACGTGGTGCTTGCCGTTTGGTAACGGTTGGGAACCTAAAATTATATATCTGGTTCTTCGATTCCGCTGGTCAAAAGCCTCCTAGTAAAAATCTTTTTCTATGGATAATGATAGGTTTATATTTTATTTATTATTATTATTTTTTAAAAATATTTTATTTAATGATTACAAAATTAATTATTAATAAAATTAAAATTATATATATTTTCAACAATTAAATATATTAAAAAATACTTTAAAAAAATTTAAAATAAATACAATATAAATAATAAAATAATAATAAATGAGACGTAAACAGTCTATCACTACCCCTTTTCTCATATGCTTGCGAAGCCTTTGGTGGTTGGCATAATAATTAAGTTTAGTCTAATTTTAAATTAAATTAAATATTTAATTATTAATTTATTAAATTTTTTTTAATTCAAATTTTTTTTATATGTAAGACTAGTGAAGGATCGTTCTTTCTTCATGGTTAATTAATATAGGAAAAGTAATATTTAAGGGACTTTGGTCTTATTCACAACACTCAACAGTCAAAATGAATGAAACCGGTCCCAGATCTTGGAATTGAATAGATATTGCAAAGCCAGCTCAATACTATAAAGCTTCACTTATCATTTAATTCTATATATACAGATAACGGATATAATTAATGTAGTCCGCATAAATTCATGTCTGCTCATTATTACGATGATTTTGTAGTTATCGTGAGTTTTTGAATAAGCGATTTGTTTATTAATGTATTAATAAATAAGCTCGTAAACATATATATATATATATATATATATGTGTGTGTGTGTGTGTGTTTTTTCACAATTATTCACCATGAAGGACATGAGAAATCTACTTCATACATTTCTTCGTCCTCAATGCCAAGTACGTTATGAATAATTGAATAGTGATAGATGTTGTTGGTTTTGTTTTTTAGATTTGTGGCGTGTCGGTCTGATATGGTAATTTGCTTCGACAATCATATTTTATGATTTTTTGGTGAATTTTCAAGAAGGCGTGATTTATGAATCACAAGCTTGGGCCGATATGGGAGTTTTGATACAATTACATGAATTTCTTTTGGCATTGTTGGCAGTCAGAAAAAACTGTCAAGCAACAAGTTTAACGCTCATGCGATGAGTTGCTGTAGCCAGTACCGGCTCATTAAGTAATTTATAATTGAAGTCTTTTATTTTTTATTAAAGTAAAATTAAATTAATTAATTTTAATATTTACATTATATTTTTATTTTGAAAAAATACTTATCATTTGTCAAGTAAAATTATTAATTAAGATTTATCCTATCTTTTCAATTAATAACTAATTTAATATTTATTTAAAAAAAATCAATTTAGAAAAAATTTTATCAAATCTAATTAGTAAAACGTGCTTTTGAATTTTATGAATCATTTGAGAATACGACTGTTTTAATGTATTTTTACATATTTTTAAATTCAATTTTTTTTTCTCACTCAAAACTCAATAAAACATTTTAATGAAATTATTTCACTACCATACTAGATATTTTAAGATATTCTTAATATTTAAAAGAGACCTAGAAGTAATTATAATAATCATCATCAATAAAATTCTATAAAAAAATGGACCCTTGCTTTTTCAAAGGATCATACAAATTTTTTTTATGAACATTTAAAAATTAAATTTTGTTATTTATAATTATTACATTATATATAAAACTAATAATGATAAGAAATAAATATATTTTTATAAATAGAGTACTTGAAACAATTATTGTATGGAATATTTTTAAAATTAATAATGACATATAATATCTATTTAATAATTTTATTCTCTTATTAAATTAATTAATTTTTTTTAAATATATATTTTTAACTTTTTGAGAATGAGCCTTTTATCATTAGGAGGCTTTAGGCAATTATCTAACTTGCCTAAGGCAAGAGCCGGCCCGAGCTATAGCCAAGCTTAAATGGAGAGTTTTCTCAAGCCTCACTTGACATATAACTCAAGTGAGATCTTGCAATAATTGAATAGAGATGTCACTTGAGGCGCGCTCGACACTCAAGCAAATAATATAGAAAAACGAAAATTAGAACTTCCACCTTATAACATTATAAATATGTACTTAATGAATAATTTAATACACCCTAAATACTTTAAACGGTGAGATTTTGTCTCAAAATATAATTTGTAATCCATTAGCATAATAAAATTCTCCACAATTATGTATTAATTTTATGTTATATAATCAATTTGCCTATATTTATAGTCACTTATTTGACGTCGTAGTTGTTTTCACAACCAATGTATTAAATATTGTAGTAGTAGGTGTATTGATTAAGGTACTGGAATAAAATATTTCGATATCGATATTGTTTCGTATACTGTTTCAGAATAATCTATATATAAATAAATTATATATAAATACATATATAAATTATATTTTAAAACAGTAGTCAATATATAAATAAATTATATATTTATATATATATTAGTCTGAATTGGAGTAAAAAAAATAGTAAGAAATTCAAAATTCAAAATCAAAATCCAGTACGGTTGAAATATCGGCGGTACCAACTCGTACGGTATATTTTAATCGTACCAATCAGTATGATACGAAATAAATAACTTTGTCTACAACAGCTAATATTTCATAGTTTGATTAAAAAATGTGGATTGAATTAAGGTATCTCTAACACTGTAGAATAGGATTTTGTTTGAAATCTTTAAATTGACTCTAACATTTAAAGTTTAAATATCCAACTCTCAAATCGCTAAGAAAAATGTTAGGGATTCCTATTTTGGGATCCCTAATTCGAAATTCCTACTAGAGACTTTTTTTTTAGTTTTTTTTTTATTTTACATGATTTTATATAAGTGTTTTAAAATAATGTTGTAATTTTTTTACATTTTTAAAAAATATTTTAAGATGTTAAAAAAATAATGTAAAAAAATTAAAAATTTAAGTGTTTTAAGATGTATATTTTATTTACGTGATTTTTTTAACATCTTAAACATTTTTTAAAATATAAAGAAATACAACATTGTTTTAAAATAATTATATAAAAATCATGTAAAATAAAAAACTAAAAAAAAAAATATCCCAAGTAAAAATCTCCAAGTAGAGATCCGAAAGTAGAGATCCTAAAATAGAGATTCCTAATATTGCTTAATCACTAAATTCATCTAAACTCAAAATTTCTTTATATACAAGACCTATAATAATTTTTAACTTAATATCTATCTACACACATAAATCATAATCTTTTTTAATTTCTTATAAATACATTTAAAATTATCTTAATAACTAATACATCTAAACTTAACTCACTAATATTTTTAAAAAACTCAACCTATTTCAACTCATTATTAATAAGATAATTTGTGAATAATAATAACTAGTAAGATAGTTTGAGTGAAATATTTTTTGGATTGGAAAATGACTGAAAAAGTTGAATAAAGTTTTTTAAAAATTAAAATATTATTAAAATATAATATTAAAATATTATTTTTATTTGAAGATTTGAAAATATTAAATTATTTTATATTTTTTTGTTTACAATTTAAATTTTATAAAATTAATTAAAAAAACTATAATGATTAGTCTAAAAATATTTATATTTAAATTATATTTGAAGAAAATTTTGGGTTGATAGATATTTAAAAAACTTTTAATAACCAGTCCTTCGCTGAATCAGATACGGAAAAGTATTCTTTAAAAAAAAAAGCTACGGAAAAGTATAGGTGAAAATGACAGACTTTCATTTGCTTTGGCAAATTACAGCATAGAAATATAAAAAAAGTCACCTTTAGCAACTTTATTAAGCCGTTGAGAGAGAAAATAGTTTCCTTCCTCCCTCCCTCCCTCCAAAAAACACAGACAGGAAGAGAAGAAAACTAAAGAAAAAAAAACCCCTTCTAATTAGCAGTAGATTTGGATTGGGGGGAATTAACGGAGGTCAACCGTCAAACCACTGATGGCACACACCCGGCAGCCGACCTGGTTTTGGTTCTGGTTTTCGTTCAGTGTCTGACACTCAGACTCACCCCAATCATCTAGCCAGCGGTCCAGCCCCTGCCTCGCGCTCGTCGATCACTTTTAATTCTGCAGCTCAGACTTCATCTCTTCATATATATATATATATATATATATATATATATATATATATATTTTGACACTAACTTCATCTCTTCATAAAAAGATAATTTCTCTAATCTCTGTCGGTTTTTTCTTTTTTCCTTTTGTGTTGGTGGGGGGCGTCTTGTTCTACATTAGAGCAAAGAGAGTTCGAGAGTCCAAAGCTGTTCCTGAATCTTGACCAGACCTGGCTTCTGTTTTTTTGCCAACTTTCTCTCTCTAAATTATTGTTCTTATTCTATTTCCCATTTTTAAAGGATTTTCTC
The DNA here is from genome assembly GCA_036559045.1 of Platycarya longipes. NCBI lineage: Eukaryota > Viridiplantae > Streptophyta > Magnoliopsida > Fagales > Juglandaceae > Platycarya > Platycarya longipes. Next base: position 7,064,564 of record CM071793.1, on the reverse strand, counting down.
TCTTCCCGATCCATCTCGCACCGCCTCTCTTTTGTCAACCGAAGAAACTGCACATTTCACAGGGTAGGTAGAGAGAGAAAGAGACAGAAAGAGTGAGAGGGAGAGAGAGCTACAAAGTAGAGATATGGGGAAAGAAAAGAGACGCCAAAACTTGAGGTAAGTATTTTTGTTTTTTTCTCCTTTTTAGAGAGAGAGAGAGGGAGCGAGAAAGATTAAAAATGCATTTTGGTGTATTGGGTATCTTTGCTTGCGATTCTTATAGTCAAGGATGCATACACTTGTTGAACATGCATATGTGTGTGAGAGGGAGAGAGATGGGTAAGTTTAGATGTTTGGGTTAGTATTCATAAGCCATGGTGGATCGGCGAAGCATAGTATCGTTTGGGTTCTTGTTATTGTTGCTATTCGAGTCCACATTAGAACAGACCGAGCCTCTGACTTCACACACTGAGCGAGCTGCTCTGCTCGAACTCAGATCGTCGTTAGGGTTAAGAGGCAAGGACTGGCCCCGAAAGGTCGACCCTTGCTCAGGCTGGCGCGGTGTGACATGCCAGAACGGTAGAGTCATTGCGTTGAACATTTCTGGTTTTCAAAGAACCCGGATCGGTAGGCAAAATCCACAGTTTGCTGTTAATGCCTTGGTCAATTTGACGCTCTTGTCGTCCTTTAATGCTTCGAATTTCTCGCTCCCCGGGCCGATTCCAGATTGGTTTGGGTTTCGAATGGCGGCCCTCAAAACACTTGATCTTCGTTCTTGTTCTGTTAATGGTGATTTACCTTCGAGTCTTGGAAATTTGACCAACTTAACTAGTCTGTACTTATCTGAGAATAACCTCACCGGGCAAATTCCTGTTACTTTGGGTCAACTGTTACGCCTCTCTGTTCTTGATATTTGGGGGAATTTTCTTACTGGATCGATTCCTGCGCCCATCGCATCTTTAGGAAATCTTTCATTTCTTGACATGTCTTCGAATAACTTATCTGGGTCGATTCCGCCAGGCATTGGGACCCTAGTGAAGCTTCAGTATTTGAATCTTTCTAGCAATAATTTGTCATCTTTGATTCCTCCTCGATTAGGGAACCTTCAAAACTTGGTTGACCTTGACCTCAGCTTCAATGCTTTGTCCGGGTCGTTGCCTATGGATCTGAGAGGGTTGAGGAATTTGCAAAATATGATAATTGGGAAAAACCTTCTTGGTGGATTGTTGCCGGATGATTTGTTTGCTACCTTAACGCAGTTGCAGTCAATAGTTCTGAGACACAACGCTTTTACTGGTGGTCTCCCTGACTTATTGTGGTCAATGCCTGAGTTGCGTTTACTTGATATCTCTAGCAACAATTTCACTGGCATGTTGCCTAATTCTAGCTCGAACTTGAATACTAATGCTTCTATACTCAACATTTCTAAAAATATGTTCTATGGAGGTCTTACGCCTTCACTGAGAAGATTCAGTATCATTGATCTGTCTGGAAATTACTTTGAAGGCATTGTTCCAGACTATGCACGTAGTAATGCATCTCTTGACAACAACTGCCTCCAAAATGCGTCGAGCCAAAGGCCTTTGGTAGAATGCTCATCATTCTATGCAGAGAGGGGTCTGACTTTCGATAATTTTGGAGGTCCAAACTCCACCCAACCTACTGCAGCAGGAAATTCGGGAAAGAGCAATAGAAAGACAATCATATTGGCCGCAGTTTTGGGGGGACTTGGTTTTGTGCTTTTGGTCACGTTTGTTGTATTTCTGCTATTATGCACCTGTAAGAGGGGTGCTACAAATCAAAGAGGGGTTGGTGTGGGGCCAGTTCCTCCTGAGGGTAGTGAACCACCTCCTGGATTGGTGATTAACTTTTCTAGTCTAGGAGACACATTAACGTATCAGCAACTGCTTCAAGCTACAGGTGAATTCAGTGAAACAAGCCTCGTCAAACATGGCCATTCAGGCGATCTCTTCCGGGGTGTTTTGGAGAATGGGATCAATGTGGTCATCAAAAGGATCGATCTTCGCACAATTAAAAAGGAAACATACCTTTCGGAATTGGATTTCTTTAGTAAAACTTCACATGCAAGATTGGTTCCTTTTGTTGGACACTGCCTAGAGAATGAGCAGGAGAAGTTCCTGGTTTACAAGTATATGCCGAATGGAGATCTGTCCAATTCCTTGTACAGGAAAAGCAAGTCAGAGGATGATGGTTTACAGTCATTGGATTGGATAACAAGACTGAAAATTGCAACAGGAGCTGCAGAGGGTCTATGTTATCTGCATCATGAATGTACTCCTCCGCTTGTGCACAGGTATTTCAAGACTCTTGTTACATTCCATTCTTTCCGTCCCATTATTCTTTTATGTGTCTATATGATTAAAATATCATATCTCGTGTCCACCTGTAATTCTCAAACAAATTTGACATGCATTTAAATTTTGTTGAAAGTCAGTGGCTATCTGGTGGCATGCTAATAAATGAATGTACCCTAATATGAAAATACAGCTAACTAGTTTTCCAGTAGGACAGTTCCTTTCTATTGCGGGAAGTAGTGACATCTCTTTCTTTTGGTTATTGAAGAGATGTTCAAGCAAGCAGTATACTACTTGATGATAAATTTGAGGTGCGGCTAGGCAGCCTGAGTGAGGTCATTGCTCAGGAAGGGGATGCTAATCAAAGCAGAATAACCAGATTGCTGAGGTTGCCACAGTAAGTAGTCTATTGATTGATCCATATGTTGATAGTTGACACATTTTCGAAACTTTCACTATACCTGGATGTGCTTTGTTGCACCTTCTCCTCCCCTTGCATGAATGAGGTGGAGGTTGAAATCATGGGTCTAATATCAACCAGGTGTGCATGGAAATGAGATTAAAAGAACCGTAGATATGAATACCAAAGAAATTATTATTTACTCCCTTGTTAAGGTCCTTGTGTTTTACTTTCTACATTCTGTTGGCCACTAATGGGAAACCAGCCTGTAGTTTCTTCTGTATCCGTTGGACCATTATGTGTGGTTCTTTTTTACTTGTTTTAATAGTGTTTTCTTTTGCCTTTAAAATGCAATTATGACATACCTCATCAACCTTTATTTTCATCTATTCACTTGATGAAGGGTTAATGTTTGAAATGGTGTGTCAACAATGCTTGTTGAAGAAAAGCAGCGACATAATTGCTAATGAAAAGTATAACTTTTATTTTGATATGACACCATAAATGAAATTAGGCCAATTCATCCAGGTTCCGGATCTGGGAATCCGGGATCGAAAGATGAGTAATTTTCTTGAACCTCTTAGGTGAAAGTGCCAAAACTTTTAGAAAATAAAGAAAATTTCAGGGCCGGGCAAACCTGGCCCCGATGAACAGGCCTAAATGAAATTGTATATATCAGACATACATACACCTGCATTTAGACATTCCATACAGCTATCAAACAAATATATTAGACATTGTATAGTTGCTGCCTTGCTTGCTTATTACATACTAAATCATACCCCCTTATTATCAGCCTTGATTTTTTGTATTGATGATTCTGATATGCTCCCCCCCTCCCCCCCCCCCCCCCCCCCCCCCCCTCCTCCTCTTAGAAAAACATTTTCATGATATTTTCCTCTTCATTATGTGCAGGTCATCGGACCATGGTGCTTCTGGTAAGTACATTTTTATTTGTACCCTCATATCAAGTCTCCTGATCGGTTGTGCTTCCTAGTTTGCTTCATAGTTTATCTATTTGAGTAGAAATAGCCATGTATTTATATTTTCTGTATAACCTTTTATCTGGCTTGTGTTATTTAATGCTTTGAACTATTCAAGCTTTGTACTTGGAGCATAAATCATATTCCATGCGTCATAGATGATCCTTGTTGTCTGAAGAACTTAACCATTCATGTTTATATTCAAAGTTTACTAGTCCTGGTCATTTTGTCTAGAGTAATACTCTTGGCATAGCATTAGGTTCAAGAACTTGGATATCCTTCACTGATAAGTGTATAAGTGTTTCCATGGGCTTTGGTTGTAAGAGGGAAAACACATCCCATGATCAAGTGGGAGTTGGTTGGTCATCAAAATCTTGAGAGGTTGGATGGTCTATGCTTGTCTTTGTTTGAACGAGGGTCATTGGATATTTTAAATTGAATCAAGCAATTGATGAATCTTAATTGACTCAATATGAGTCAATTTTTTATGGATAACTTCCTAGCTCATACTTTCTTTCATTGTTTGTTTCTGAAGACTCTCATAGTTTGCCTGACCTGCAGTGGCCCAAACAAAAAGAGAAAAAGAAAACTGGAATGCTTAAAAGTTAAAAACAACTTCTTCTTTTTTTACCCCGTTAAGCTTAAAAGTTAGACTTAACATTTGCTGGAGTGCTTTATGTCATTTAGATTACCCCTGAAGTTGAGAACTAAAATTGCTTTTTTCTTGAATGTCTAGGTTCACTTACAGCAATATGCTCCTATGATGTTTACTGTTTTGGCAAGGTGTTACTCGAGCTAGTAACTGGTAAACTTGGAATCAGTGCCACTAGTGATTCCCAAATTAAGGAATGGTTAGACAATACACTACCATACATCAGTATAAATGATAAGGAACTTGTGACAAAAATTGTGGATCCATCCTTGATCATAGATGAGGATCTATTAGAGGAAGTTTGGGCCATAGCCGTTGTTGCCAGGTCTTGCCTAAATCCAAAGCCGTCAAGACGACCCCAAATGATATACATCCTTAGGGCTTTGGAAAATCCTTTGAAGGTAGTCAGGGAAGAAAGCTCCAGCTCTGCAAGGCTTAGAACTACCTCTTCCAGAAGGTCTTGGAATGCTGCTACTTTGTTTGGTAGCTGGCGTAGCTCATCCGATGTTACAGTAATTCCAACAGCCTCAACCCATAGAGCAGAAGGAACGAGCAGCTTGAAACGTTCGGGAACCACTCGGTCGCAAGACAGTGACCAACATGGTGGGGTTGAACTCCCATCCTCGCACAGACATTCCGAGGAGATATTCCCCGAACCATCTGTTGATATAGAAAGACCAGATCAGGAATAGGACATTGGAGGAACGAGTGGTCTTGATTCTTTGTCAATAATACAGCAGGCTTCCCATTTGAGTGCTTGTTTGCTGGTACCCTGCATGCCTTTCTTGTCGTGGAGATAAGCTATGGAGACTGATACAGAGGTTTCATGAAAATTATTCATCTTTGGAGGGTGAATTTATTTAGTGGATGGATCTGGATAGAAGGAATTTTCGAATGAGGGTTTAATGGGTGCCAATGATAAATAGGATTCTTATATGTTCTGACAGCATGTTCTTCTTGGATGGAACAAGCTACAATTTTTTTAGCCGGAATTGATTTCTTTTGTTTGTCCCCACGTGGGATGTAAATTGTAATTGTCTAAGGTGGTTAGATTCGAATCGGATTCTTACTTTGGTGCAAAATGAGGGAATGGCCAAGGAAAAAGTAAAAGACAGTAGAAAGATTATACCTCAATTTTCATATATTTTTGGGCTTATACTACATAACTACTAAGTGAAATAATAGTTCTTATAACATTTTAATTTAGAGAGAAGTGTTTGCCATGGTAGCTAATGGCTACAGTTATAAATCTCAGTTCAAGTCCTCAATGAAATTAAAAAAAAAAAAAAAAAAGACATCGACCTGCAGTTTTTGGTTTTGCTAGAATATTTGGTTCGTCAGAAGAGTAGAAACAAGAAGGGGATGAAAACAAATTGGATTGGAAGAATGTAATAATGGCTTGATAAAGTATATATCGAAGGAGCATATTTTATGGATATCTAATCATTTATTAAACTTAAAGATTAATCGCAATTAACATGCATTAACAAAAAACAAAAAATGGGGAAAAAGAGAGAAGGTCCCACCGAGATTTGAACTCGGGTTACTGGATTCAGAGTCCAATGTCCTGACCACTAGACCATGGGACCTCGTTGTTTATCAATCGCAAAACATTTTATTTGATTAAAACAATATAGCTTATGTATTCTCCCATGTTTCCACTTTCTCCCTTGACTCTATCCAATTCCATTAGCATTTGAACGACAGAATTAACGTATAGGCAGAGGCTGAAGCAAGAATGCTGTACTGTCCAGTCCACCCTCACTACCCTTCCCTCCCTCCATATCCTAACTCAACCACCATCTCCTCCTCTCTCGACCATCCCAACCAAGACCGCCTTCTTCTCCGCCGGCACAACTCCAAATCCACCGTCCTTCTCCGCCGCCACCTCTCCCCTTCCCCAGAACCCTCCCCTGACCCACCTCCCCAATCCCGACACCATGACCACTCTATTCCTGAACGGCAAGAAGATGACCAATCCCAGCTTCTACAACTCTCTCTCGCAACCAAACGCACCCCACAATTCCCAGGCTCCATCTACGTCCAGTCCCCCAGCGACCCCGACGTCCACACTTCTCTGCCGCCTCTGCGAACCCTGTTGCAAGGCGTAGCTGGCGGTGAGGAGGAAGACGACCACAAGGTTATAGCTCGGGCCCTAGAGATTCGTCGCAAGGTCACTGCTGAGATTTTCAAGGAATCCATGCGAAAGGGCAAGTTTGGAATCACATACATTACCAATTTGACTAATAGGCTCGCTGCTTTCATTGATTATGTCATGGTCGAGGCCGCGGCCATGAAGCGATTGCCTGAGTTCTCCGAATCCACATTCAACTTCCGGGCCAAGACCGTCATTCAGGATTCTAACGTAGTGCCCCTTATAAGGTAGGAAGGAAAAAGAGCTAAATTGGTTACATTTTGTATTGTAGTTTTGGTCTAATCCGGCGTTGAAACGGCCTCTTTTTACGGTATTGTAGCCTAAATTTGTCGAGTTTTTCGTCCTTCATGAATGGGCTATCTAGCCTATTTTGTTTGCGATGAAGTTAGATATATGTTTCGATTTGATACACCAAGTTATCATTTTGGTTGGATTGAAGCTGGTGATTCAGAGTGAAAAGAAGGGATTTAAAAGGCTTATTATGCTGATTGTGTTTCCCGAATTGTCTACAGGTGGCTGAAACATAATTCAGTGTCGCATCCTAAAATCGGGAAGCTGATTTCGATGTCAAGGGGAAAGATTGAGTCCATAAGACGTGTAGTTGAGTGGTTGAAGTCTATTCATGTCAAGGGGGAGTTTCTTGGGGCTACGCTCACCAAAGCCGGAGAAAATCTTTTGGAGCTCAGCAATGATGAATTGCATGAGATCGTTGATTATCTAGAGAGCAATGGAGTTAGGAGGGTTTGGATGGGTTATGTCGCGAGCCGGTGTCCCCAGTTGCTGTGTTACAGCTTGGAAGAATTGCGATCACGGGTCCAGTTCTTCTTGGATATGGGTATAAATAACAAGGATTTTGGAACTATGGTCTTCGATTATCCCAGGGTACTTGGCTACTATACCCTGGAAGGGATGATTGAAAAGGTATTTGAGTCCCACTATGCTCATTCATGATTTTGGAGTCTCTTTGCCTCTGTGCTAAACACTTTCTATAGACATTGAGTGAGATCCTGCTCATGTTTTCCAGGTTCGTTATCTAAAGGAATTTGGACTTTGTACTGAGGAGGTTGGGAAATTACTAGCATTTAAACCATATTTGATGGGCTGTAGCATTGAAGAAAGATGGAAGCCTCTTGTTAAGTATCTGTACTACCACGGGATTTCCCGAGATGGTATGAAGAGAATGCTTATGGTTAAGCCAATAATTTTTTGTGTAGATTTGGAGACGACCATTGTGCCAAAGGTATGCCCCTTGCTAGTTATATATTGTGCATGCGTTTCGAAATTGTTATAAATAACGCGTATTTTTACTTTGGTCGACTTCTGCAAACTAGTGGAATTCTTTTGTTTGGAATTCCTCTTAATAATTCTGGTCACGTTCTTTGAGACTTTCTTTCCTTATATTAATTTCCCAGTAATTATTCTTGACATACGTGCTTAATGAATTCTTTGAAGAATGAAGCAGTAGACATTTTATCAGATTATATTCCCGTTCACAAACTAAATTGTAAACTGATATTCACTTTTCTTTCATCGTGAAGGTGCAATTTTTTCAGGACATAGGCGTTCGAGGTGATGCAATTGGCAACATGCTTGTAAAGTTTCCTTCGTTACTAACATACAGTCTCCACAAGAAGATCCGGCCTGTGGTTTGTTTCTCTTTCCTAACAAGATTGGGACTTTTTCCGTCTTTTCACGGTTAATGCTTGCATGAAAATGCTAGTTGGGTATATTTGTTTCTGCTGTCTTATAATACCTGTCCAGGACAATTACATATAATACCAATCTCTCATGACCTACTGAAATTCGAGTATAATTCAGGTCATTTTCTTGATGACTAAAGCTGGGGTCAGTGAGAAGGATATTGGGAAGGTTATAGCTCTGGCACCAGAACTCTTAGGTTGCAGCATAGTGAAAAAGCTCGAGGGTAATGTGAAATATTTTCTGTCACTTGGCATACATGCTCGACAACTGGGTGAGATGATTGCTGATTTTCCCATGCTGCTCCGGTACAACGTAGATGTCCTCCGTCCCAAGTATCGTTACCTGAGGAGAACTATGGTCCGCCCTCTGCAAGATCTCATCGAGTTTCCCAGGTAACAGAGAGAATTGTATTGACCTTGAGTAAATTTAAAATCTTGCCTATGTTTCTTCGTGCTGTTTCTTAAAATTAGTTGGATTATCAATCATGTTCGATGTCAAGCAAAGGACCTGCCATAATTAAATGAGAGCAAGGTCCGATCGAGTCTTCAAATTTGAAAATTTAGAAAAGATGCTGGTTTGGCTCACATGGCACACCATTTTTCGATTTGACAAGTTTATTGTATTTCAAGCTTTTGGGCGACAGAATCAAAGTGTTGGTTCTAATTTTTGCTTTGTTTCTTACTACCTGTGATCTTTTTTGGTTTATGTTATAATGAAATTTCTGCAGGTTCTTTAGCTATTCTCTTGATGGCCGAATAATTCCAAGGCACAAGATTTTGGTGGAGAAGCAGATAAACTTAAAGCTGCGGTACATGTTGGCTAGCACTGATGAAGAGTTTGAGACAAAGGTTGAGGCTATTGTGGAAAAACGTAGAAGGTTTGAAGCTGGTCTTATCTATGACGATCTCTCTGCTTCCCAGGCAATTGACGATCCTTCAGAGAATGTTAACACCACTGTGGTAGCGAGGCAAGAGAGTAATCACGAAACTCAATCCATCTAAGGGCGGTGGCAATTGGCATACTAATCATTTGTGTTTTGAGGTCAAAACCAGCGGATCCCAGAATGTTGGGTGTTATTGGAAGGCAATAGACATGTGCTTCAGGAATGCAGAATGACCATGCATTCTGCGATAAAAATTGGCAAACCCTTTGAGAGAGAGAGAGAGAGAGAGGTGTCTGGAAAGACGATGGCAGTCTTCTTGGGAAAGGAAAAACAACTTCCTTTACGAGGATCAGAACTCTAGTCCTGCGAACCGGAAATAGGCACGACTCCTTTCTTTAATGCAGGTCATCACGCCACCCGAGGTTCAAGCTCCATCACAGCTCGTGTTACCTTCCGTAGTGGCAGCGCCATGTTTCTGCAGACGCCCCTTTGGCATTTCCTTTACTTTGATGTTAGAAAAGAAGAGGAAATGCAGTGCTAATAACATAATTTTTCTCCAATGTTTAACATCAAATCGATGACTAGGGTTTCGAATTTTATATCTGAGTCTAACCAGCTGGTAATAATACCAATGCAGAGAAGGCGCATTAGTTAATAATCAATGGAGTTTGCTCCTTTCAGATGGATCTCGTCCTATTAACATTGCCTCCATATATGGCTTCTCCGTGGCCTATGATGAAAAAGTATAACATTTGGCATCTCACTGCCCTCCTGGCTTCTTGTACCATTCACAACAAATTTAAGGTTTATTAACCATCCTTTTAACTATCACTGTCTGACGACGGTATCAAATGATTGATAAATGGAAGCGAATAAGTAAAATTTTCAATCAATTGATACCACGTCAAGAGATGAGATGATGCAATAATGGTCATTAAAAAAGAAGAAAAACGTAATATCTTTTCCGCATCGAATCTAAATCCCTTAAAATAAAATCAACGAAAATACCAAAGTAGTTAGTTGGAAACTGCAAGATCGCTCCCCGTGTTAGCTAAGGTTTGAAAGTATTTCCTCGGAGATTTTTTCCTTGATAATTTGGCTTTCGATAAAAAAAAAGAAATGGGCAAGAATTTCGGTTTATAATTAGGAGCGCTAAGGGCACAAAACAGAATAATAGACAAAATAATGTGAATAAGGGGACTGTATTCAGTGGCGATACGCTCTACTACAGTGTGAGATGCCTCGACATAATTATAGCCTTCAACTAATTACACCACTTGAAAAACCTACACGGTACGTGTAAAGTCAACGAATAATTAAAAAGGGGGTTGAGATGAATCTAATCAAGCAAATAATTATTATAAGGGGATGGAGAACAAGTGCTTCCCCGTTACTTCAGCTAATAATATCGATCCAATGTTTTCAGAAAAGCAAGGGATATAAATAAAAGGAAAATTTTTGCAACACAACAGAAATACAAAAGCACCATCCCTCAATCAACTCCTAGACGACATATAGGGTTTGCCTTGATGAGACCAAGATCCACCTGCAAAAGAACAAGAGGCAAAAATGAATGAACCAAATCCATGATTGGACAAAATCCCATATCATTAACTAGAAGACAGCAATAGCATAAAGTAATTACCTTGTGCCCAAACAGATCCCTGATGTTATTAATTCCATAAAGGATCATAGTCGGTCTGGTTTTAAAAGAGGAAAAAGAATCTGTCAAATTTTTAGCATTGTCTAAAAAGAAGCTTGTATTAGACTGTCCCTTTTCTATTGAAATCTATTCAACTCTTCGTTCTCTCTCTTGAACTAACAACAAAATTTTCTTACCTTTCAAGGGAAAGGCCCCAGGCAATGACACGAACATCTTCTGGTAATCCCATAGGAAGCAACATCTCAGGTCTAAACATTCCGGAATTTCCAACCTCTACCCATTTCCCAAAGCCTTCATGATAACTGATAGCATAAAGGATAATGCATGAAAGTTCTCAAAGACAAAGTTGAAACAGCCTTGCTAGATAAACTAATAATTCGATACCTGAAAATCTCCATGCTAGGTTCTGTATATGGGTTATAAGCAGGCTTGAACCGAAGCTTCAACATGCCTGAAAACAAGAGATGGGATTAAAAATGTGAAGTTTTTTATTATAGCAACGCCTCAAACACGCAATACCCTCATTAATAATTAATTCTCCATGTCCAATTTAGCAGTAGTTTATACACAACAAAAACATCAAGCTTAATCATTGAAGAAATCAAGGTGCTATTTTCTTTGATGAAGTGCATGTAATGATTTTTCAGCAAATGTTGGCACGTTACCCAGACGAGAGAAGAAGTCATGCAGGACTCCTATTAAGTCACCAAGAGTAAGTCCTTTATCGCATATCAGACCTGAAACCAGATAGGTCATAAATTAATTAAAAGCAGAATATCATAATTTCCCTTGGGTTTTAACTCTAGTTACCACTGCTGGAACTCAGTCCAAGTCAACATGAAAAGCAACTAGCGCTTAGTCTGGAGGTATGCAACTTGAGTGGAAAAAAAATTGATCAGTAAACAAGATTTTATCGATCATATAGGCAAGAGCCCAGGTTTACGGGACATATACAAGAGCAATACCTAAGCATGCTAGGCAACATGAGTGAAAAAATTAACCCACCAGAGAAAACCAGCTAAGCCTAGCATTATGTAAATAGCCACAAATAATCTGGCCAAACCTGAAACTAAAATGTTTGGTGTGCCAATTCAAAAGATCCAGATGTTGGATACAAAAATGATCACCTACAAACCCTCAATCCAATCTAGAATACTATGAGGCTCACCTGAACACGGGCCGTTTGTCCCCTTCTATTACAGTAATAATGTCAAGTTGTTTTCAGAATAAGGTGATAGCCAACTTGTGATCGGTAAAGTTGGTTGGTACTCGACCTAACTTGAGAATATTAGCATATACCTACCATTTTTTGCAAGGTAGGTCACCCAGTATAATCCGGAAATTGAAACATGGGTTTGGCTTCAATCGGACATTACAAATGGTGACAGTTGCAGGATCTAGAATAGTCACATCACATACCAATGCTTTGAACTAACATGTCTCACAGTACAATGACAGACTGTCCCAACATAATAAATATTATACTACCAGTGACCATCCAAAGATATTCTAGTCCCAATATTTCTTTATTGTGGAGGATTTGATGCGAAAGAAATGGGTGTAGCTTTCATGAGGGTGAAAAAAGGGTGTCGGAGCTCAAATCACGAGTCCTCAAAACCCTCTTATATTGGATAGTGGTCCAAAACAGTGTTCAATTTCTATTTCTTCCTTTTAAGATTAACTCGCACTTTGCCCTTTTCCTAGGTAGTCAGATCTCTTGTATAATGAACTAGGGTAATACCCTTTCTTGAGATTATTTTTATCCTACTTATAAAAAAAATTAATATGTATATTGATGCGTAGGTTACACAATCACATATTTATTAGCTTGCAAATACCTTCTATCTGGTGGAACTCGGCAAGATGAGTTCGATCTACTGCTTCGTTTCTGAAAACACGATCAATAGAGAAGTACCTTTTGGGAGTAAATGGTTTCTGCATACATAATCAGTAGAGGAAAAAAAAATTATGAACTTTATGGGGATTTATTTAATTCGACTGTACTTTTTTTTTAATCGGTAATTTGACTGTACTTTTTTTTTTTGATAAGTAAACAATTGTATTGATAGAATAGGCCAAGCCCAAGTACACAAGATGAATACAAGAATCAAGACCTAACTAGGTTGTAGATGGATTGTTTGCTACAAGTAAGTCATGAAGATGGAGACCATTGAAGTATTGACTGTACTTATTTGAAGCCTTATAATCCAACAATCATATATTAACAAAGAAAAAAGGAGTAGACTCTCAAATAAAAAGAAAAAGAAAAAAGGGGGTAGACTCAGGAAGACAAAGGAACCCAGCCTCTAGGGATGATACTTTTACATGCTGAACCAAATTACCAAGACTCAGAACTGTGACTGCCCAAAGGCTGTGTTTCACCAGGGAAACAAAATATTTCTGAAAAGACTACTAAAATATATCTCACTATTCGAACTCTTAGATTGAAACTAGGCAAGGCTTCTTTGTATATCTCCCGTGTACTTGGTCAATGCCTATTTATTTTCTCTTTAATATATTTGCTTATTACTTATCAAAAAAAAAAAAAATTTCTCACTATTTTTTTTTTCAATTTCCCAGCTTGATGCACTGAGCTGAATGATAAAGGTACTAACAATCTGCATTCTCAACAATTTGCACCATAGAATGTCACTAGTCAACTTGTAAGCCCAAAACACTGTGTCTTTACAGGAAAAAAAAAATTGTATTTTGAAAGAAAATCCAGCAAAGTTAGGAGTCAATGGGGGTGACCGTATGTTGTGGATTCACACGGGGAGAAAAAAGTCTACTGTTAAATATTTTTACAAGGTTTTGACAGTCCAACAGCCCACATTCTTTCCATGGAAGAGCATTTGGAAGTTCTTAGTGCCGTCTAAAGTCACTTTCTTTACTTGAACAGATGCACTTGGGAAGATTTTGACGGTTGGTAATCTAAGAAAGCGAGGTATGGTTGTCATGGAGTGGTGCTACGTGTAAAAGGAGTGGGGAATCGATAGATCATTTGCTTTTATATTGTGAGGTGGCTGGGGAGTTGGGCTGGTATACTTAGTAGAGCTGGGCCGAGTTGGGTAATGCCTAGGAGTGGTAGATCTACTAGCATGCTGGAACAGGTAATAGTGCTCAACTGGCAGCAGTGTGGAGGATGATTCCTTTGCGCTTAATGTGGTGTTTATGGTCAGAAAGGAATGATAGGTGCTTTAATAACAAGGAACGTGCGGTAGGGGAAATCTGGAATTTATTTGTATTTTCTCTTTTACAGTGGTTTTCCGCTATTGTACTGAAGGGTTGGAATGTTCATGAGTTTTTTAGCTTCTTTCCAACTTACTAGAATGTAATTAGGTGTCTCACTTTGTATACTTCTTGTGTACTTAGACATTGTCTAGTTTCATTCTATTCAATAAAGATTCTTACTTATAAAAAAAAAAAATCCTGAAACCATTTTCCTTTGTCACCTACTATATAGGACTTTGTTTTTAAGATTGTCAAGAAATTCATCACCAAAAGGATAAAAGCTATATATTTTGCAGAATTTATCTGGTTGCCATGATTTTCCTCGAGACAAATACAGCCTAAGGCATTATAAATAAGGATACCAGCTAAAAAAATAATTAGAATATAAGAAGACAACAATTCCGCCTCCCTCTCCCTCCCTTCCCTCCCTCTTAAAAAGTTATCTTAAGTGACAATAGTTTACGATTGAAATGAAATGGTAACTTGAGAGAGCTTAGACAGACACATTTAAACAGGACAGAACCTGGGCAAGCAAGTAAAGCATCCTGGTTGAAATAGCGGTTGTGTGGGTTCGCAGAAGATTTTTGTTTGCTTCGTCTCTGCTCCAATCATATTCATATCTGCAAGGGAGGACAATGATGGAGTAAATAATGAAGAGATGTTCCAAAACAAATAACTGAATAAATATGAAAGACAATGTCATACCCTCTGGACCCATAACCACCAGACTCATGAACATGCTTCACCCTCTCAACATAATCTTCGGGTAGTTCCTTTGTGATGGCAGGAACTATATGTGAATGACAAGTAAATATCAGAAGGAAAAAGGATGGAGCAGTTCAAGCAATCAAGTGACACAAACCTTTCATGTAGAATGTATCATGTGAATCACGGGCAGGGTGTTGTTGAGGCTGGAACAGCGCATCAAAGTTCCAGAAGCTGCAAGTGAAACAGAAACAGGAACTAAGAGTGTGTTGCAAAACAGGACCTTAAAGCAGAGGGATGCAATAATATTTTCTTTTCGGACAAGTAAGAAATCTTTATTAAACAGAGAAATGCAATAGTTAGAAGCCAAAAGAAGAAAACATAATAAAAGATTTGGAAATATATCAAAATTTACCCCAGAAGTATAAAAAAAAATTTGATAGGTAATCAAAAGGATTTCATTAATAGAAAAAGGCTAAGCCCAGGTATACCGGAGGTATACTTATGAAAACTTAGCAAGTGTTACATTGAAGGTATAAAATAAAAAATAATGAGTCAGTATGCTGATTTAGTAATCTAAGTTCATTGCTCTACCAAGCACTAAATGCATTAAAGCTTTCTAAGTGAGACCAGCTGTTTAAAACACTAAAATCAAATGTGTATATATATATTTATTTTTTTGATAGGTAATAAGAATTTTATTCTTGTAAATAGGCCAAACCAAGTACACAGGAAGTGTACAAAAAAAAAAAAAAATCAAATGTATATTGGGTCTTATGACATTAGGAATTTCTAGAGATAATGAAGGTTCCTCAAAATTCTGTTCAAATAAAAATTGTTCTTTACTCCTATAAAAAAAATTAAAATTGTTCTTTACGTTTAAGAAAGCATCATAGAGCAACTACTGCTCTCCTATTCACCGTGTAGTATTAAAATACATTTAAATATCATTTCTGACAAAGCATCCACTTGGATCTGACCAGATAAAAGTAAAACGGTGGAACCTCCTATCACGAGTGAAAATAAACAGTTAAAACATGTAGATTAGCTAATTTTCCAAGAAAAGAAGGAAAGAAAAGCCACCTGCTCTCAACGAATCTGTCTGTAGGCATCTCCTCAAACCTGCAGAAGGAGAAGGCGGAATAAACAAAAATTATCAAACTTGAAAACAGGCATGATGCTAAAACACAAATGTGTGGGATGTTACAAAGCTCACATCTTACCCCATCTGAAGAAAAATCATCCTAAGTTGATGTCGAACCTGCAAATTGGGAGCCATGCAGAAGCATTCACATATTAACAGTAATAATGGGGACCTCAATGTCCAAAGCTATATTAAAATTTATATGGTATTCACAAGAATCAAGTCCAAGAGCTTGGGAGTAAAGCCTTCAGTCGGCCAAGAGAGGTCCAGAACTAACCATTTTTTTCTATGAGCAATTAAAATTTCATTAAAAATGCAAAGGTGCACTCCAAGTACACATAACAGATCCAGATCTAAGCTAACTATGATGTGCAGATACTTCAAAAGTGATGACACATCCAGGTATGATACATATCTGACACATGTACAACTAGGAGACAATAAGATGTGTCCAATAAATGGAAATGCTGGTACAGGAAACTGCTGGGACATCTTTGAAGTTACAATAAAACTCATTTTTCTGATGTTATTTTAAGGGTGGCTCTACCTCCACCTCTGGGAGCTCCCGCTGGGGGCTCCAGCTTGTGTATTTTGCCTTTTTTTTTGCTTTATTTTAGATATATTTTCAACACTTTTAATTATTTTTAAAAAAATAAAAAATTCACAACATTATTAGAAAACACTTCTTTAGTCACTAAGTAAAAAAAATTACAAATAAAATAAAAATCCCAGCAGGAGCCACCAGCAAGAAGACTAGCATTTTCCTTATTTAAAGAGTAAAGAGTAATGATAGATAAAAGTAGGCACAAAAGACCTGCGCAAGCCCTTTGAAAAAAATGTGGACCATAAAAAGTGGGGTTTTCAGGTGCCCCACTTTTTTCAAAGGGTTTGCACATCCAAGGACTGCAGAGATCATTTTCCTCTTTGAAAATAGTCTATAAGGTCAAAGTTGAAATGAAAAAAGAAAAAGAAAAAGGATCTAAAAACGAGTTCTTGGTTTTATTTTTCCTCTTGGTTTTATGGCATTTGGAGGATGTTTCCGAACCATAAACATGGTAGAAAGCAATTGTCCCATACTCTCAACATCATTTTGTGGGGTATGAATGTGCTCCTTTGATATATATCGTCGCTTCTGTAGTAGTCTTAAAAGTTGTTCCAAGCCCCTTGCTGCTTGTTATTTATCTCTTAAACCAAAGATTGATTTATATACATAATTAGCATGTCCCTGCTGCATCTTATTCAAAATTTTCAAGAGTGCCATATTCTTTAAACATTGTAGATTGTAGTGTTGATTCATACAACATAATATTATGGGGGATGCATGTGGTCCTCTGCTAACTATTATTTCTTCTCAATAAGTTTTACATGTCTCTTTAAACTTCTTGATGCTTCTTACTTATCTTTTGAGCCAAATTAATAACTAACTATCCCTTTTTTTTAAGACGGGAAACCACCCCAAGGCAGAGCCATAAATTTATAAAAAGAGGTCCTAATCTGTATCCATGTGGCACCAAGAATTTCTGTTGCACCATGGGATCTTTTGCAACACCGATGACATTATTCACTGATTTTGCTTATTCTTGGTCTCTTGAATTCTATTATATAGTTACATGAAAATTAACGGAGTTGCTTCTCATGACAATTTACTGTAATCAATTTGGTACTCATTATAAATGGAATAAAAGAAAGAGACAAGGTGTATACAAAAAGAAAAGCATATTCTTACCTTGTTCAGTGGATGAAGATGACCACCTTCAATAGGCTGACCTTTTGCATTGAAGTTATACTCTTTGAAGTCTAAGTTCTTCCATTCACCACTAAGTAACACAAAACCCCACAAGATGTCCAAATTAAGATTATCATAATAACTGTTTGCCACTTTATATATTTTAAAATCCTCGTATCATCAAAAGAGGATACATGATTAGCCTGAGCATAAGACAAAATGAAACATCCATAAGAACAAATTCAGACTGAGATTTTTTTGCATTTCTGCTAAGAAGTTGGAAATTGTGTATCTTTAAAGAAAAAGGGATATCAAGCATGACTAGCACTAGCAACAAAGATGCATCTGACTTTATATGCCAAACTAATGAAATATAGTCTTGTTTGCCACTTCAAAGTTACATTTAAAAAAGAAAAATCAGCAAACATTATTACCATAACATCTATTTCCTTTAAAAATAAGAAGCATAAGTTATACCTCTGAAGCATCTCGCGAGTCAAATCAGCAGCAAATTTCTTTCTTTGTGGAGCATATTCAGGACCCTTTCTCACTGAGTATCCATTCCATGTCCTACGCATAAGTAGTTAAAAATTAAAAACACGTTTTATGAAAGCAGGTGGTACTGGAATCCTGTGCAAATTAGATATGGAAAAGGCCTATAATCACGTGAATTGAGAGTTTCTCTTGTATCTTCTTGGTAGATGTGGCTTTGGAAAAATATGGAGGTCGTGGATAAGGTGTTGCATATCCACCTCAAGATTCTCGGTCTTGATAAATAGTAGCCCCGAAGGTTTCTTTCCTAACTCTCGCGATTTGAGACAAGGCGATCTATTATCTCCGTTATTATTCGTTTTGGTTATGGAAGCGCTGAGCAGGATGATGTCAGCCCTGGTGGATAATGGCTTGGTAAGAAGGTTTCCAATTGAAACACCACTTCGAGGTTTTGCTAATATGTCTCATTTGTTGTTTGCAGATGACACACTTGTTCTATGCGAGGCGGAGCTAGGTCAGGTGCGAGCCTTAAAGGCTCTACTACTTTGCTTTGAAGCAGTGTCGGGGTTAAAAGTGAACTACAATAAATCTGAGATAGTTCTTATTGGAGATGTGCATAACCTGCAACAGCTGGTGCCCTAAATTGCAAAATTTCTTCGCTTCCATTGACATATATGGGCCTTCCTTTGGGGTCTCCATCAAGGGCGACTGAGATCTGAGATACGGTGTATGAAAGAGTGGAAAGGAAACTAGCAGGGTGGAAAATGATGTATTTGACTAAGGGGGGGCGTGTTACCCTTATCAAGAGTACTCTTTCCAACTTATCCACGTATTTTCTATCTCTTTTTCCAATCCCGGCTAGGGTGGCGGGCTGCCTCTAAAAGTTACAACGAGATTTTTTGTGGAGAGAATTGGGGGAAGAGTCCAAGTTACATTTAGTCAAATGGGAGTAGGTGTGTCACCCCTTATCGGAAGGTGATTTGGGCATTCGTAATTTGAGGATGTTCAATCAAGCACTGCTTGGTAAATGGTTATGGAGATATCATCAAGAACCAGAAGCTCTATGGAGAATTGTGATTGATCACAAATATGGGGAAGCATGGGGAGGGTGGAGCTCCAATGCGGTTAGGGGGTCGAGTGGTGTAGGGGTGTGGAAAAATATTAGAAGTGGGTGGGAAATTTTTCATCAGCACACCAGGCTTATTTGTGGTGCAGGTTCAAGAATTAGTTTTTGGAAGGATGTCTAGTGTGGCAATAGGGCCTTGTCTGATTTGTTTCCTTCTCTTTTTCAAGTGGCTAGTGAAAAAAATATCACCGCGGCGGATGTGGTGGAGGTAAATGGAGGCTGTCTACTTTGGAACACCAACTTCAACCGGGCGGCGCATGACTGGGAACTAAACTCCTTTGTGGATTTTTTTAGTCTCATCTACTCACAAAAACCGAACCTCCAGACTCAAGATGGCTTATGGTGGAACCCTGCAGGCAGAGGAATCTTCACAGTCAGTTCATTCTATAAGGTGCTCACTCAAAGACCTGTGACGCAATTCCCATGGAGGAATATTTGGAGACACAAAGCACCCCCAAAAGCGACCTTTTTCGTTTGGACAGCTTCATTGGGGAAGATTCTCACTACAAACAACTTGAGGAAAAGGGGAATTATTGTCACAGACTGGTGTTGTTTGTGTTGTAATGGGGGGAGTCAGTAAATCACCTCCTTTTACATTGCGAGACAACTAGAGCTCTTTGGTGTGAGGTCTTTAGTAGATTGGAGTTAGCTTGGGTTATGCCAGAGACTGTAACGGCAACAATGGCATGCTGGAACTCCATTAGAGGCGAGCGACATATCAGAGCTGTATGGAAGATGATTCCCATATGCATCATGTGGTGTCTTTAGTTAGAACGCAATGAGAAGACATTCGAAGACAAGGAAAGAACTAAGGAGGAGCTGATTGTTTTACTTTTTAGGACTCTTTGTACTTGGTCCATTGCCATGGACTTCAATGGCATGGACCTATATGATTTCTTAGTTTCTAATGTGCCTATTTTATAAGACATGGTGACTTTTGTAATTTGCTTTTGCCTTATTTAATAAAATTTTACTTATAAAAGAAAAAAATATTTATTTTTTTTTTTTTTTTGGGGGGGGGGGGGGGGGGGGGGAGAGCCCCAATAGAGAGATGATTAAACACATAACGAAAAATGATCATTACTGTGTAGCAATAAGCTTTCTTCCTTTGAGAGCCTTGATATCATCTTGGTCAATAACCTGGAATTACAGAAAGTGAAAATCTTTTGATAAGTATTTTGATAATGAATAAGAACCATCATATCATACAAAGGGAAAGGAAATTGAGCCCGGCCAACTCTTTGGGATGGAAAAATTATCACCAAGCCATAAATATGAACTAGTAATAGTTCAGAGAGAGAGAGATAGGCAGATTAAAAATTCCAAAAAACCTATATTTTATCTCAACTTAGCTTCAAATTAAAGAAGTGGAGGGAGTAAACCCATCAAAACCCCCCACCTTCAGTCATCATTCTACCAGTGAAACCTGACAGCCAATATCTCTGAAATAGTGGTTCAATTCCACCACAATCAAAGTGCTCCAAAATGCACGCACTGCAACACCATCTTTCCTTAATCTTATACCAATGGCCCTCTCACTTTTAATCAAGGCTCCCTACATGAAAGGCTTCATAATACACCAAATTCTATCTCCCCCATACCCATTCATGCATTTGCAAACTATCATCTCAATAAATGGCTGGCCTTTTCAAATTATCAGAAGAAAAATAGCTGGTTTGCTTTCAAAACACACTCAATCTCATCTCATTTTATCTCATCTAATCATTACACATTTTTCAAATATCAATACAAAATAATTTAAATTTTCAAATCCTAATATAAAAATCATATTAAAAAAATATATTATAACAATATTTTATTTAATTTTTCACTTTAATCTCAATTTATCTCATCTTATCTCAATCTCATCTCTAAAAACAAACCAGGCCAAATTTCTGAAGCCTCTTCCATCACCATTACTACTCATTAAATGATCTTTAGGAGGGAGGGAGGGAGGGGGGGAAGAAGAAGGAATGGGATGATACATACTCTGCTACACTAGTATTTTAAAAATAAATTTCTGAAGCCTTTTCCATCACCTTTACTGCTCATTAAATGATCTTTAGGGGAGGAGAAGAAGAAGGAATGGGATGATACATACTCCGCTACACGAGTATTTTTATCTTTCATTTCCAAATATACTAAGTACAAGAAATACAGGCATAAACAAATTAACATGAGATGCACATTTATTTATTTATTTATTTATTTTAATAACTAAAGATGAACATTTATAGCTATAGCCTATAGGAGTATATTGAATTTTAATAGTTCATAATTGAACCAATACTCTGGCAAACATCTTAATGGTGAAGAACAGGCACCATATAAGATCCAAAATTTATTAATGATAGAAAATTCACTGCATTTCTTATGCACCTTTCCACCTTCTATCTGCAGAAGCAAATCCTTGACCGTATCATCCACATGCTGGACCTGCAGCACAAAAAGCTTACAGTGATTCTTTTTTATATATATAAGTAAAAGCTTAAAAGTGATTCTTATCTAGAAAACAGTAAAATAATGTGCTGTATGACTGAGTACTGACAGAATACAAGATTGAGCATCTTAAATAAACAAGCTTCCCCGGACCCATATTTGAAAACGAAACTTTCAAGCTTATATATCAAAAGGAAGCCAGAAGTCCACCATCGACAAACCCTTTTTTATCAGTAGACCATATACCCAATAAACTCCACCATCAGCGAAATTGTCCGGCCATGAAGTACACATTGCATGTATTTATGAAAATTCCTAGCTCACATAATTTGCCCACAAATAACAATACCGATCTAGGTTATGTAAGTTACCTCTACCCTTTCCTCAGATTCAAGCATGATAATTATGACACAAGTAAGGTCATGCCAACGAAAGCAAGGAGATTTGAGCATGATATGGTTGTATACTAGTGCATCTGTATTAGACCTCAACATGTCAGTGAATTATGATCAGTAGCTTTATAACAAAAGTATGCAGCCGTGCGTTGGCCACAACTGAACTGTTCTTTTTTTTTTTTTGATAAGTAAAAATTTATTAAACAAAGGCAAAAGCCAATTACAAGGTTCATATGGCCTATAAACAAGGCACATTGGATGCAAGGAAATTATGAAGGTCCATGCCATTGAAATCCACGGCAATGGACCAAGTACAAATAGTTCTATAAAATAAAACTTTCAACTCCTCCTGGGATCTCTCTTTGTCACACTGAACTGTTCTTTTGCCATTTACTAATCAAAATCTCAATTGAAGAAATAGCAAAAAGGGTAGAAAAGGTCAACACGGAATCCCTCAGAAATAACATTATAAAATACGAGATAAAAACAAATTAAAAAAGGAACCTGCATCTTTTGTACTATAGTCACCTTGTTTTATAAAGTCCAGAACTTCAAGTTTTATTTTTTAAAACTCTTTGTACTTAGGCCATTGTTGTTGATTTCAATGGCATAGACCTACATGATTTTTTGTCCCTGATGCGCCTACTTAGTCTAGGGCATTTTTTCTTTTCTATATAGTTCAGTACATAGCTATGCCTATTCATTTGATCAATAAAGTTTGTTTTACCTATTAAAAAAAAAAGTTCTGGACTTCATAAGACATATCCAGGAACACCATCCCCCCCAGCCCCTGGAAAGAAAAACAACAAAGAATCCAGAATAATCAAGTAACTCAAAAACTCTGTGTATGATACCTTTCTGGATACTAGTTGTTTTCCCATCTCCACCCACTTATTCTTTGCCGCTTGGGCACGACCTATCTTGAAAAGCAGCGGGTCAAGCTTTTTCTGCATCCAAAAATCAGTTTCAAGAGACGAATAACTAAAAGTCTACAGTATTAATCTTCACAAACACAACTTTTTTTACAAGTAAAAATAGACCCAAGATTGATTAAAAGCACAACTTATTATAAATTAGAATAAAACAATATTGACAAAAGTGGCATGGAGTTTACACTCCAGTCACAGGATATCCCCCTTTTAAACTTCATTACAATCAGTTAATTGCTACATTATGCCTATGAACTAAGTGCTCTGAACCAAGAGCAGCTGTCATAATATACTTTACATTTTCTGAACCAATTTTCAGTAAAAGAGAACAGTACTCACTTGCAACTCTTCCAACGGGATACCCTCTGGAGGTATTGCCAAGAACAGTTGCACTTCAGGTGATCCTGAGGCAGCATACGTCTTCCCCTCATCAGTTAGCACCCACGTCTCTCTCTTTATGTCCTGTATGATTCCCAAGTCACAGAAGCAGGGAAAATTGATTAACATCCACTAAACTCCATTGGAGATTTTGGAGCTGATAATGTGGGACTACATCAAGTCACACGGGTCAAGCATGTGAAAGATCGTGATTCCACAAAACATCTACAGATTCTATTCAAAAGAATGCCCACACAGAATCATCTGACTATTCACGAGATTTTAGTTCTACGCATTAAAATTATCCTCTTCCTGTCCCTAGTGTAATTAGTTTATCTTATTTTTTCCCGACGCTAGTTATGTTGACACACATACTTATCAAAAAAAAAAAGTTATGTTGACACACATATTTGAATTATCAGTACCGACTAATTCTCTTAAGTTGACCCGATGAACGGGTTCATGAATTCATATTTGCAGTTACGGGTTTGTAATTGCAAACCGCATAAATTCTATCACGAAAACAGCCCCAAACATAAATTCCATGATGCTTCAAGCATAAACATAGGTTAATAAAATGAATTATAGATCAAATTTAGGACTTGGTTCACGTTTTCTTGGTTTGGCCAAAAGGGAACGAGAGTTACTTTCAACTTTTCTCGTTCTCTAGACTCTCCCTGAATACAGTATAAAAAAAAACGGAGTCCATAGCATGCATCAATCACATTGGCATAATAATTACGATGAGTAGCGAAAGACAGAAGAGATAGTGATGAAGAAGAGAGTGGAAAGGAGAAGCACTATAACCTGAGCATCAACGTATCTGAAACCGTGGAGGCTCTTGATGACGTTGACGACGTCGTCGTGATTGAGTCTATGTTGGGCTGCGAACTCTCCCGAGTCTGCAATTTCTTGGTTCTTCGCCAGATACCCGAGAATCGCTTCCTCCGCCATTCCTACTCCACGACACCCCAGCGTTTCTGCTAAACCTCTATTTACCCTATATAATCGGGAAATTTATTCCCTTTCTCTCTAAGCACCATGAAGGAAAGACGACTGCTGAGTGCTGATTGGTTATATGCGGAAATCGTGCAGATGAAAGGTAGGGCAAATTCCTAAATGGGCCCAGCCCGGATTTTTTATTGTTTTTTACAATGTTGGAAATTTGGAATCGAATTTCACCTTTCACCTGTATTAGAAATTAAGTTTTGAGAAAAAAGATTTCAACTCTACAAATGCGAAATGTCATTTTATAAGTTTTGAAATTACCTTTTTATCATCTTCGAATATGTCATTATTTTTTTAAAAAAAATATTTATTATTTTCAGTTTTGTTATTATTATTAATTTATTTGATATCCATATGACAATACCAAAATGAGGGTAGTTAAATTGTTGATTTATCAATAGATCAGAAAATTAACAAAGACGTACAAACCATAACAAAAGGAAAATTTCAAACAAACCTAGTTTTTTTAAAAAGTGATACTCCTTTTATTTTTTGAGAATGACATTGAAGAACAACATTTTCGCTTTTTTAATAACGACACAGTGAATTGCGAAAAATGTATGGAAAACGAGATTCAAGGGCAATACTTTACATTGAGAAACAAAAAAAAAAAAAAAAATTGATAGAATACTTGGTGAAAATTGAATTTGACTACTCTTTTGTAAATAGGGCTTACTGAAGATAAGTGTCATTAGGCTCCCGCTGATGTCCAATATTTTTCTTTCTAATAACGTCCTTACTCCACATAATAACCATCATTTATTTTTTAAAGGATATTTGGATTTTAGAGGTCTTAAGCCCCTTCGAGCTGCGATTTTTGGGTGGAAAATGTTTCTGGATAAATTCTCACCATAGCCTAAAAAAAGACATCTCAGAATCAAGAAATTTAAAATGGAAGCAAGACTAAATATAGAGAAATACTCTGATTATAAAGAAATTCTACATAAAAAATCTCATAAATTGATATGACTTGATATGATCTGTTAGATTGTAAAATTACTTTTATTGTAAAACAAATCTTACAAATTACATTAAACCACATCAATTTGTAAGATTTTGTGTGTGGAATTCTTATGTGGCTGTAGCACTCTTCATAAAAATATTTCTTGGAAAAAAAATTAATGTCTAACATTTTATCGAAGTTATATTACTAAAAAAAAAAAACTCCAAAACTCGCATTATGGCGTTGCCTTGCTATATACAGTGCGTCCACCAAAGGATGAACGAATCTACATGATATCTTCCATTTGGATATAAAGCACTTTTTTTCCTTTTATTAAATCAAAAACTTTATTCAAAGGAAGAGAGTAGTTGTGACTCGTATCAATCTATCTTCAATGCCAAACCGAATAGAGCTGCTTTTGCTTTCAGTCCTACGAGGTTTCCTTGGGAATTTATCCGAGGAATCTAAAACACATAACAATTCCAAAAATCTAGTTCATCTGAATATGATTCTCCGTTGTCCACCTTTTCTTTTCAATGCTTGTCGAGAAAGATTTCACAAATGTCAGATTTTTATAGAAGGGATCAAATATCTCTACTAGTCTAATAAATAAGCCATCATTTCTATGAGCAGGATGTCAAGGAATCATATGCAATGTTTGTCTACCAACTTGGTACCACTTCACTTTTGGAGGATTGAGATCAAACTATGGCTAGTTCATCTTAAGGTAAGGTCTGTCTAGACCCCTTCACGAGTGACTACCCCAAGTATATGATATGCTATCAGTCACATTCATATCAAGGACGCCAATCCTTGGCCTATCCCCTATCATTTCCGCTCCAAAACAAAACTTTTATCCCTTGCATCAGAATGTATTTAACCAAAGAGAAGAATGCAAAATAAGGATATTACAGATTAAATTCAGGACCCATGTCTGGGTCTATTTATTATTCAAGTAGTTTAAAAGTAAAGATGATGCATCAGCCAGGGAAAAACATCAGATGAAACCTTCAGCGATAGAGGCTTTCAGACCTGAGGTTCTCCGCAATCTCAGTTTCCCAACGGTCCCCATTCTCAAGCAGCTTCTCTTTGTCATACAGAAGTTCCTGCATCAATGGAGGAATATCAGGACCAGTTTAATTCACTTGGCATTAACTGCCTATGATTCTGCAAAAATCACGCATGCTAACCTCGTGAGTTTCCGTTGCAAACTCAAAGTTGGGTCCTTCAACAATGGCATCTACAGGGCACGCCTCTTGGCAGAATCCACAATAGATACACTTTGTCATGTCAATATCATACCTAGTAGTCCTACGGCTACCATCTTCCCGCTCCTCCGCTTCAATGGTGATTGCTTGTGCAGGACATAT
Source organism: Platycarya longipes (assembly GCA_036559045.1). Classification (NCBI taxonomy): domain Eukaryota; kingdom Viridiplantae; phylum Streptophyta; class Magnoliopsida; order Fagales; family Juglandaceae; genus Platycarya; species Platycarya longipes. The sequence continues at coordinate 7,037,947 of CM071793.1, read as the reverse complement.
CTAATAAATGGCAATAGTCTTGTGAGGTTAAAAGGTCACATAAATAGTCTTGTGAGGTTAAAATGCCACACACAGCTGCCAAGCCACATTAAATTCAAGATAATACCAGCCTGACCATTAGTTGAATTCCACTGTAATGGCTAGATTATAAATGCATCATTGAGAGAAATTTAAACGTAAACTCAGCCATTGAATTGATTTAGGTTGCTAAGTATTAGTTAAATAAGCCTAGAAAAAATCTGAGGGCATAACAATAAGGATGTATCAGTCATGCAAAAAAAAAAATACAGATAAATCATGTCATTAAAATCTATTGAAAGGGAGAGAAAATGGAATCTCTTATATTTCAGGTAGGTAAATAAAATTTATCAAAGTCTGGAGTGGATTAACATCATAATATCTCTATGCAACAGGAAAATGTATCAGGCAAACACACATCTAGGAGATACCTCAGCAAATTGTATGAGTTGAACAAGTTTTTGGATGTGGTCAGAAAAATAAATCAGGATGCAAGCATAAAGATGTCATTGATCAGCAATTGATCATATTTATATCTCCAACTTCTCGAGTTTTCAATCTAAGGAAGCATGCACATACTGAGATCGGGTGCAACTTAGAATGTATCATAATTAAGTCAAAACTGGCAGAAAATCCACTTAAGTCATTGAATACCAATTGAATAGTAATTTGCAACCATAGGACTCAGCTCTAAGCGCTTTCCAAGATACAGGCTCGCACTGCCCATTGCCAGCACAGGAATCCATTACCCACAACCTCAGAGTAATGCAGCCAGTAGCCAAAAATTATAAGAATTTTTTGGCAGTTGGGCTGATGGAAAAGAAATCATGCAATCCCATATTCCACTTCTTCAAGTTTTGGTTCAAAAAGCATTGACTTAACTTAGATTACTTAGTAAGATAAAAAATAACTCTTACCGCCTCACAGAGTTTGCAAGCAATGCAACGTTCCTCTCCAGTTGGGTATCGACGAAGGGCATGTTCACCACGAAAACGAGGACTCAAAGGGCCCTTCTCAAATGGATAATTGATCTGCATGATAAAAGTTACGGAATTTAGATCATAGCATATGTAATCCAAGTTGGAAGATGGGTGTAGGAAGACACTCACAGTAACTTTTTTATCAAAGAAGTATTTGAGTGTCAGCATCAGACCCCGAACCATTTCAGTGAGAAATAATGTGTTTATGCTTCTTTCAAAAACTGCAACCATTCAGAAAGCATCGGTAACTATTCTTTGCCCATTGTGGAAAAATTAGTTAAACCAATAGAATCATAAACTTTTCCAATAAGTATTCTGCGTACCAGAACTCCAATCCTTTGAAATCTCCTTTGCAAGCTGCTCTCTTTCTTCATCCTCTGAGGTTGGGGTAGTAGAAACATGTACGAACCATAAAAACCCAAGTACATATTTTATGCTTTATGGCAACAGATGAAGCTCCCTCAAACAAGACAGCAGGAAAAGTACAAACAATAAAACTATTTTTTTTTTTTTGATAAGTATAAATTTATTAATCAAAAAAGGGCAAAAGCCAATTACAAAGGAAACAAAAACAAAAACAAAAAAACAACAAAAAGCCCCTCAAGATGGCGCATTAGATACAAGGAAATTATGCAGATCCATGCCATGAAAGTCCAAACAATAAAACTATTTACTGAGGTTTGCAAACAGGATTTGTGCTGGTTATTTATTCCAGGAAAAAAAAAAATCTCTCTTTTATAACCTTTACGGGAAAGTTTTTTTTAAATTGATGACCAAAATAAAAAAACCCCCCCAAAAAAAAAAATCTTCTATGCTATCTGAACTGGCTACAGCATAAAGGTTAAAAACTACAAAACAATAAATCATGACCACTGTTTTCAGGCCTGCAATGTGACCCATATGACGTTATCCATATCATACAGCTCAGATATTTAACTTTGAACTCATCATTGATACAATTCTCTGGGATTTTCTCTTCAAAATATCTAATATATACCTAAATCATACATATGACTTGAAGAGCAAAGGAAACCTTTCATGGTGCTGTATGGGTGAGCACTTGAACGCATCCCATAGTTGTGCAAACCCATCAATGCTTGTCCAGGAACAGCCTAACCAATGGAGGATTAGAGGAAACACACATTAGACAAATGTAAATCCAACATCTCGTAGTAACTATGACTGGATGTTGTGAAAATGAAGAGAACATTAATAAATAACAAAAATAGGATTCTCATCTGCGGAACTTTTTTTTTTTACAAGTTCCTCTGCGTAACTGAATGTCCAAGAAGTGACCAAAATTCATTAAGTCAAAATAACAACAGCTATCTTAAAGCTTCAATCGAGAGTTCAGGACATTTTCAAACAGAATTTGGGACTAAGTTATCTGAATACAAACTATCCTACGTAACTCCTCGACATAACAGTTAAATGTCTTCACCACTTTCCTTCTATAATCTTATTGTTTTTGTTGTAGTTTATACAACTTTTAGCATATCAGATAACATGGCATATAAAGGATTGCCGGAGGTGAAGGAACTTGATATCAAGACTTGCTGCCAACCCAAAACCTCCAATGGTGACCATGGCCTCCCCATTGGAGCGAACCAATGGAATTGTTAAGGATGTACAGGATTTGAATGCAGTAGATCATGGGTTTTTTCTTTTGGGGGGGAGATGGGCCTGTCGTTGGTAGCTTGCAAAGATGAATGTTTAGGGTCTGGTGTACAGTTGGGAGCTATGTCTGGGGAAGATGTTGTGCCCTTGTTATCTCTTCCTCTGTTAAACAATATAGCTGGATCACCATCAGACTGGGTTTTGCAAAATGCTAATAAAATACAACAGTGGGTGGAGATTACATGTGGAGGATTTGACGACCAATTCACAACACTTCTCACTGCAATTGAGGCGGGTCACTCGCTTGAAACAAAATCCAGATTTAAGAAGAGAGGAGAGTTAAAGTGTCTTATTTGGGCTATCAACTATACATCAAAGGGCGATAGCAAAAGTCGGGGGAGGACTAAAAGGATGACATAAAGCCTTGCTACGTCCTCACAAGATTCTTCGGGTGAAGTATTAATTGTGTGGGAAACAAGGGGTTGGGATAGTTACAGGGACTTGCTTTGCTTTGGGGAGGCATGTTATGTCCCAATAGGGTTTGGTGTATATCAGATAGGTTTCTAATTTCTCCCAATGTTCATTAGGGACACTATTATGGGCTAGGTATTCTCTCATGTATACACCTGGTTACACCTATTGATAATAATACATTTATACTTATTTAAAAAAAAAATAGTAAGCTCAGTGCACTAATGGAACATTTGCTCAAAATGTGGCATTGCAATATCTTTTCATAAATGTCTCTCAATATCCACCTCCTTATAGCAAAAGCTTAGGACACTGTCATTTATTGATGGGGACCCATCATCATACCACAATGATCTTGTTGCTAGACTAATGAGATTAAGGCCCCGTTTGGATAGTGAAAAGTGTTTCATCTCATCATCTTATTTTATCATCACAACTTTCTCAAATTTTCATCTAAAATATAATAAATTATTCAACTTTTTCAAATTCCTAAAAATATTAGTAATAATATTTAAAAAATAATATTTAACAATATTTTATTCAACTTTTAACTTCATCTAATCTCAACTCAACTCACTATCCAAACGACACCTTAGAGACCTTTAGCTTCTCCCCCTTTGGACTGTTTCATACCAAGGCTTGCCTATAGGAAACTTTTTTTTATTGGCACCAGGAGTCTAGAACAATGTCTTGACTAATCCCAAAAGTGTACAAGCCCTCAACAAGGAATTTTCCGTAAGTAAATCTCGATTAATTCAAGAAAAAAATCCTCCAGTCTGATGGCCCCTAGAGATTTTTGCACCCAAGAGGATTTGATCCTTAGACCTAAAGAGAGTATATCAGCCCAAGGGGCCAAGACCTTTACCACTTGAGCCAACCAAGGTGTTCTTGCCTATAGGAAACTAAGACAGTCTTCTTAAAAGAAACTCGTCACTCAGATCCCAGAACAATAATGAGATTTAAACAATGACCTATCAAATCAAAATCTACGGAATAAAACGAAAATATTAGGAAAAAAAATATCAGTCATTGATTTCCCAAATATATATATATATATATATATATATATATATAATTATAACCCGTGCTTCAGGTTTTGCACTCCATGAAAATATTAAATCAAAACAAAAAAAATGAACAAATTCACTAGTTCAAATCAACTGACAGTGATAAAAGCTCCTGGTTAAAAAATGAGAAACCGGTAAAAGTAGACATCCTGTTATTATCAGTAGGAGGAGGGTTTTGATGCAGCGTAAACTAAGCAATCGATAGGATGAAATTAAAACTTCTAGATTGATCTGAATTCTGAAATTTTTTTCTACCAAAGGTGAACGAAAATGGTTAGGGCAGAAAAGTTCTTACAAGCTGTCGAGCGCGAAGAACCTGAAGAGATTTGCGAGCTAGGAACGCGGCCATGAGGGAGAAATATCCAAGTCGAATAGCTTCTGCTTCACCTGCAGGTCGCCCGCGAATGGAATTGGATGAGAGAGGACAGCGAACTGACTCCAAATGAACAATGTCTTAAGCGAGGAGATTCGACTCGCTGAGCCTTGAGGTCAGTTTGCAGCAGATGCCAGAGCCGGTTCCTAAAACGCAGCGTCTGGAAAAGACGGTGCGTTTCTTTTACACGGCAAATCCAAAAACGGTGCGTTCTTTCTGACAAATCCGTCGCCACAACGCTGTATAATGTCAGCTTGTTTATTACGGGAGAAAAGTCGCGGATACAAATACCTAGTGAGTAATATGCCTCTGTTAGCGTGTGGGCTTATTCGTATGTTGCCTTTACAAATTACAACTTCGTCTGATTAACTTTCTGTAACGCCTCTTGAGTTCTAAGCACAAAGATCGGTAGGGTCATGTGTTCAAGGTTTTAATCCTAAAACCCTAAAAGATCGATTCAAAATGTCCTACTTTCGTGAAGTTTTCAAAATTGATATCATCAAGTTTCGATGCGATTTTTATTTCAAAGCAAAAAAAATAAGTGGATACATTAATCCAAGGACTAACAATTACAGAACTTTCATATCCTCAACCATGCATAGGAGCATGTCCAACGAATTGTGTATGATGTAAGATTTTGCGCATCCTATGCATTACTCTTTTCTTTTTTAAAGGAACTTCATTCATAATGAATAATCAGATAATACAATTCTTGTCAACTAAAGCAAAAGATAAAAACAAAAATAAATCAGCTCATAGCTGCATTTCTGCTATTCCATAAATGATACATTATAATTAGACTAAGTTCCAACCTTTCCTTGTCTAGCTGGAAACCATCTCAGTCCATAGTGTAAGAAAATCAGTGAAAATTCTTTGCCACTTTCTAACATAACTGTCATCATCATCCCCACACATCAGTAGTTGCAGGGCAAGACCAAAGGGCATGCACAATTCGCTATTTCTCTCGAGAACATATAGGCCATAAGTTACAATCCAGTACTTTTCTGGTAGGAAGAATGTTATTGAGAGCACTCCAAACCAACTGCTTTACTTTTCTGGAAACTTGTAAATTCCATAATTGCTTCTACTGTTCTTCATTCTTGCCCTTGTTAGACTGTTCCCTTTGATTAGTGCATCTCTGAGATATTGTTATTGCATACGCACTCCTAACTGTACAATTCTCAAGAGCTATTTCCATTCATATTAGCTTATCTGCATTTTCCCTTGAACTAATGGGTATGGCAACAATAACAATAAATTTCTCCTTTTGAAACACAACTTCCACTTGATTCCAACACTTCCTCTCTTCATCAATCAACACATTAAATGTAGTAGGGGTGGGCAGTGGGTAGGACTGTACAAAATACTCGTGACCCGACCTGACCCGAATTCCTGACTGGCTTCGACTTGTTATGCCGACCCACTTTTCGGGTAATCGGATAATAGGATAATAGGATAATGAGATTTTAAATTTACAATTTGGGTTTAAGAATATATTTTTGATAATTTTTAGACTTAGATATAATTTTTAAATTTAATAAAATGTAGTCTATTTTTAAATAGATATGAAGGGGCACTCCACCTAGCGAGGTGGGGGTGAAAACCTCATCCCCCACCCTATGCAGGACAGGGTGGAGAGGGGGCTACCCCACATTGTATGGTGTGGGTAGCACCCCTAAGTTATAGCATTAAGTTCTAAAATATGTACTAATAATTAAACCTGATATGTGATCAGTAATGATGCACATCAAATGTGCATTACTCTTGATGGGTGTATAAATGCTCAAAGAAAAAAAAAATACTAGTACACTAATCTATCTAATGAAATAATACAGTTGCATAAGGCGTAAAGAATTTTGATAGAAGGACACCAACTACATCTTATGGAAATAAACAACAATTAATGCCATATCCTAAGTATCATAACGAAGGGATGACATATCTTATAAATTCGAATTGTATGTGTGAGGGAAAGCCCAGCCTAGCCCAATAATTAATCGGCCCATTGGAGCAATTTAATTCTGAGTTAACCTCTGACACTGGAAGGGCCCCAAGGCACTCGGGACACTTAAAATCGAAGCATTGTCTTTGCCCATACCTAAAAGAGGAGCTCGAGGCTCAGGGCGAAGTAACGCTAGCTAGCGATAGGGGTGGGAGGTTTCCTTCTCTCCTAACTAGACTTATCTTTAGTCTAATTGAGATCATAAAGGACAAAAGCATAGATGATGTATTAAATAACAGTATGCGCTAAATCATGTCACATTAATGGTAGATTACTCAAGAAGGCATGTCGCATTTAATGATCGGGAAAGCCCCATTCTGCATTCAATGCAGATAAGACACCCAAAGTGTCAGATAGTGTGACATGATTCACCCTAGAGTAAAAGTAGCTCGTTTAGATGGATTATTCAAAAGTTACAAAAATCATAAATGGCTCAAGATGAAAAGAATAAATGATCTGACAAGTCATCACTCCTATCGACAACTTAAATCATTATATATAATCCTGCACGACATCTTAATTCTTATAAATAATAAGATATACTATGGTTTGCAGGTAATGAATATCCTAATTTTCTCAGCTTCAACATGATTATTCCTTCTTTCTCTAACTAGAACGTCAGATTGCTTTTAGGGTCTCAAATCCTCACACTCTATCTTTTTCTCCTTGCAGGTAAGGGTGTAACCAGTCTGATTTCGACCAAAATGTAGAACCGAACCGGTACTACTGATTTTGCAAAATGCAAAACTAATTATGTCTTGATTATTCTTCAAAATCGGTAGTACTAATTTTATCGATTTTGGTTCTAATAAATTATAAATTTTTTTTTTAAAAAAATATGTTAGACTAATAAAATACTGTTATATAAAAAAAATATATAATATGAAAAGTGTCATAAAATAAAAAATGTTATACAAAAAATCTATTATATAAAAAAATTGTTATACAAGAAACTGCTTTAAAACTATAAAAAACTGCTTTATTATCATGTTTAAAATTAAACTTTTATTTTATAAATATAATAGTATTATTTATATATGATTATATTATTATGTATTAAATATAAAAAAAATATATAAAATGTAAAAACACATTATATATAATATTAAAAAAATAATTTAAAATATATAATTACTAGGACCGATACGATTTTAAAATGAAAAGAACCGAAACCGGATCGAATCTTACCCATTTGTGTTTATAAAAATCAGTTCCGGATCAAACCGATTTAAACCCAGTCTAATCGGTCCAGTTTTTTCGATTTATTTTTTACACTCCTACTTGCATGCTAGGTCATTTGGAATTGTCGATTAATCCAGATTACAGAACATACATCAATCATTTGAGCTTGATGTCCTAAAATCGAAGCTCCACATTTACATTTTTAGGTCTATAACATTGCAAATTTTTTTATTAGATTATTTAATATGCATTTGTAAAAAATTTCTTAGTGAAAGATTGAATATTTTAGAGATTAGCAAAAATTTTACTCTAGACACCACCTGCCACGAAAAGAAAAAGAATTATAACATGAGATACAGTCATAAAATTAGTAAGTCTTGCATATTATATTTTAAAAAAGTGGTTTGTCATAAAAATATAATTAATTTTTTATTTATATAAATCTCATATTTATCTATTTTTTTAAAACGAAGCGTGTGACACGTGTACAAATTAAAACTATAAATATCATTTCCATGAACAAAAATCATGAATCTACAATTATTTTGTAACTATAAGTGATACAATTACAATAGTTAACTTGAAGTGAGTATTCCTTAAAATAAAAAAATTGAAGTGAATAATTAAAAAAGTTGAATTATTTATTATATTTTATATAAAAATTTAAAAAAATATATTAGAATTTGAAAAAATTATAATGAAGAGATGAAGTAAGTTGAAGAGAGTTTGGGTTCCAAACGAAGCTTTCAAATTTCAAAATACTCGTAATATTAAAAATAATATTATAATAATATTTTATTTAATTCAACTTAACTCAACTCAACTCAACTCAACTAATCAACCAACCCTAAAAAAGAGTTTATCATTATTCTCTTATTATAAAAAAAAAAATTATAAGCCGTAGTCTCTCATATAAATAGTAAAAATATTATTTATATAAATAATATTTTTACCAGCAGCTGCAGCCGGCAAACCCCTAACAAAAAATGGTAATGCTACATACAGTCGTGGAGTTGCAAACGGCATGCAGTCCCTTTAGAAAAAAAGTTAACTTTTTCACGTGGGTCCCATATACATTCACTTTTTTTCAAAGCGACTGCACGCCGCTTGCAACTCCATGACTGCATCTATCATTTCTCAACAAAAAATAAGACAATGCCGTTGTTTTGCATACGAGTAGGTTGGGTTTTAATTGCATATGAGTAGGTAGGGTTTAAGCGCCCGTCCGCCCTCCCGATCCGTTCCCCTAAACCTCTGAACCAGAAATGGCTACGTTCTGCAGATCAGCTCTAGCACCTGGTTCCAGGTCCCTTATCGCTCGTTCCAAAACCCTAACCCAAAAATCCATAAGCCCAATAGCAATACCCTCGCCCGCGGTTTCTTCATCGACTAGAGCCGTCCCTCGCGCTTCAAGGTGTAAACATCTCTTTCAGACTCATGCGTATCTCATATTTGTGCTTCGTGTCTGCGTAATATTAACTTCTTATTTTTAAGGATTGTTTCGGTCTTGGGGGGCGTTGAGTCAATGATGCCACTTCACAGCGCCATTGCTTCTGCTCGGCTCAAATCCATCCTCGCCGTGGATTCCTCCTGCTGGAGCTGTTTCTCTCAAGGTACTTCGTTTCATCTTCATTCGTTTGATGTCTCTCCCGATTGTTTAAGGGTGGTATGAATTCAGTACTTTAGTCTATCAAATACAACGAGAACAAGGGTGGTTTATGACTTTTAATCATTCAAAGTGGGTTTGCATTTGATTGTGAATAATGTATTTATTAGTATGGTAATCTATTCACCGAACGAGATGATGTGGTTCTCGATCTGATTGGAGGATAGTCATGAAAAATGCTTAAAAGTTATTTTTCGTTTGATCTCATTATGTAGAATCTTATCTTCACAATTACAGGTGTAATCACTCATTAATATTCACATAAATGGTTGCTTGGACCAAATAACCGTGTAAGCCATGTAGCCAGCGAGGATGTCTGCCACTTGATTCTTGTAATTATGTGTATTCTGACCTGTTCTCCTACTTCGTGATATAGGGTTTGCAATGCCATTGTGAAGGGCTTGCTGGATATTGTGGGACAATAAATGCTAGGGATTTATATTTAATCCACTCCGTGGAAGGGAAGAAAACTTTTGAATGTTTTTTTTTTGCCAATTTGTATTGTGCAACAGTTGCAAGTTTGTTTAACCAACTTATGAAGTGCTGAAGTCTTTTTCTTCTTCTTCTTCTTTTATAAATTTCAAGAGAATGGATTATTTGGATATGCCAGTGGTTGGCACTGGTTCAAATGGATCTGCGACTCTTAGTTATAATAATCTTTACTTTCACTGTTAATGTGGTGTGTTTCAGAGGACTAGTCATTTATTCGCTAAATTTAAACCTGAATGTGTTGGTGTTGTCAGTCCAACCAATCTCGGAGACTTAGAAAGTACTTATGTTCAACATTTTACTTTTGCCCTGTTATGATTATCTCTCAGTGTTGTTGTGGAGTAGACTGTTGGAAAGGAATTAGAGTTGCTAATAAAAAATAGTTCTAAATTTTCAAGCACCAAAACAAGAGTTACTGTTATTTTTAAACTTAATTAAACAAAATATATATGTTTTTTCACACTTTCACTTGATTTTCTACTCCTCGTCCTAAGATTTGGTTACTTGATCCTCTTTGAATGGTCATTTGTAAAATGAATTCCATTAGCCAGGTAGCCAGTGTTTCCTTTTTCTTTGTTGAATATACATATGGTGACTTCTCTGTCTACTTCATGGAATAGGACCTGTGACACAATGGAGCAAGGACCTGCTCTATCCATGTGTGACAACAATTGCTAGGAATTATTTGCATATCATTCTGTAAATGGGAAAAAAACTCAAGTATTGTATTTCTACACAGCCTGCTTTATTTTCTTAAGAAATATCAATATATTTTTTAATTCAATTTTCAATGCAGTATGTTGAAGGGTTAACGGCATGGATCTACATGGTTCCCTTACATCAAATGTGCCTTTTTAAAAGGCAGTGGTGACACTTGTAATTGGCTTTTGCCTTTTGTTTTAATAAAATTTTACTTATAAAAAAAATGCAGTATGTTGAAGGGACTAGAAAAATTATTTAGTGTGGTGTACTTGGAGAGAAATGACTACTAGAAATTTTGAGGATCGTAAGAGGGCATTAGAGGAGCTTAAGGGCATGCTTAGGTAATGAGATGAGACGAGAAATTGTGAGAATTCTGTAAATAGTAGTGAAATTGTTTGTGAATAGCAGTGAAATGTTTTGAGTTAAGATGTTTTATTAGATTTTGGGAAATGGGAGAGAAAGTTGAATAAAAATATTATCAAACTGGGAGATTTTTCCTTGAATAATTTGATGTGCACTTGTAAGAAATTTCTTGCCGAGGGTCTGTGCACCCCTGAGATTAGTCGAAATGCTGTTCTTGGACATCCGATGCCAATAAAAAAAAATTTAATGTTAAAAAGTTGTTTTGAATGTAACTATGAATATTATTTTTGTTTTGAAATTTGAAAAAAGTTGTATTATTTTTTTATTTTGATTGGAAGTTTGGAAAATTTGCATAGGGTTTTTGTGTTTGGATAAAGATTAGATGAAAAAATTGGGAAAATTTGAAATTGAATAGTTTTTTGTGTTTGTGTAATGGTTGGAAAGAAAATTGTAAGAAGTTTTGAGATGAGATGAGAACATCATCTTTGTTGCCAAACATGGCCTAAAACTTTTTTTAATACTTGGTTTCTTTGGATAGCTTCAGTAGGTTTTACTGGCTGAACTTCCATTATTTTCTCGTCTCTTTTTCTATTTCTAATTAGGGGTTCTTCTGTACATTCTGTGTGCCTAGCTATGCCTTTGTATTTTTTAATAAAATCTTTGATTACTTATAAAAAAAAGGGGGCGGGGGAAGGCAACTGGGAATATGATCTTTCTATTAACGATTCTTCCTTTAATGTTTTTTCGAAAGGCTTTTGATGCGATCACAATTATTTGGTTTCTGATGTTAGTTGCAAGTGAGCAATTTTTAAAAAAAATTAGAATTTGCATATGGTGGAAATAGTGAGTGACTGGCAGGTTTGAGACCAGCTCCTATGTGTTTAGTACATAATTTAGGATTGTATGTGCATCCTGAACTGCAGTGGTAACTAGTGTCTTCATCCAAGAATAATTAAGATAGGGATGAGAAAAAGATAGAGCACTAAGATTTTATGACATTTGATAGCTTAAGTCCTTCTTAAGGAAACCCCCAAAGTTTGTTGTTCTGTACTAATCTAATCACAAGCTAGATGCCCACGAACATGCTACCGTTGGTAGAGAGCCACCAGACGTCAAGATGATTCTTTTCAGTGCTTGCTTCTTGGTAATGAAGTAAATTGTAAAACGGTTTCAGTGATTGATATGTTCTCTAGCCTGATCTAGATTGTGTCTTTATTACAATAATGACTGGTGGGGGTCTTGGTGGGACAAATGATGGCGGGGATATTGGAATAATAATGTGGGTAAATTTTTTATAATGACACATCTCTCCGGGAATTTGGATGCTTAAAATTTCACACATTTAGATTAATGGCCCTTGTTAAGCCAGACAAGAAATATCATTAGAAATTGATAAATTTGAACTTTAACTCAAATCACGTCTAAATATGGTGCAAATTATCTTTAGCCCTTAATCTAGGATATGATTCAGTCTTCTGGTGATTTCCCTCTCAGATTTTGACTGATTAATTTGTTTTCTTCTATGATGCACCTTTCTTCTTGAAAATGTTTTATACTGTATTCAACCAACTTTTCACTATATGCATATAAATGATATCACTCATCCACTGATTCTCTTCCATATGTTTTTTTTTCCGTTGGCATTTCATAGAACTTGCAGTTCCTCGGTGACAGACTAAAGGCTTCGGTCTTTCAAACCTAACTGGCCTGCATTTAGGTGGTTTTTATGCCATGTATGTTGGGTCTACTTTGATTTTACTTTCCATGAATGGTTTTTGCGGTGGTGTAAGCATCATATAGCCAAGAAAATCATGTACCATATGTAGACATTTAATTTTTAATATATTTTTTTTCTTCTGTAAAAGTAAAATAAAAAAACCAATTGGATATTTTTAATATATTGGTGTTAACCATTAAGTGTGTGATGAAACTTTTCCACTGGTTTACCTTTCCCGGTTCTTAACTTGAATCTTTATAGTGCTGCTGTGCCTTTAAGTCGTATTTGGTAAGGCCTGACACTGAGCGTAGACCTTGTACCCAAAATTTTTTTTAAAGCTCTTTGACGAATTGTTTTTCAGTTGGGTCACTCCGAGGCTTCTGGCATGTATCTTTAAAGATGCTATGCTCTGTGTAGGAGATGAGCCTTTTAAAACCGCAGTTGTTAGCTCAAGTGGGGAAGGCTTTGGATTTGGGGGCATGCTCCTTTCAAATCTAAGGTTCAAATTTCCTTGAGTTCTAAAGACTATTGGATTATGAGGTTTTTCTCTTGAATTATTCGAGGTACACTTATAAAAAACTCCTTGTTGAGAGTTTGTGTACTCCTAAGATTAGTTGAGACGCTGTTTTGGACACCTGGTATTTAATGTTATGAAGTTGACATTATGTTTTGTTTTCATAGGTGAGATGAGATAAAATGAAATAAAAGTAAAAAAAAAGAATAAAATATTGTTATAAGTTATTTTTTTAATATTAGTTTTGTTTTGAGATTTGAAAAAATTGTTTTAAGATTTGAAAAGTTGAATTGTTTAGATTATTTTATATGAAATTTTGAAAAAGTGTATTAATGAGTTTGATATGAGAGGAAGTAGTTTTTGAAAACAAAAAAGGCCATCATAGTTCAATTCATCCCCTTTCATCATATTAGAATGTGATATGGTTCGAAGGATGTGTTTTACCACTCCCATTGAATGGTAATCTCCAAAGTGTACGAGCTCCCGACCAATTACATGTTTGTTTGCACTATAAAAAGGACCTGCGTGGGTTTTCTAACCAGCAGATGGTTGCCGCGCATTGAATCACTGCCTGTCTCCTTTCTCCACTTGAGGGTTTCCACTGGGTCCTTAGAAGTGTATGTTAGTGAACAGACTCTATAGAATACAAGGGATGGCGATTGCATTTCAGGCATAGAAACCCTTAGATGGAGAGCCGATAACCGTTTATGTTCTAATGTAATACTCTCTGTCTACACGTTAGGCTTGCTTTTTTCATGTTTGTGCCCATTTTCCATTGGTTCTGAAATTGTGGGGCTATGCGATGCGGACTCTGCATAGGGAAATTAGGCGATTAGAGCACTTTTAATGAGGTAGTTAAATAACATATTTTTATAAAATATAGTTTAAAGTGTCAAAAAAGGCATTCTATTGGATTCTTTAAAATAAAAAAAAAAAATTATGAAAATATAAATAGTGTTTATGCTACATATAGAGCAACATTGTTTATCTTTAAATAATATTTTATTATTTTTTGTTTCTCTGGTAGCAAATCGGTTTCAACCTCGCCGTTGTTATCTTCAAGCTTCAACTCACCACAGCTATTACTAGCCACACCATCGACATCCCCTCATGTTGGCGACGAAACCTCAGCATTATTAGGTCCGGTAACGACTTAGTCATTTCTCACACGCAAATCAAACAATGAAAATGGGTTTTGAACTCTATAGTTTCGTTCGATCCACCGTTGGCCATCACTAGTCACATCGTTGGCATCTTCTCACGCAGGCGACAAACCTCCAGTGATCCCAGCTTTGGCAACGGCAAAAACGTCGACTCCCACGCGTAGCTTTTGGAATTCGGCAATATTGTTCACATGTTTGTAAAATAAATAGAATTAAAATAAAATATGAATATTTTAAAAGATATAGAGAAAAATTAGAGATGCTGATGGATGGTGTATTGTAAAAGTGAATAACTAAAATAAAAAAAAATATATTTTTTATAGTCAAATTTAAAAGAAAACTAGCTAATCTATTGTAATTACTCTTAGATTGGGCGGATTGTGGTTATGGGTAAACAAGTACTAGGTTGATCAAAATAAATTGGTTTGTTAGAGTATTTTTATTGGATTGTTTAAAATTATCTTTTAAAAAATATAAATTTACATATTTATTAAAAAATTTTGGTTATATTTGATCAAAAATAGAAAGATAAAAAAGAAAAAAAAAGTAATTTTTATGAATAATAAAATTAAAATTTTATCTAACAAAAATTAATATGCAAAAGGGCCAAAAAATAGATATTTCCTATAGTTAGGGTTGATAGAGTTTGTGATTTGACAGTCTACCTAATGTACTTTAAGACAATAATATTAATATTAAATAAATTATATTTCCAATCGTAAGTGTAAAATTATTATTATTATTTTTTAAATGAGTGAATATAAAATTTTTAAGATAAAAAATTAATTAATAAATTTTACTATTTTTCAAATGAATTATCCGATATTTATATTTTCTACAACTGTATTGAACTTAGCATTCTTTTGCTGGTTATTAGAGTTGATGCACTTTCTGAAAAAATTTATACAACTTTTTATTATTTATATAATTTTTATATATAATATTTTTTTAATAATATTAAATATAGTCGTGGAATTATAAATGACGTATAATCATTTAAAAAAAATAAGGTTCACTGTTAAAAAATTTGAACTTTTTAATAATAGATTCTACTTTTTTCTAAAATGACTATATCTCGCTTACAAGTCTACGATTGTATTTATAATTTTTTTTTATCAAATATTTGATATAAAAATAATGAATAAAAATAACTAAATTAATTTAAAAATAAAAAATTCAAAATAAAAAATAAAAAATATAAAAATATAAAAATTGAAAAATTATGTAGAAGAACTAGCACTTTCTATCCAATTGGGTCTTTCTAATCTTGTGTCCGTCAAGTCCATGTGCGTTTCACGTGAAATGCAGAGGCAAAGGATCTACCTTCACGTTTTCCTGTATGAATGAATGGTCGTCGGAAGTTGTAGTTAAAGAAAAAAGTGCACTTGTCGACGGTGCAAATAGCTAATTGAGAAAGGCATTTTAAGAAAAGAGAAATTTTAATCATTATCTTATTACTCTTTCACGATTTCTTAATCTGATATCAATTACTTATTATTTTTTACTTATCTATAATTTTTTAATCATTTATTATTCTTTACTCATCTACCAATCCTTTGATATTTTATTAGAGAATAATGAAATTATGATTGTTAAACATATAATAAATACTATTTTTTCCTAAGAAAAAGAAAAAATGACCTTAGACTTGATCTACTTTTTAAAAAAACATTTATTTTATTTTTAAAAAAATTATTTTTGTTTAATGGTTAAGAAATTGACCATTAGAGTGATGTATTTTTTATTTTTTAAAATATTTAAAGATATTTAAAAAATGTAGAAAATAAAAAATATATAATTTACACTAGAGAGCACACTCAATGGTGCAGCATGCTAGTAAGAACCTATAAAGTTTTATTTAAAAGTAAAATATTAAATGATTCATATATTGTAAGAAAAGTATTATACTCACAAATAAATTTTATAAAAATAAATTTATAAACTAATAATTTCATACATACGTTATATATAATTTACAATAAAAATAATTTTAAAATTTAAAACATCATAACAAAACATATCAGTTTATAAATATATTTAAATGAGATATTTTTAATACTAAAGCATTCTCAAGATAGATTTCATATCGTCCTAAAACTCACAATAATTTCCCCATAGGGAGTTAGACTAGAATTAGGAGGCTTAGAATATATTTATTTTTATATTGTATATTCCCCATTTATGATAGTTCAAGAAAAATAAAAAAATAAAAAGAAAAAAAGAAAAAAGAATCCAATTCATTTAACTAGTTTAGTAGCTAATAAACAAATAATTAAACGAGTATTTATCAAATTTGAAAAATATGTGTCGACGCTAATAAACAAATAAAATAAATCCTAAAGTACATTTTGATTCGAATATGAAGAGTATCGTAGGTTCGTAAATCCTAAACAAGGTTATCCAATAAAAATCCTATATAAACAGCTTACCCATCCTTTTCAAACATCGGCTTTGTAATTCGTGAACCCCTCTCTCTCTCTCTCTCTCTCTCTCTCTCTCTCTCTCTCTCATGGTGGTCCGGTGGATAAGATCTAATTCTTATGAAGAGGGACCTACTCCTACTACGTCTACCATATAATAATTAACTATTGAAACCTTCCAAAAAACCCTTTTTTTTTTTAGGACCTGCGCGTTGTTCTGAGCTCGCTCTCGCGCTCTCTCTCTCTCTGCTTGATTGACTTTCAATTAATTCCAGGCAAACCCAATTTTGCTAGTCAATTCGAAGATTTTGATTTGTCTTCTTTTGGTGATTGTAAAACTTTGCGTGGCCACGATTTTCTGCAGGGGATCAACAGCTTTGTTTTGAGGCTGCAAAGAGATGATATAAGATATTTCCGGTTAGTTTTCTCGGGAATTAGATAAATTGCCGTGGCTTTGTACGTTTATATGGTAATTTTTAGAGAGAGAGAGGAGGGGGGGGGATGCGTTGTCTGCTTATATGACGTGGGCTATTTGTCGTTAATCGACGGCAATTTTTTTGGAGTCGGTGGGGTATTTTTTTCCTGATGTCTGATTATATGTTTAGTAGACAATTTGTTTTGTTTGATCTTCAATTGAATTGACAATTTCAGCGGCAATTAATTTCATTCCGTAGCATTTGGTTGCTCGGTGTTGATGGGTATGTTTATCCGTAGGTGGTTCCTATGATTTTGCTAATGTAACATATTTATTTCCTTTTCGTTTGCATTTCTGGATTTTCTTTAGTCGAGTTTGATGTATTTTTACTTCACCTCAAATCGGCTGTGAATCTGTTTGGAAAGAGACCATTTTGATTTTCTTCAGTTTTTGGTCCCAATATTTGTTAGGTTTCATGCTTCCTGTTCTTTGGATTTTTCTCTTGTATTCTTCCATCTTCTTATCCCTTCTTTATATTTCCTTTCTGCTTCTGGTTCCTCCGTTGGCCTCTGTCCTGTTAATGAATTAGTGTTAGTGTCTTCGGAATTGCTACGAAAAGTAATAGTTTTTCATCAAAAGTTCTGTTCCTGTGTTCGTACCCTCCATTTTGATGAGTTTCATACTTAATTGAGTTTAGACCTCTCTCTCTCTTCGTCGTCTTCTTCTGCTTCTGATAGATGTGCTGCCTGTCTGAATTTGGTTTCTGTTATAAATTGAGAGTTATTTTATTCATTTATTTTTCTTCATCTAGACTTTTATTTTTATATCCGTTCTCTCAAAAATCACACCCCCAATCCGCTATATCTTACATACTAATTGGGTTTCTCTTTCTGCTGTTTCTTGGTTTTCCAGAGTCCAAATGATTTCTTGGGTTTTCTTTCCTGGCTCGAGTTTCATTTGTATTAATTTTCATAAATCATCAACTCAATAGAAGTGGACGCATTTCTTTGAGGATGAAACTCTTCAGGGACATGGAGAATTCTTATGAGATGTCTAATGGGAATGGGCTGACTGACAATGGCCAGATGGTCATGAGGAACTCTTCTAGTAAACCCTGCATAAAGGTTTCTCTACCTTGGCTTGATTTGAGAGTTTTTTATGTTCGAGTTAGCAAATGTGAGATCGATGATTCCACTCCCGAGTACCTCACACTAAACCATGTTCCACTCAACCGTGATACTCTTCTTGAAGTCAATGGTGTTAGAACAAGCATATATTCTGATGGGGTGTCAACTCTTCTTAGAAGGGATCGATTGGATAAGAAGTCTGAAGAAGCTACTTTTGTGAGCACTGATAGTATCAGGATGACAGGAAGTGTGAAATTTGAGGTCTTTGATCAAGATCTTCTCTTGTTATCTGGGGTTTTGGAATTGTGTACTAGTAATGGTTTTGTCAGTGAATCAAATAATCAGAGCCAGGAATGGAGCATGAATTGTGAATCTGACGTGACTGTGGGTACTGGTTTCTTTAAGGAAAAGCAAGTGTTGGGGCCAGAATTGGTTTCACCAATACTTGAGGTCTACATTGCAGGGTCCTGTTTGGGCACTCCAATTATCTTAACAAAAACTCTGCAACTGGGTCATCGAAAAAAGCATGTGAGGAAAGGCAGGTTGGATTCAATACCTGAGTATGAGGCAGCTGATGGACAGAAAGATGATCCTTCCAGGCTTGCTTTGCAGGTACCCCTTTGCCAATCTAATTTTGTAAGTTGAAGGTTTTGATGGGATTTACTTTTCCTGAGTTATGGTTGGTCTGTTGCACAAAAAACAATCATGCAATTGCCTATTCTTAAGGCCTGGAGGTATACCTTGCATAACCATTTACTTGGAAGGAATGGATAATCTTGCTTTATTGTTATATATCATCTTGAATTCAATCGTGGGTTAGATTTTGCGTGTGGTGTAGATTTATAGTATCCCTTGTGTTGCTTTATATCTATCAGCACTGCTAAAGCTTGTCCATACTTCATTAAAATCTACTAGAGAGAGAGCCTACTGTTACGTATTGAGAGAGAGGTAAGGATTCTGATGATGGTAAGTCCCCAAAGAAGTTTTATGGAGTTTTATGAACTTCCTCTGATGAACTTAGCTTTCAGTTCATACGACATTATTCATAGTTACAACATATACCTCTATGGAACATAAGTCCTACTAATGTTTTCCACCATCTGCTGATCCAGCATCTTGTCGACCTTCTTCGTGCTGAATTGCCTGTGTTGTCGCAATTGTAAATTTCATTTGTATATCAGTTGGCCTACAAATCGATGGATACATGTTCCTCTTAAACACGCATGCACTTCTTTGGAGCACCTCATAAAATAAATGGTTCTTGAGTAGGTACAAAATATTTTAGACCTATAAGAACTTTATCTTCAAAGTGATAACCTTGTATGCAATTTCTCTGCTTATCTTGATTAGCTGAATTCAACTGCAGGTGGATCTTTAGTGCCTAGTTGGTGCAATAGCCCAAGTGCAATGATAATTGATATTGTTATTGCACCTAGGATTTGATTGATTTCCATTCATGTGGTTTTCATGATTTCCGTTAGCATACTGGTAATACTTGTCTCAGATGGTTGTTATTTTTTCTTGGGCGACTAAGGAAACATTTATTCACCGAGTATATTTTATATTGAGTTATAGTCTAGATTGCCTCCAGATTTCCTTTACATAACCTGGCATCGTGTTTTCCTTTATTTTCATTTTATTTTTTTACTCTACAGGTGTCAGAATTTCCATACGACAAACCAGAAAGCGAAGATGATTACAACAGCCGGTACTCTGGGACAGCATATTTTGAAGGTGAAGATGGAGAGCTTTCATGGTTCAATGCTGGCGTGCGAGTGGGTGTTGGAATTGGCCTTAGCATATGTCTTGGAGTTGGAATTGGAGTGGGCTTGGTGGCCCGAGCCTACCAAGGCACCACCCGCAACTTTCGAAGGCGGCTACCGTAATCCAGACTTTCCTTGTTTTGCAGGCTTCTGACCAAACTCCATCAATTTAAACCGTTAAACAGTCCAAAGTCAGTTAACTTGGTGGTACTTCTGGCATGTCCCTGTTGTCAGTAAGTTGGCTTGTTCTGCAATCAAGTTCATGCAATGCATGCTTCGACCAACCTTGGTCTTTTCTGGGGCGAAAAGGATCGATGCTTCCAAATGCACAACCACACAGGAAGGAAATCTCTCAGCGTCTCTAACTTGGTGGTGTCTGCAGCGGCTTTCTATATATGTGAGGTTCTGCTTTTGAAAGTGTTGATAGCAGTGAAATTTTGGTAATGTAAGTATAGATAGAACCCTTCGACGGCTCCCGACTCAACTTGTCTTTGTTACTTGATTTTGTTTGTCCGCCTTGCTTGATGACTGTGATGACTGTGTTATAGTTACTCTAGTTTCTCTCACAGACACTCGGTAGTAGAGAGAAGGCACTTTTTTCGGAGAGGGAAGATATCATATGTATATTCAATGAGTTCGATTTAAACAGATCACGATTTCTAATAATTTTCTGATTCAAACATTTTATATAATTTAGAGAGATATAAATACAGCGTTGTATTTCATTTTGCGGTCCACACTATTTATTTGTGGGCAAGATTGATTGTCACCAAGTTTACAAGGTTGTGTTTATCTATTTTCAATTTGTAAAGAATCTTACTCTGGTCGACAACAATAGGAGCATGATGTTAAACAGAAGGCGAAAGAATGAGAGTAGATGGGATTCATTAGCGGAAAATGGAGCGTGGATCATGTTGTGTCGTGAATACGTATGGACGTGAAGTTAATGTGAGTGGCTTGTCTGTATGCCGTATGCGTGTAGTCATTGGATGGCATCATGGCAAGACAATGTGTCGAAACCAAATTGCTTCTGTTCAAGACCAGAACTAAGATTTGATGTTCGGAGGTAATTTACTTAGAATTTTTTCTTTAAATTAAGTTTGACGACGATTTTTTATGGAATAAAATTTCTCTATTAGTATCCATCTCTTCAAGTTGCATTCTTGAAATTTTAGAGGGACATTCATCAGTGATAAAAGTATCACGTTCCGTTGTTACCGAACACTCTAAATGTATATTACTCTCTAACTTGTCGACGTCTTTCTATTTAAAAAAAGAATCAATTGTTCGCTTACTCATATTTTTCTATACTTTAAGTAATATCAAGAAGTTGTTAAATTTTTTTATATCGTTTGTAAATTAACAAATATTCTCAATTAGTTTTATAATTTAGAATTATTATTTCCTTTAATTTATTATATGAGAGTAACAAGCTAATAAGTTGTCTAAGTAAATGAGAGTAAATTAGTAATGCTAAAATCTAAAAGCAATAAGTTGTCTTAAAGCCTAAACTTAATCAAAAAAAACAGTTTAACAATAAATTACTAATGCTAAAACTTAAAAGTAAAAACCTAAACTTAATAAAAGATAATAATAATACATAAAAAAAAAATCTAGAACAAGCAATAAAAAAAAAAATTAACAAGCTAGGCTTCGAAAAAAGAAGCTAAAAGTATATTCTAGAACAAGCTAAAAGGAAGAACAAACAACCTTAAATATGAAATTTAGAACAATAGAACTTGAGACTTGAGCGCAAGCCTTCAGAAATCATGTTCGGCAAGCAGCAAGCAACAAGCTTGAAGGCTTGAAGCTCCAATGGACCAACAAAGTTACGACAAGCTTAAAGCTCCAGCAGCCAGCCTCTAAGTCAGCACCTAAATTAGGAGACAACAAGTGCAACACCGACACAAGTTCATTCCATTAGGCAACACACAAATGATTTGAGAAGCTAGAGTTAGAAACTTAAAGAGATTTTCAAAGGCAACACACAAACATGAAATAGAAAATCGTGATTTGCAACAAAAGCTTAGAATTTGGAAAGATGAAATTTGTGTTAACTCGAAGCTATGAAGGCTTATATGAATATGTCACTTATCACTTATCACTCATCACTTTATCAGTATGGCACGTCACAGTACAAAAGCCAAAAGCAAGGGTACTCGCATGAACCATTGGTTTTGGTCTTAAAACTCTTGAGCAGTTGAGTTATAATTTATTGGTTAACACAAACTTATAGTCAATAGAGTTATAGTCTATTGGTTAACACGTATGGACCATTCTTGCATGGACTTATAGTCTATAGAGTTTTTGGGCGCCGGGGGGGGGGGGGGGTGGGGTTGTAGGAGAAAATATCAGATTTGGAGGCTGTTTTCTAATAATCTATGGGGAGTGCTAGCATGCCTGTAGCAGCTTCCCACTCCGGTAGACCGCAAGCACCTTTTTTTTTTGGTCTATTTTATTTTATTTTATTTTATTCATTTTTTTGTTAGTTTAAAATATTCTTAAAAAATATATAAAAAAAAATTTGAATATACTAATAATCTGATTAAGTAAAAAAAATCTTAAAAAATTAAAATGAGATGTTAAAAATAGTGGGCATACTATTATTTCCCATAATCTATTATACTCAACTAATGTTCTAAAAATTTTTGGGGGGCTGTTTTTTAATAATCTATATACTAAGCACATGATAGTTCCGCCCCTGCTTCTGCTACTATGTATCTTACTGAAGCCGTCGTATTGGTTATTGTAGTACATGAAATATATGAATTTTGTTGTTTTTTTTTTTTTTTTTTCTCCTAAGCTTATGAATTTTGTTTTTCATTTTCTTAATGTGAAGATGGATTATATTTGCAGGGTGAGCTTTGTGCACTCTTTTTGAAAAATTTGTTTAAATTTGAGTATTATATGACAAAATTATTTTTTAATGATTAATCCTATTTTTTTTTTCTAAGAAATGCATGAGACTTGAATACCATAAGACTATATTTAACATTATTCTAATGTGAAATGTGGCAGAATATATAATTGCCTACTGTGTTTCATTTTCGTCGACAAGTACTTGAGCGACTTACGTTCACTGGACATATGTAAGACTCGCGAATCGCGATAAAGGTAAACTGCTATAAATCAGTTCGCTAGATAAACGCGAGCCTCACATTCAGTCCAAACCTGACTTTCCTAATGTGGAGGGATAAAATATTCAGCCCATAATTGGGTGCCCATCAGGTATATCACTAAGGGTATATCACTAAGGGTAAAGTCAGAAGAGAGTAGGAAGAGAAAGGGTACCGATACACACAAAAAGGGACGACCAGTCAACTTATGGCAGAGAGGCACATACAATGACTGGTTAAATAAAAGTAAAGCGTCAGAGGACAAGGCAATGACTTCTTTTCTTCTTCTTCAAACTCTAAACAAATGAGCTTCCAGACCACCTCCTATTCGTGTACAATGATATTTCAGAACTAGGAGAGATTGTAAACAAATATATTATACTAGATTCTTCTTTTCAAATGCTAGTAGACATAGGCAATACACTGCATCACATAAATTTGTGTATCTATTTCTCTTTATTTTCTCTACATTTATCTATTAAGAATGTACGCACTGCCACCATACAACCACACCATAACACTGTCGGAGACTCCAAACAATAATAATACCAAGTTGTTACAGTGGACTGGGAATAACTCTTTCTCCCATTCCAACATGTTTAGTGATTTTTCTCACATCAACACCTAGTAAACCTGATTTGATACCCTGCAATACTCTTGAAGGTCGCTGCGCATTATTTCAAAAATACATGCATATATGTATTTCTTGTAAGAGAATACTTTGTGAAATGGTATGTCTTGAAGTCAAATGATTCGAAAGTTTTTCAACAAAATCTCAGTATTAAGTTAAATCTTAACCATAAACTCTCAATACTTCATTGATACTGAAAAAGATGCAGGTTCAAAATGCCAAGGTTCTGAACTTCTGAATCCCCCTTAAGGCTCATTTGGTTTCTTCGATGAGATGAGATCAGTTTACTCTTTGACTTTAGTTCGAATAAAATGGCATTCTTGAGATTGTACCCCAACCAGCTGGGTACAGAGTAGTCGGCAATACGGCTGGATCGATGTCGCATTCACAGAACTAATAGTCTAATCTGCACTAAAACCAGAAACAGTCCCCCTGAAAGACCAAACAGACACTGGCAATAACCGAGATTTATGTCACCAAAGGTTCCGAGAAGTAAAATATGCACATGGGCAATGAAGATTCAAGAGACTATATACAAAAGCATTCAAGCTCGCTTGTGATGCATTGCAGATGCGGTATAGATACAGATTTATATACACCGTCCAACACAAAGCTCTATCTATCTATAACACTGATAATATGCACGGTAATTGACAGAAAAAGCCGAACCCCAATTGCGACAGCAGCACGATGGCACAACATCTATCTACAATCACAACATCAAACAGCAGTACAGTACCTCTATCAGAGGCCGTCTATTCCTGTTCCTGGAGGTCGAGCCGCCCGGCGAAACCAGATGTTAAATGCTGTGAACAAGTGAGGGCAATCTTCAACATTTCGCGTTGAAAAGCTGAGGCACTGCTGCAACAATTCCTGCGCATCTGACATGGGCAGTGTGGAGATTATTCTCAGAAATGTCTCTTCCAATTCCAGGTACAGTGATTTGTTACTAGGCGACATGGGCGACACATTGTCCTTGCACGCGATAAGAACAGGAAGCCAATCCTTCACAAGCTTCTTCCTAACCTGAAAAATAAAAGATCAAACTACATTAGTTTAGTTAATCCATCTACCTGTAATCTTGAAGTTTGAAATATTTATGGTTAACGTGTCGTTTTTCATTTAACTAGAGAAACTGGTGTAAGAGCACGACATGGCCTTAAAAAGAATGAGATAAACAGAAATTAAAAAACCACAATGGCCATGAAAGTGGTTAAAGGTCCACCTACCACCAAGACTACAGAAAAGCCCAATTTTGATCATAAGGGCACAAATGATCAGTAATCAAGTTGGAGGCCAGGAGGCAAAAGGGAAATAACTTCTCACATGTCTTTGCAAGTTTAAGGAAATAGGGTTTTGGCTCCTCAAACATTCCCCTTCGTTCCAAATAACTCTTTAGCATTTACATGTAGCCCTCCTGTTTGTTGTTATTTTTCCTCCAGAAACACGAAAAAAGAGATGGGAACCAAATCCACAGGGAAAATAGAACTAGTTCCACAATCAATCAACTCGCCAGGCAAAATGCATTCCCGTCATCAACAAAGCCTATGAAAATGGTGGTCGAGATATCGTACAAATTCGATCAGAAAATAACGCACTGAACACTCGTCATATGGAATGACTCATTAACCCATCTAATCTGGCATCCACTGCAGTCTATCCTCTACAAAATAATCCTTGTGAATGTTCAATGCGATTGCAATAGAACAATAACGTCCAGTCCTATTACCAACTGGTCCATGTTTCGCCCAAATCTAAGTGCTCAAGATCCAGAACCAACTACGTAGACCCACTAGATTATATTAAACGACTTAAAACTAGGCTAATTGCAAATCACAAGCAAGTAAAACCAATACAACAATAAAGTTATTCCATTAGCAATACCTGTCTGGTGGCCAAAATGTTGCCCGCAGCGACAGCATTAGCGAGTTTAGAGGTGCATCTCAGCACAACAGCCGGTAACCCGGGCACGATATTCCGCCATGCATCGTCCCGAAACGCCCTCTGCAATTCGGCCGTGAAGGCCGCCTGGTCGCTCCACTCCTTGACCGCTGTATCGGCCACCCTCAGTTCGATCATCCTCTCCACCAACCACAGCAAATGTCTGCCGTTGGTCATCGCCGTGTGCAGATTGAGCCTCTGAATCGCTTCGGTCTCGTCATGATCCCCTCTGAAGTCCGGGCTCGAGTACTCCTCCAGCGATTCCTTCACGACCTTCAAGCTCGTCTTGAACGCACTCTCCAATACTCTCTTGGCCGATTCCATCGACGAGAAATCCCTCAGAATCTTCGCCACGAAGGCCTTCACGAAAGCCATGTTCGGATAATTGTGAATGGCGGACAACACCAGGCCTTGGAGCATTTCGTCGCACGAATCGTTCCGACCGGGCAAGACCCTAGCAAGGAGTTCCTTGCTCTCTTCCTCCTTCAGAAATGGGATTATATTTAAAACTCGCTTCTCTTCGTCCTCGGTCCATGGCACAACCTCGAGGAACTGGACGCAGGACTTGACGCAGTCCTCAAAGAGGAGCTCAAGGGCGACGGGGAGGAGATCGAGGGCGGTGGAGGCGCTATCGATGGAACCGGAGAGATCGGAACTGTAGAGGAGTTGGAGAACGATGAGGTGGGACTGGAGCGACCCAGAGGAGGAAGGGACCCCAAGGTTGAGATTTAAGGGTTTGAGATTGGAACTTTTGTTCTTAAGGTTGTGGGTTGGCTGCCATCTGTCGGATAAGAGGGCGGAGAAGTATTTGGATCGGTGGAGGATGTGCGAGTGGAGGTGGATCCGAACGTCGTCGTATTTATGATTGGAAGAGGTGTCTTCGGAATCTGGAGTGGTGTCGTAGGATTCGAATGGGGAGGGTGTAATGAATAGGCGGAGGATGACGTCTGCGGTGGAGGGATCGTTAAAGAATACCGAGGAGGAGGAGGAGGAGGTGGCCACCCGCTGCCTTTTCTTGAGGCCGGAAACTGTCATTTTTATCCAGCGTAGAGGATTAGGTTAGGATTCGGAACCTCCGAGAAAATGGGATATAAAAATGGAGGAAGGAAGGGAGTTTCTGTTTCTGGGCGGTGAAGATGTTAATTACGGGAGAGGAGAAAAGAGAGAGGGAAATACACGGAAAGGCATTTTATCTTTAATGGAAAAACTGATTGCGGGGGATGTAATATGGATGATGCCATGATGGGTCATGGGCAGGTGGGTTGTGGATCAGTCTTGGCGAAGCGGGTTCAATTGATACCATTTTGAATTATGCTATTTTTAAAGAATTTTTGGGATTTGGTACCGATTGAACCTCTTCTAAAATGTAGCTTCTGCCGTTTTTAGTGGCGGTGGGCGACACCGCCCATTCCATCAGGATTGAAGAGAGCCGTCGACCTCACCCTTGTGACAGCGAGTCCCAACGACTTCCGGTATGCCCCCAACGGCTTTAAATCCGAAATGGATTTGTTTGACTCCCTCCGATACCGATGAGATGGGCGGTGTCATTCACAGCCACCGGCAGCGGCGAGAGCTGGGCTGAGGTCGAATTTTCCTTAAAAATTCATCTTCATTTTATTTTTTTATTGTGTTTTTTATTATGTTTTTTTTTTCATTTTATTATTTTATTATGTTTTTTTATTGTATTTTCTAAATTTATTTTTTTTATTATGTTTTTTATTATATTTTTATAAAAATTATAAAAATTTAAGAGGTGAGCTACAAATACACTGAGGTGCAACCCCACCGCACCCCAACATCACCCCTATTTTTATCGAGAAAAATGCGCTAGTTTAGAGATATATGATTAAAGAAAATGATAGAGATAATGCACTTTTTACGACTATTTATAAAATTATATTTTAAATGAGGAATATTTTTTAAAAGTAACTTATAAAAATAATATTATTTTACATAAATATCCTCATTTTAATACATAATTATAAAAATAATTGTATATGTATCATTATTCTATTATTAATAAAGCATACCATTGAGAAGGGCGATGTTAGAATATCTTCTAAATATGTCTTTCAAAAATATTGTTAGTATATTTTTTTAATATTAAAAGAATACACACAAATTTACTAGTAATAATTTTTTCAAACATTATAAAAATACACTAAGGGGTATTTTTGGAGGAAACATTTGGATGACACCAAGCATTTTCCATTTTCCCATTTTTTCTTCCCTAGGCAGAGATCTCTCATTTGAGAGCTAATTAAAGAGGAGAGCATTCAAGAAAACATTGTCGAAACCATATAAAAAGAAAAGAAAAAAAAAACATATAGGGGTCATAAAAGAGGAATAAGGGAGAATGAAATGTTGCATCCATGAAAATTAGGGAAAAAAACGGGTGCATGAATATTTAAAGGAAAACGATAATGTGACTTTTAAATATGTCCACTTGTACCTTCTTATTCTTTTTAGTTTGTTAACAGTTAAGGAATGATTATTAGTGAATTTCTATTTATTTTTTTATTTTTTTTAACAATTAATAATGTTTAAAAAATGTTAACAAATAAAAAAACTTATTTACACTAGTGTGCATATTTGAGATGCATATTTAGTGTGCAACCCTAGCATTGTCCTGGTTTAAATATTTATGATAAACGGAGTATATAGGTCCAAACTATTATCTTGCTAATGTTTTTAACGTTTCGTGTACCACAAACGCCAATAAAAGAAGCAAATAACTTTTTGTAATATTTGTCATTGTATAATGTTCTATTTGAATATTAAAAATATCTCATATTATTTGTGAATATAAAATAATTATAAATAATAATAGATAGTAATAAATTGTCTGTAAATAATAATAAATTATTTATAAATAATATTTAAGTAACAAACAATAGTATTTTCAAACTTATCCAAAATTACAGAACTTTTCCTTAAGAGAAATAATAAATACAGTCATAGAATTGCAAGCGACGTGCAGTCGCTTTGAAAATAAATAAATATATATGAAATTCACGTGAAAAAGTTAATTTTTTTTTCTAAAGCGATTATATGCGTTTGTAATTACACGACTATACGTAGAATTATCCCATCCTTAAATATCTTCTTTTAGGAAATCTTATCTTGATAAGGTGGTTCTAAACCTTGATTATGATGTATGACTTTTGGGCAGCAAATGGATAAGGTTTGAGAACAGAGAATTTAGACACGCACGGATCAGTCTAGACTCTAGACACTGGACAGTTGTTCGTTAAGATAATCTGATTATCGAAATTGGTATTTGACACGATCGCCCTCAACTAAAGTTTTGTATCGATAAGCGTCTTGATTAAGATGTTAAAATAAAATATTTTAATATTAATATTATTTTGTGTATCATTTTAAAATAATTTATATAAAAAATTATATATATAAATATATATAAATTATATTTTAAAAATAATAATCAATATCCTCAACAGCCCACCCACCACGTGGACCAACCCTTTAAAAACACTATTATAGATTTGCAAACATTAAATGAATTATTTAATTATAAAAAATGCTATATATCCCGTTAAAAGATTTTGATGAGGGATCCGAGAGATTTTATTTATTTATTTATTTAATAATTAAAGAAGTATTTTTTTAATGATATTAATTTTTCTAAATATTAAAGAAAATAGAATATATATGAAAATAAAAGATAAAAAAACGTTCAAGTTGATAAGCCACTTCTTAAAAAATATATACATATATTACAGAGGGGCCTCCCATGATAAGTACCAGGAACATGCACCCACAATAAATATAATGCCCACTGTCCAGGCCCAACTTGGGCCTGATAATGCTTGTAGGTGGGCCTGGGCTATAGCATAAAATATATACAGTGCCGAGTTCGACCAAAATAGTTTGTTTACAACTTTACACAACGTATGGACGTCAGGGACGCATATATCAAAAGACATCCCAACAGATACTCAAATTTAGGCCTCATTTACAGATGACATGAAATAAAACGAGAAAGAGAACAAATTTAGAATAAAATAAAAAATTGTTTTTATTTTAAAATTTAAAATTAAAAAAATTGAATTGACTATTATTATATTTTTATGTGAGAGTTTGAAAATGTGGTAATAATTATATAATGAGCTGATGATATAGTAATTTATAACTGTCTAATCAAATTAGGATTACAGATTTGCTCCAACTATAAAGATATCTCTCAAATATAAATCTATAAGCATATATGATTATATATGATAAATTAGATCTGCTTTATAATAAAAATAATTTTAAAATCTAATATATTACGTCAAGTTATAACAGTTTATAAATTTATTTTTATTAAATATTTTTGTGGCTAATGCATTTCTTTTAAATTTATGATAACTAGTATTTATTACATGTGTATATGTTGTCTTTTTTATTTTTTACCCATTTTTGGTTAAACTAGTAGGCGAAATTTAGATCATATAAGTTAGACAAATTCTACAATTTGGAGACAATATACATACAGTATGCGGATTCTATCCTCATCCATATTATCCACATATATTGTCAGATAGAAAGTGCTTAAATTATGAAATTATCAAACAACTAATGTAAAAATTGAAACACGATATTCTTAGTTCGACAAAGTGTTTTGATATTGTTTATCATAATATCTACATTTGACCACAATAAACATTAAGTAAAGGTGTTTCTTGAACTATTAAGCATAATCATGGCTAAAAGATGCGGTTTGTCTTCTTTTTTCCTTTTCTCTCCCCATGGCCAGCAATTGATCCAAGTGAAAGGCGCAATTATCGTCCATGGGAACCAGAAAGATGGCAAATTTAATCTTTTTAATCGCACAAAGCGAACTTTGCCTACGTGAATATCTACCAACAATGCATGATTTAGGGGAATATGACCCCCTCTTAATCATTCACATGCTAATAATAATAATAATCCGAAAACTACTTGCAACGATCGTCTCGAGCTAGAGAGTTATGGTTGATAAACCAAGAAAATCAACGTGTAATGATTCAGCCACGTTCTGGGTCTGCCAAACAAATTTATACGGAATTATGGTCAATCAAAAACCAAAAATGATGAGCTAGACAGGCAGAAAACCTTGAATTTAGAAAAATAAGGAAAGACAAAAAAAAAAAAAAAAAAAAGACCAAAAATGCGAAAGAACCAAAGTGGTAGGCATCAAAATGTCCCCCCACGTTGAAGCAGCCATGAGTGGTACGTCCCAAATAACCACAGTTTTGGGGTCCCAGCTACCAATGCTCAGCGCCTGCGGTTCACACGCCAAGACATCACTCCGGACGGAAGCGGAGAGTCCTATCAGTCTGGCTATATCAACGTAACTTCCGATCGTACCAGCTTTTTGGAGTTAATCACTGTCCCTGTTCCTCGTGTCCCTTACGAAGAGAAAAAATATTATTTAAATCGATAAAAAATATTGATAAAATTGATTGATTGAAATTTTTTATTTAATAACTTATAAATTGATAATTCTTTTTAAAATATTTAAAAAATATAAAAAATAATTGAAATAAATCGAAAAATAATAATTTGCACTTATTAGTCAAAGTTGATCATCAATTTTAGTGCATGTTTAAAATTATGATAAAAAATATAAGTTATAATTTTAAGATTTATAATCTATAATTTAAATAATAAATTTTATACTTAAAAAAATTATTTACTATTTGATAAATATATATATATCTAATTAAATTATTTTTTAAATTAATTATATCATTTTTAAAAAATGTATAGTTATCTGCCCTAAAAAACTGATTGGGTTGAAATATTTATTGCAAGAGACAGATCATCGCTAGTATTTGTCCCAACTCAAAAAAACAAAGGCATCCACATCAAAGAGGCTCCTTCTTCATCAAGATTCAGTATGTTTCAATAATTTCAGTGAACGCAGACTCACCAATCTTTCAAATTAATCATAAATGTGCAATCAGACGTCCCAGTCTTTGTCCCGTTCCAACAAACACGTCACCTCCTTTTTTAATGTAAATTATTAATATTTTTAAGAGCATTAATATTATTTTTATTAAAATAAATTATTAAAATTTAATAAAAAATTCAAATTTAATAAAAAATCAACACTAAAATAATTCTACATTAGTCTCATCAAAAATATTTTCATCACATATAATCAAAAATGAGAAAAAAAAGTGGAAAAAATAAAATAAAAATACTTTTGATTTTGATTTTGAATAGTAAATCACCAAAATATATTTTTAATGAGTCTAATGTGAGATTATTTTAGTGTTGACTTATCATTAAACTATAATTTTTAATCAAATTTTAGGCTCCGTTTGGATTCGGAGATAAAATAAGTTGACATAAATTTAGTTTATTATTTAATATTATTTTTATTTTAAAATTTAAAAAAGTTGAATTGTGATTTGAAAAATGTGTATTGAGATTTGAAAAAGATATATAAAGATTTATATTTTGTATGTGAAATCGAAAAAGTATAATAATGAAACAAAGATGAGTTGAGATAAGTTTAAAATTTAAATTAGATCTAATAATTTATTTTGATAAAATTAATATTAATTCTCTAAACCAATTATTTTTCTAATTTCGATGGGATTTGTTGTGGATTGGGGACGGGGACCATTGGGCCTCTCCTTTTAAATGGATAGATATCCCAAATTCAAAAAATGAGGTCGGTTTTGGAATTATAGCTTATGTCAACTCGAATTCCGATTCTATATTCATTTTATTTTATTAAATGATTAGTTTCAATTATTTCATTAGCTCTTCATGATCTAATATTTCTTATGGCTTAAGTATTTACTATTTAAGCCATGTCAGTGTCCCGAAGACATGAGCGAGGAAGCCATGCACGTACAACCTGGTCAAGACAAATCGATTCCTTCAAATATTAAATCATTTATTTGGATAGATTGTGTTCTAAGTAATGGCTCATTGACTACTCCTAATCCCAAAACAAATTTAAAATTGAAGAAAAAAATGTGGTAGTTGAGACTCCAAATCTAGAATTTTCAAGCTCGAACATGACACGTTAATCCAATGCTCAAATAATTTTTTTTTTTTTTTTTGTCTTGCAAATTAGGGAACTTGGTGACAACGAGATGTAATTAGTTGTTTGTACCTAGTCACGCTTGGCAAGATCCCAATTTCTAGATATTCAAAAGATATTTAAATTCTAATTAACTTCTTCTCGAATTTGTGAATTTATTTTTAACGATAAATAAATATTGAATATGAGTTAGATATCTAATATCTAGTACTGGTCAATTTGATATGAACAATACATTTAAGCATTGTATCTATTGTTAATTGAAATTAAAATTATAGAATTATAGTAGGGATTTTAAACATGGACCTCAATAAATTTACCAAATCATCATATTTGTATATATAGCAAATAAATATAATTAATTAATATTTATACACATGTTGGCTTACTTATATATATATATATATTTGCTTTGCTACATATAAATAAATAATAAGCTAATTTTGTTAAACACACATCTTCACAATTAATGAATGGATCAGCAGCTCATCTTTCAAACTTGTATTCGCATTAATCCCTTGCTTAATCTGCATAGGCACAGCTCATCTTAAATTTATCGGCTAACTTTCCACTAATCTTCCAGGTTATTTTGGTCAATTTACCATCAAACGGCCGTATCATCTGTCACCCACTGCACACTGGCATTTACGTAATTGTACAAACAGAGCAAACCCAAAAAATAACGACGTCTCCCGTTACCCTTTTGCCTCCTTTTTAGTTTTACTTAGGAGTTTGTAATATTCATATTGTATCCGTTTAACGGACTTAAACCCCTTCTCTCTCCGAAACCTTTCAACGCCCAAAGCCATTTTCAGACTGAAGAAATTTTAATGTTTTCCCTTCTACCAAACATTCTCAAACATCAACGTCTCTCTGTTATCTCGCAGTTTTTCTCACACGTTCCGGAGAAAAATTGCAAGGCCCAAGCACACGCTTCACCTCGCAGGATACAATGTCGGTTTCCGGCGAAGTAAAAGCCTCCGATGACTCTCTCCCCCACAAGCTCAACTCCAAGACCTCATTTCTCGGCCTGAAACTGTACTTCTTGATCGGAATTCTCTTGCTTTGTGCGATCTCAGTTTTCCTAGCGATCTTTATTTATATTTCTCTGAACAAAATATATCGGAAGCGCAAAATGCGTGTGAAGCATAGCTCGGGGCTAATCCCGCTGGTTTCCAAGGAGATTGTGGAGATCAAGTCCTTGAATCGCGACGTCAATTCTGAGAAGGCGGAGGTCAAAATTAGTAATGCGGATTTGAAAGAGCCGGAGGTTGAGATTGAGATTAAAGGAGGAAAAAGGAGTGGAGAGAGTGAGGTGTCTGGGGGAAGCCGGAGTGACGTTTCGGTGGATCCTGAGAACATCGGGTGGGGCCGCTGGTACAGCTTGAAGGAGCTGGAGATGGCGACACGTGAATTCGCGGTGGAGAACGTGATCGGAGAGGGAGGTTATGGTATTGTTTACAGAGGAATCTTGCAGGACGGGTCGGTGGTGGCCGTGAAGAACCTTCTTAACAACAAGTATGTATAATCCCAGATCTCTAGGCCCTATTGGTTTCATAGGAAATTAGTCAAAGAATGTTTCTTTTTACTTGAATTTATTTTCTTTTCCCGGTATGAATTTTCCATGAAAAAAAATCTCACATCTCCCTGCTCTATTATGCGTTTTAGATCCAAGTTATATCGCTAAAGTTCCCGTTCTCGACTATTTTACTGAAACGTGGTTTCTAACTTCCATGTTTATTTTAATTTCCTCAGATCCAAGTTTTAATGTATTGTTCCAGCTGTACGTTTTGTCTCGTTCTTATTAAGTCTTTTCTTGTTTTGTTAAATAAGTACCCTTTTTTTGTTTGTCGAAGTCAAATTTCTTTGCTTGCATAAAGAACAAATGGACATAAATTACGACCAGTTCACCTCCGATCTGGACTGTTTGTTCTGTGTTGGTACTAGGCTGTCTTCGTGGCAGAGTACTAGGAAAAGTAATTTGGTTACTTTTTTCTTTATCTCTTTATTTGCTCTTTTTCTTTCCCATCTATATTTAACTATCCATAATTGCTACTTTCTTATTGCTCGAAACTAAAAAATGTCACTTTCTTAAAGTTCTATTATTTTCATTTTTAATACTCGTGTAAGGAATGAACCTTTCTATTTTACACGTATCACATAATAATTAACATGCTGCTAAGAATTGATACCGTCGAGCGAGTTTTGCACTTTGAAATTTCGAATTGTTCACTAATTGAAAGAAAATCGAGAACGCTGATATGAAGGCTTTGTTGAATTCTTTAGTTGCAAGCTGGTTCGTTTATGAATGTTGCTGGGCATTGTTTCCTATATTTCGGCAATGAACTTCATTTTTTTCACAGCACTGGAAAATTCTTTAAATTTGGATAGTTGTCAATGACACTGAGTTATGTGTTTCTAGGGGCCAGGCAGAGAAGGAGTTCAAGGTGGAAGTTGAAGCCATAGGGAAAGTTAGGCATAAGAACTTGGTGGGTCTACTCGGCTATTGTGCTGAAGGTGCGCAAAGGTACTTTCCATGTGCCCACTTGACCCTATCATCTTATTTTGAAAAGCAAAAGAGATGGAAAGTCCGTTATTTTTCCCCTCAAAATTTTTCTGAGGGAACTTCTAATGGCCATTCAGGATGCTTGTGTACGAGTACGTTGATAATGGCAATTTGGAGCAGTGGTTGCATGGTGATGTTGGCTCAGTTAGCCCACTGACCTGGGACATTCGAATGAGGATTGCCATTGGCACAGCAAAAGGGTATGGCTCTATACCAATTGGCCTTATACCAATCTCGGACAGTGTACCAAAGACAGTTATTTTAATGCGCTATCATGCTACTTCTGTTATCCAAATTAGTTCAATGCTATTCACTAATTTCGTTTCTTCCATGACGGATCAACTTTTTCTTGGTGCTTATTTCCGTTCAGGCTATCCTATTTGCACGAAGGATTAGAACCCAAAGTCGTACATCGCGATGTAAAATCCAGTAACATTCTTCTAGATAGAAAATGGAACCCCAAAGTGTCGGATTTTGGACTGGCCAAGCTCTTGGGATCAGAGGCAAGCTATGTGACTACTCGTGTAATGGGGACCTTTGGGTTTGTTCTCTGTCATACTTCCCGAATCAATTTTTGACGTGAACCAGTTCCGGATTTTACCCTGTAATATTGGCTAAGTTACCATACTTTTACTGCAGATATGTATCTCCCGAGTATGCAAGCACGGGTATGCTTAGTGAGGGGAGTGATGTGTATAGCTTTGGGGTTTTACTCATGGAGATAATTACCGGAAGAAGCCCGATTGATTATTCAAGACCAGCTGGAGAGGTGAACCAAGATATCCTTACAGCAACCTTATCTAACATTTTCATCAGTCAAAAGTCATGACCCTGTTTCTACTAAATGTGTTTCAGATGAACTTGGTTGATTGGTTTAAAGGGATGGTGGCAAGTCGTCGTGGAGAAGAGCTTGTGGATCCCTTGATTGAGATTCAGCCCCCTCCCAGAGCTTTAAAGCGGGCATTGCTGGTTTGTCTCCGGTGTATAGACTTGGATATCAAAAAGCGTCCCAAGATGGGGCAAATTGTTCATATGCTTGAGGCAGATGACTTCCCTTTTCGTTCGGTAAGCCTTGTGCTAGATCTACAGTATTCACCTAATTTTACAATTTTATGTTGAGTTGAATAAAGGACATCGTTCATCCATTTTATTAAGCTATTTGTGTTACTTTTACGAGCAAGATGGCAAGAACACACAAGTGTGTGGGGGCATTGAGTCTGGATATTGAATCAAGCATTAGGTAGTCACATATTTTGGACAAGGCAAGCACATTACACATCCTTTCAGCATAGGGAACATTTTGAACTTATGAATTATAGCGGTTTGGTCTGTGTTATTGTTAGATCTTCCTGTACTTTCAGCTCATAGTTAGTTTTCATGATTCAAACTAGATGTCTTGTTTGTATTGCTTGTGGTCAACCTCTTGTTTTTGTAGGGATGCCATTCACACATCACAGTGCCGTCTAGATTTTTGTAATATGTGAGTCGCTTCCATAAATCAGAATGCAATTAATATTTCATTGTTATGCAACTAACCTTCACCAAACAACAATTACATGAAATGGCATTGACAACTACCATAGTTATGCCACTGATTCCTTTATTTCAGTAGTAGTATAGAATTGGTGCACATGTATTAGAGGACCACAGCACTTGGGGTAGAGACAGCAAACATACCAAGGCTTATTACTAAAGTAACTACAATAGCTTGTAATGTGCTACTAGGCATGCTAATTAAAATATGTGACTTGTTATGGATACAAGTGCATGTGCAGCCTGTATATTTGATAATATATTTCTTTGTGTCGACTCTAGTTGTTTGTTTCTTGTTTTGAAGGAAATTCGATCGGCAAAGGAGAAAGATCCCATTTCATCCGGTGCAGATGTGTCCATTAAAACTGCACAAGCATCCAAGAACGGCGGGGTTGGTGATATAGATAAATCAAGATGGAGATGATCATTTTCTACATTATACATCTTTTAGTCTCTGAGGTCAGATTGTTTTGTAGTTTGAGTTATACATCCACTCTAATTCTTTTCCTTTACAGCTCTCCTAATTAGTTATTTGTTTCATCTTCTGCAGGAGCTAAGAAAAAAAGACCCCTTTCCTCCCCCCCCGTGCCAGATGTGTTTGCTGAAACTGCACATCCTTCCAAGGATGGTGGGGGGTGGTGATCGTTGTCTATATAAGATATGGTGATGTTAGCCCCTGAGATCCAATCATTTTGTACCATAAACTTTAACAGTGATTCACAGCGAAGATAAGTATTGGATGTGCATATATATATTTTTTTACCCTAACTTCTGTTATGCTCAAGTCTCAATCTGGTACCTCCAAGTGATGGATGGTGGTAGAAATTTTACACTGACACTGGTAAATATGTACTTTGTACAAGTCTATCTGCCCAAACTTAGATTTTTCCTTGTTTGGAAAATACTTTAGTTATAAAAAGATTACATAAAAAATAATCTCACAAATTAAAGTAGTTTGATATGATTTGTCAGATTATAAAATTATTTTTATTGTAAAATAGATCTAATGGATTAAAAAAAGTTACGTCAGTTTGTGATATTATTTTTGTGTAATTTGTTTATGAATGTAATAGTACTCTTTTAAATAAGGAAAATGATAGGCTTACCACTCCCCTACTACTTATTTACTATTCTTTTTATTTTTTATTTTTTAAAGTTTTTTTTATTTAATTTTTTTTTTAATAATTAAGGATGCTAGAAAATTAATTAAAGAAAATGATAAAAAAATAAATAAAAACATTGAGAGTAATAAACAAGTAGTAATTAAATAATAAGGACTGGTTTGGATCGAGAGATGAGATGAGTTGAGATAAGTTTAGTTTATTTTTTAATATTATTATTGTTTGGAGATTTGAAAAACTTGAATTGGAATTTGGAAAATGTGTATTGGAATTTGAAAAAACTGTATTGAAATTTGTGTTTTGATAAAAAAATAAATACAAACATTGAGAGTAATAAACAAGTAATAATTAAATAATAAGACCCGGTTTGGATTGAGAGATGAGATGAGTTGAGATAAATTTAGTTTATTTTTTTATATTATTATTGTTTGGGGATTTGAAAAACTTGAATTGAAATTTGAAAATTGTATATTAGAATTTGAAAAAAATGTATTGAGATGTGTTTTGTATGAGAATTTGAAAAAATGTAATGATGAGTTTGAGATGACTTGAGACGAGTAGGGTTGTAAATGAATCAGGCTACTCGATAGCCCGCTTGATACTCATTTGGTTAAACTTGAATCGAACTAGACTCGTGAAAAAAAAAAAATCACTCGTGAAAGCAGATATCCCATTTGATACATATTCGACAAAACTCGACTTGACTCCGCTAAAACTCTCTCGTTTATGCTCGACTCTATTAAAATTCATTTATATATTGATAAATGTTAATAATAAGTATAGCATTTTTATAATTAAATATATAATATATAAATTTATTACTTATATCTATACGATGAATATACTTTATAGTTATATTATGTAATTTGTACAATAATTAGTTTATATAATTTAATAATTTCATATATTAGTATGTGGGAAGTATGTGAAATACGTATATGCTATCGTATTATGTGTATTTATTAATAATATATAAACATATAATGTATTGATATGATGATATTAATTTTTTATTAGTTATTTATTTATATTTAAATTTTATTCAAAAAACTAAAAAAACAAAATTTAAGCTCGAGGTCGAGCTTAACTCGACTCGAGTTTGTTTGTGGGACGAGATTGAGTTCGAATTAAGAGTTTAGTTTGTCGAGTCGAAGTCGAACAAAAAATAAATAAAAACTCGAGTTCAAAAAATGGGTAAATCGACTTGGCTCGATTACAGTCTTAGAGACAAACTTGTCCTGGCTACGAATCCAAACCGGCTCTAAGTGTATTACTATCCTTTAAATAAATCTAAAAGCAACATAAACACAATATTCCTTTTAAGTTTTTTTTTTTCAGGTTTTATTTTTGTTGCCTTTTCCCAGAACACAAAATGCTCTGAAAATTGGTGTACTGTCACCGACTACCTTAAAATGACTCAGACCATTGTTGTTGTCCTGGCTATTCTTGTGTCGGTGTTTGTTGAAATAGTAGCTCATTCCTCTTGCTGAAGCAACCACCTATGCAACTGTAGCGTAACTGCCATGCGTGCTTCTCTTCTCGCTCACCTGTTTTGCTTCTCTGGCAGTAATTACCTCACATGTGCACCTCTGTCATAGGGAGGTTACGGTGAGATGCTCTCTTTAATGCGAAGCAAAACTCCGTCCATGTTCGTGGCCCGTGGGATTGATCGGTCTGGGTCTTCAGTGGTTGGTGTCTAAGCCCAAGCCCAAGCCCGAGCCCGCCTATAACTCTATAGTCAGGCCCATGGAAATCCCTTTGGGCCCCAAAACTTTGAGGCGGCCATAAACATTTTTTGAAAAGAGAAATTATATGTGTATGTTTAAGATTGCGATAGAAAATATAATTTATAATCTTAAAATTTAAACTTATAATTTAAATAATACATTTTATATTTAAAAAATTATTTACTATTTGATAAATTTGTATCTAAAATATTTTTAAAATTAATTACAGTAATTTTTTCAAAATATATAATTATTAACATGAATTTTTTGATAAAAATTTCAATTTAATATTTAAAAAAAATATATTTTCAACTTTTCTAACTGATTAAACATTTTTTTATAAAGTTATTAAACATATCATTTTTCTTTAAAGATATTATAATTAAAAATATTTTAAATGTTTAAAAATATTTTTTAAGCTTCAAAACTAGTATTGCCTATCCTTGAAACATGCTCGTATACCTTGAAATTGGGTCTCTCATCACATATACTAGTATTGCCTATTGATCATGATTCATGCCTCATGTTTATTGAAAAAAAGTCAGTCGCGGCGGGGGACCGACCGGCCGACCATTTCATAATAGCAATTGGCATAAAAAGAACACATGAAATCGGGTCAATTCCTTTTTGCATCGATTGCAATCATGATGAGCATAATCCAGCGGCATAATAAGCTTTAATTTTATCACGAAAGTGGGAACTTCTTAATTTACATCATAACCAAACAGTAAATCTCCCTCCAATTCACTAATTATCTTCAATAAACTCAATTACTGCATCTGCATTCCGAGTTTTCCTATTGGTGTAAATTTTTACATTGAAGTGTACTCGATGGGATTTTTTATTTAATTACTCACAACCAAAAAATAGAAAGAAATCAAACGATTGTAGCTTCGGTTCCACGCCAAATCATTGGACCCACGCTTTAACCCCCGTCCCGTTTACTTTGTTGTAGAGGTGCTCCAGCTCCACAGCGCACGAATCTCCCAAATTCCCTCTCCTACCGACACGTGTCTCCTGCACTACCTTAACCACCGCTCCGAAGTCTCAGATCACTACCGCCGTATCAATTTCTCTTTCCTTTCGGCGTCTCATATTTTTATTTTTATTTTTAAATATTTATATTAAAAAAAGGGGAACAAGTAGAAGGAGCATAATTGACAGCCACTACACGCACCATATTTGCTCCACCTCTCGGAGACTCTGTGTCTGTGTTTAGAACAGAAAATCTGAGGGGAAGATAGAGATCGAGGGGGAGTGATGGAGGATAAACTGATAGCTCGGCTGGAGTCTGCGGTGGCTCGGCTGGAGGCGCTATCGACCGGGTTCACCTCGAGAGATGCAACTGGAATTGGCGAAGAAGCGCCGTTGGATCCATCGATTGTGGCTTTCGATGATCTGATTGGGCAGTATTTGGGTAGGGTTTCGAGCGCTGCTGAGAAGATTGGGGGACAAGTGTTGGAGGTGACTAATGTACTGCAAGAAGCTTTTAATGTTCAGAGGGAGCTTCTCATCAAGGCCAAACAAACTCAGGTCCGTTATCTTGTTAATAAATGAGAAATTTTATTGATGCATTTTTAAAGCTGTATTGCTTTAAGAATTATGAATATTGCAAAATTTTCCATCTGGATTAGTTGCTTTTGGCGCTGAAATAATTGGATGGGTGTGCGTGATTTGTACAATCGAAATGGCAGTATTTTGCAAATTGTATCATTATCAGCCTATAGCATTGATGAAATTACTGGCTGAATCGCTCGGCTTTGATACTCGAGAATGAGATGGTCAAGATGAGTGAACTTGACTTTGCTACGTGCTCTCTGATGGCATAATCGCTACAGTTCTGATGTTCTAACCAAGCGGGTTAGTAAAAA
Organism: Platycarya longipes; assembly: GCA_036559045.1. Classification (NCBI taxonomy): domain Eukaryota; kingdom Viridiplantae; phylum Streptophyta; class Magnoliopsida; order Fagales; family Juglandaceae; genus Platycarya; species Platycarya longipes. The sequence goes on along the minus strand of CM071793.1, from coordinate 6,996,347 downwards.
GGGAATAGTTGTATAGATCTTTCATACTTGGATCTGGTTCGTTGAGTGTTCATAAAACCATTGATGAATCAAGTTGATTGGCTAAGGTGAAACCACGATCAGTTTTAGAATGCCAGTGACCTGGCCAGAAACCTCATTGGCATAAGCAAAGTCACGGCGATTTTTTTTTTTTGGTTAATCTAGAAAAGATAAATCATTTTTATGACATTAATGGTTTGTCACGGTGGAATATTACTGGCTTGTTCTGTAATTTGATAGTTGTTATCCCTTCTAGGAACACAAGTGGAAATCTTATGGTGACGTGAGTGCTTGATTCCCATGTTGATTTCAGACTAATATATCCTCACAATTGTGGAGAAAATGATAGGTTGCGGAGGCACTTTGCCATATAGTTTTCAATCTTCTTAGCATTACAGCTGATGAGTTAACAGCCATGGTTTTATGGATTTCATCTCGTTTTGTAGAAACCTGATCTTAAGGGGTTGGCTGAATTTCTCCATCCATTGAATGAAGTGATGATGAAAGCAAATGCATTAACAGAAGGAAGGCGATCCGATTTCTTCAACCACTTGAAGTCTGCTGGCGACAGTCTCTTGGCTTTGGCATGGATTGCATATTTAGGCAAAGAGTGTGGTAATGGAAAATTTTGAGTATTTTTGTTTTCCAGAAGCAGATGATTTCATTTCATGGAAATGTTCATCGATTCTCTTTCTGATTTCTTTTAAGGTATGAGCATGCCAATTGCACATGTGGAAGAAAGTTGGCAAATGGCTGAATTTTACAACAACAAGGTAATCTAATATTTTTGGGAAACCAGAAATTTGTGCCACCACAAACTACTTAATTATGTTATTCGTCATATAGAAACATATGGGGAGATAATAAACTGCCATGTAAACAATATAAGGCTCAGAAGGAAAATGATTAGTCCATCCTTCTTTAGTTTCTTACATTATCTATACTTAAAAAAAAGTTTCTTACATTATCTTTGATGTGTTGAGTGGTATATACTGTTTCATTACAGAGGAAGGAATTAAGAACAGAAACATAACATGTAATATTTTTTTTTTCTTTCATTCATTTGTCTTATACTTCCATTGCACTGTGGGTAATGCATCGTGGTCCAAAATTATATGACCCAACAGCACACATTCTTCCCTGTGGTATCAAATTGCAAGTTATGTAATGGATTTATGAGCTAAAGTTACCAGTGGCTAGGTGCTGACACTTTTCATTGTGAAAGTCAGATTCTTGTAAAGTACAAAAGCAAAGACCCAAATCATGTTGAGTGGGCCAAAGCCATTAAGGAACTGTATTTACCTGGCTTGAGAGATTATGTTAAGAGTAACTATCCTTTGGGCCCAGTTTGGAGTCCGACTGGAAAACCTGCTGCTGCTCCACCAAAAGTTCCTACAGCAGCAGCCCCTGCCCCTCCACCTCCTCCACCAGCTTCTCTCTTCAGTTCAGAATCTTCTCAGGCTTCATCATCACGCCCAAAAGAAGGAATGGCTGCTGTTTTTCAAGAAATTAGCTCAGGGAAGCCTGTGACTTCGGGTGTGTATTTTAATCCCTCTCTTGGCCCCATCTCTCTCCACTCAAGGAAGTTATGATTTAGATTCCTGATATCCTAGGTCTGAAAAAGGTCACCGATGATATGAAGACAAAGAACCGATCTGATAGAACTGGTGTTGTTGGTGCGAGTGAGAAAGGTCGTACAAGCTCGCCTACTTTTTCTAAAGCTGGTCCACCAAAGTTAGAGCTTCAAATGGGTCGTAAGTGAGTGTTCCCATCCTCAGTATGGCATTTACTCTATACATGGAATTGGTGCCAGTCTGTGATTTCTCTTTTTTCACCAATTTTGCATCTCCTGGCAGGTGGGTTGTTGAGAATCAAATTGGGAAAAAACAGTTGATTATCGATGACTGTGATGCAAAACAATCTGTATATGTGTATGGATGCAAAGATTCTGTCTTGCAGATTCAAGGTAGTTTTATGACTTAGAGGCTTTGAAATATGCTTATGCCTTTTATTACCTATTTGGAAAGTCACAAGGGAACTTAATATAATATGGGCAATTTTCAGGGAAAGTCAACAATATAACAGTTGACAAGTGCACTAAGATGGGAATTGTATTTATGGTTAGTACGATATTTAAAACAGAAACTTTTTGGGTAAAGGAAGTAATGTGTATCGGGTGTATTGATTAAATTGTTAAGTTTCTTGAAAATACAGGATGTTGTAGCTGCTTGTGAGGTTGTAAATTGCAATGGAGTTGAGGTGCAATGCCAGGTATTGTTATCCCCAACCCCCAAAACACCCAAAGTAAACATTTAAGGATTCTTTGACGTCTAATTGAAAAATCCGATGATGTTATTGTCTCAGATTTCATGCTAGTTAGGCATAGAAAATAGAATTTGATTGAGGATGATATCAATACCTTATGAACTCATAATGTGGTCTGAGTTTTTTACCTGCTTGTGGCTATTACAGGGTTCAGCTCCAACTATTTCAGTTGACAATACGGCAGGCTGCCAATTATATCTAAGCAAGGAATCTCTTGGGGCATCTATAACAACAGCTAAGTCAAGTGAGATAAATGTATTGGTACCAGGTGCTGAACCTGATGGTGATTGGGTATGTTTCCTTGTTTCTTTTCTCTTGTGTGAGTTTGTGCTTGTGTGTGACTTCTTAAATGTATGCTTGGTTCTTCTCCTTTTTCACTGTTCTTATCTATTTTTTTTTTGATAAGTAAAAATGTTATATATGTCAAAAGGAGTAAACAAGTACACTGGTTGTATACAAGAAAACACCTAGTGCATGAATGCTCGAAAACACCTATCCCATGAAAAACCCAACAAGCCCAAGAAAATTACCCAAAATACCACAAGCCCAAAATACTTTTTTAATTCTTGAAGGAGGGTGGTGTTCATGGTATGTGATCTATTAGTTGAATGCCATGGCTAAAACATATTGTGTGTTTGGGATTGTGGTGAGAAATATAGCTTATAGCTTTAAGATTTATAGCTTATTGCTTAAGTAATAAATTCTACTATTATAAAGTTATTTACTGTTTGGTAATCATATGTTTAAAATATTTTGAAACATGTTACATTTGTTTGGAAACAAGTTAAGAAGTGCTTTTTGAGGCAGAAATGATGATCATTTGATTTTTTAACGATTATGACCATATCTTTGGAAGTTTGAAAGTTCTAATATCTTTTTTTTAATAAGTATTCAAAGTTTTAATTATCTGAAAGTTGTATGGGTATTTTTGGCCGTTGATAGTCTTTTTAAAATAAATGCTTTAATATGTAACACTTGAACAACGAATTTTTCCATTAAAGGGCTTTTAAGGCTATTTAAATACTTTTTAAGACTCCTATCCCAACTCCAAACAAGCCCATAATCTTATTCACTTTTGACTCTGCAGTTGTTCTCTCATTTTGAACTGGCCTATTGCTGGTGTGTATTTGATATTTGGTTTTTAAAGTGGATGTTTGTCTGTTTGTTGGACTGCTGAGGATTGGCATTGATCTGTGTTTTCATGGTTTCATTATTATTGACTAATGAACTTATCAAAAAAATTATTATTGACTAATGAAATTGTACATTAAGCATTCTTCTATATGAATCATAAAGAATTTAACATTAAGCATGCATTACTCCATTCATGCCTCCTAGAGTAGTTAGTGCTGACCAAGTTTTATAAAAATTTAATTTTTTATTTTGAATTCTCTGTTCACTGATGACTTTTGAATATGAAGGCAAAGACCAACAATCAATTGGTCTGACCTCACAAATTCACGTTTTGAAAAGTTAGAATGATTTAATAAATCTGAAATCTGATATGTTCTGCCAAAGACGATCCAATATTTTTCACTAGTGTGCTGGGAAATGACACGGGTGCATTGGTTGTTGGTCAATATAGGCTCGTTGTTAAGGAGTGTAGCTATCAAATTGGTGGTGTTTTAAGGGTTGAAGTAGTTAGCTTAAGGATTAATTAATGGGATTAAATTTCTTGAGATGGTCCTGCTAAAGGACTTTCCATACATGGTGAACTAATGCTAGGCAGGGAGGTATCGGTAATAATGGTGACTTTACCATGTTCAAACCATCGCTAGTTTTTCCTTCTTCCCTCTGGTGCCGGTGAGGATGTCTGGAATGTAGGTTGGGTAATAGGGTGCTAGAGTAGGTATATATATATATATATATTTTTAAGGTGTCAACTGGCATTAGAGAAAAAACACTGCTTGTAAGCACCAGGTCTAATTAACTTGGTATCCATCAGTCTAGGCTATGATGCATTAAAATTAGTAGTTACTACCCATCCTTCACAATCAATGTTTGCTTTATTTGCCTAAATATTATAGCCTGCAAAAAAACATAAATACAAATTTATCTCAACTATGTTAATAAATAGAGTTGTGCTTCAAGCTGGATGGGTTTGAAATCCATTTTCACTCCGACCAATAAAATAATGACACATAGGCATTCCATAGAAATTCTCAATACAGCCGCATGCACCCCAAAACATATCTCCCTCCTTTTTCCTCTCTCCCTCCCCCATCTACGAGACACACGAAGTCCTAAGCCCCCCCAAAAAAAGCACGAAGCCGAAGCTTCCTCTCCCTTCCCCATCTGCGCTCGACGCTGACAGAAGGTAGCCCCTGCAAAATCATCTTCTGTTTGAAGCTCCCTCACGCCAAAGCTCCCTCTCCCTCCCCCAACTGAGAAACCAACAAGGGAATTTCATTTACAAAATGGAGTAATCTCCAGACAGGTTCCTCAGGGAGAGTCACTCTCAAGAGGCCGATCCCCATCCCCCACTCCAGTTGGATTAATTCCCTGTTTTCCCCTGCATCTCAGAATCTACTGAGATGTTGCCTCTGATTTTGGGATGCATGACCAAATTGCGGCACATGGGTGCTCAAGTTTCACCACTATCGGTGAAATGCATGAGTATGTATGAAAATGATAGAAACATGCATAAATTTTTTTTTATAAAAAGATCTTTTCAAAAATTTTTTGAAAAATATCATGCCCATCTCTATAAATTGGACTTCAGCATCAAGATATTAGAAAATATTTCAAAATGGGTGTTTGGGTCGGCTGGGAATGGGAGAAAAGCAGCACATGCACATGGGTAGCATTCATTTCGAGGAGGCAGGCAAGCAATTACTGCACAAAACGCATGGAACCATGTGGGTGATTTAAACCAGAATTTTTCCAAGAGCATCAGTGAATGTAGTGGGATCTGATCGAGCACTGTTCGAAGAATTACTGTTCAGAACTTGTTTTCTTTTATTTTTTGGGGCAGGGGAGACTGCTTCCTCAATCTGTTGGTGTAACATGTGGTGGGATTATTTTCGATAAGGTTGAGGTATTGGTGGGAGAAGGAGCTTCGGCATAAGGAGTTTCAAACAGGACGATTTTGCAGATGGGGGAGGAGGGAGATGGAGAGGGGAGGGGAGGGGAGGGGAGGGGAGGGGGGGGGGACAGACGTTTTGGGTGTATGTGGTTGTACTGAGAATTTCTATAGAATGTCTCTGTGTCATTGTTTTATTGGTTGGTGTGAAAATGAGTTTCAAACCCATCTAGTTTGAAGCTTTTTTCTAATAAATACTGTGTAGTCTGCTAGCACCTTATATCTTTTCAATACACCATCTACTGAAAAGGAGGCATCTATGCTACTTTAAGTGTATCAATAAAACTGAAAGGGAAGTAAAGAGTAGTTTTGAATTCCTCGAGTTAAAGTTTGAATGGCTTATCCTGTGTTCTGTTACAGGGAGAACATGCGTTGCCACAACAGTTCATTCACGTGTTCAAAGACGGTCACTTTGAAACTACACCAGTCTCTCACTCCGGAGGTTAATTGAAACAATTTAAATTTCGAATTCGGGACCCAATGTCTTATATCTTTTTTCTTTTTCTTTTTTTCCTTTTTTTTGTACTGGCGGCTTTTATTTGTTGTTTGCTTGATTTAATTGCAGTTGGTATATAGTTACACATTCGTGATCTGTTTGCTATGCTGTTGGGTCATCAACCCACTAATTTTAATTTCTGCTCGATTCTTTTGCGAAGTTTGTATCTGAATGAGTTTCTTCTGAGGTTTCCAAACCTGCTTTTGTGCTGTTGTAAGGTTTTGCTTTGCCAGAATTTCTTAATCATTATTCATTTGTGTTGTATTTATCTAAGTATGTTGTCCTGGAATTTTGAAGAAGCGTTAAAACTGTGGGGATGTAAACATACTGGTTACGTAAAATGGATATGGAAAGCTAGTCGCTTCACATCCAACGTAGCCAGATGCAACAGTATTAATTGGAATTATTCCTAGTCGCAGAATTTGCTGTAATTTATTTGTACGAACGAAATTTCTGTTTGCCTTCCGTAATCGCTAGAGTAAATTAATACTCGAGGTGCACGTACCAACGAATTCAGGGTGGATTGTATCTCACTGCAGATATAAGTACCAGATGATCTCGACTTGAGTTGACCTTATTTCAAACCCGTGGACTTGGTGTTCATAAACTCTGTACGTTTTATTTATATACCAAACATATTATTGATTAATAACTCTATTCTAAAGGTTTTTATACTGCATGCAATTCACGTGACATAATTTGATGTAGAGGATCAATTTTAAATTTTACAAATTAATTAAGTATATGTTTAGAATTATGGTAGAAAATATAACTTATAACTTATAGATTTAGTAATAAGTTTTACTATTAAAAAGTTATTTGATATTTGGTAATTATATATTTAAAGCACTTTTAAATATGTTAAGTTTATTTGGAAATAAATTAAAAAAGTTTGGTTTTATTGAATTAAAAAAGTATTATTTTTTAGGTAGAAATGAAATGATAATTAATTTAAATTTTTAAAAATTATGACCATATTCTTAAAATTTGAAAATTATAATTATCTAAAAATTGTATGAATATTTTCATTTATTAAAATTTTTTAAAAATTTGAATTACGACGCTTCACATTATGCAAAAAAGAACATCTGAAAATAAACATCAAAATATATAATGTTTTTTCTCAAATGTATTATTTAGTTTATTTGATATTAAAAATATTTTAATCACTCAAATAATCTTTTTTTTTTTTTTTGTTAAAAAGCTGTCAATGCTATATAAGCACTTTTCGAATTTTACCATTATCAAACAGGCTCTAAACCATGTGGATGATGTGTAGTGTTGGGGCTTTAGATTGAGAAATTATAATAGCATTTCTCATTAGAGTGCATCGATCTTAGGGTCAATCGGGCTAGCAACACCATTTTGCTAGCCTACTATTTGCGTTGTGCCACGTCAGCAAGTTTGCACTTTCCATCTTCAGTGCATCTTAATGTTTTATATTCAAATTTTGGATGTTCAATGATTTCTTACAGTAATTGCCCAGCTTGTTTTTATTTTATTTTATTTTATTTTATTTTATTTAAATTGGTCGTTTTCCATCTAGAAATAAAGCGGTGCAGTGTAAAAAGAAGAACACGAGGTTCGGTGACTTGGAATTGGAAGTTTGGAAGTCTTGTTCGTACACGGAGTCGGTCGTCGATTAAATGTTTAGAGTTTAAATCACTTGAAAAGTGAAGTCTTCTAGATTAGGTATGCATCATTATTCACGCTCCCGTCCGAAGTAATTAGTTACTAACCTTTTTCCAAACACATAGTGGTCGATCTGGCAGATTGGTAATATGTGCAGCCTTAAATATTTAAGAATGGAAAAAATAATAAATTACAAATTGATTAAATGAAAGTGTGTAGACTGTAGTGTAATATATATATATATATATATATATATAAAAATTAACGGGTGATCTTTGGAGGCTGGTGCCCACTCGACTCTGGGAAGAATCCCTGCAGTCTTCCTAGAAGGTGGGAATAAAAAGGAACTAGCTAGGAATTTATAAGTGGTTGATAGTGAGATACAAGCTGTAATTTCTAATGCATTTTCCAGAAGACGACCAGGACTTGTATTAATTAATTGGGCCATTTTATATAAGATAAAAGAGAGACCCATGCAAGAAGAAGGTAGCTAGACCGAGTCTAAGACGACCAGGATTTGTATTAAATAATGGGGCCATTTTATTTAAGATAAAAGAGAGACCCATGCAAGAAGAAGGTAGCTAGACCGAGTCTTCTTGATCTGCCCTTAATTTGTCCATTATGCTGCAAATGGTGTTGGAAAAACTTTTTATCATAGAATTACACGATATTTCACTTGCTAGGCCCTACACGTTGACGTTGCTGGAAACTTCACTATCAATCTCCACGGTTTGAGGTGGCTCTAGTCATTTCTTAGGTAATTTCTTCGTGCTTTTTTTTTTTTTTTATTCGAGGGAGGGGGGCAGGGGGTATCACTCTACTTCTCTTTTTGATACAGGGGTTTGGGGGCATGATGGGGGATCGAACTTGGCTTCGCCATTTTGGAGATGCCCACATCATCTGCCATCAAGCCAAGCAGCTGGGCACAGGTTTCTTCATGTTTTGAATCTCATTGATCAAGGGAACTGATGATCCTAATTAGTTCATAAATATTAATGGCCGGTGAAGCACTATTTGTTTTAGAGTGTACCTTAATTATTAGGCCATTCACGGGAGCCCTTGTATATATATTGACAAGTCTAGAATTTGGGTTTCTCAATTCGCAACATGATTTCCTAATATTGACTGAAAAGGTCCAGATCACGTAAAAATTTCTACTTTGCATTCTGCTCTTTGCTGAGCCCCATTTGGATTGTTTGAATTCGAGAGTGAGTTCATCTCATTTCAAACTCATCATTATACTTTTTTGTATTTTCATATAAAATACAAATATAATAGTACAGAATTTTCAAATCTTAATACAACTTTTTCAATTCTTAAGACAATTTTCTCAAATCTCGAAACAATAATAATATTAAAAAATAAACTCATCTAAACTCATCTCCAAATCTAAACAGTACCTGAATTAGTTAGCTTTCGACTTTCTAGAGGAGTTTTGAATACTCACGAAGCCTGAGGGAACGGCTACAACTTATAGACTGGCCGGTCAAAATGTATTCAGAGTTAATTTCATGGATAAACTATATGAAAAATAAAAAAAGATTATGATTTTTATATACACCTAATTTTATATGTAGTACACATGCTGGAATGGAATATAATATATATATATATATATACACACATACACACACAATATTGATCACTATTTCGTAATATTCTTCAAGTCATATTAGATCAATATGAATTATTCACTCGAGTAAGATTGGATATGCAATTTTCAAGATGCATGGGTTAATGGAATATTATGCATAGATTTTTCAGGTTAAACTCAGTTTATATTTACTATATATAACTTTTGTTGTTTTGTTTTTTTTTCCCAATAATATATATGTATATATATATATATATATATAAAGATTTAGGATGATGAAAATCACATTCAATTCATGATCATGAACTTATAGACGGCAAGAGAAGTGCAACGAGAACGATCGAGTGTGTATGCATGGTGATTTTGGAGACAATCGAGCTCCCACTTTTTATATTGGATGCAACCTACTACTACTACTAATAATGATTATTATTATCATCATATCTTGATCTTCAGGAACCTTCTGGTAAAGCTTTTTATGCACACCAAGCCAGCAACCCATATACATATAATTATTTGTGTTTGTTTGACTTCAAAATAGTTTTTAGGAGACGATTCTCGTCTATTAGGCAAGTGCAACAAGAAGAGGTAATAAACAAAAGAAAATGGAATCATGGATAATGGGTCAATAAAAAAGTTGTGTATATAAAAGGAAAAGAGAAGTGATGTGGATATAAAATTATAAATAAATTATAATATAAAAATAAACTTACAAATTGACGGCATTTCATATAACCCTTTAAATTTATTTGATATAAAAGTAATTTTATAATTTAACGTACCACATCAAGTCATGTTATTTTGTAAATTTACTTTTATGTAATTTTTTTGTGATTAAAATTATTTTCTAAAACCACTCACTCTTCTCCAAAGTAGTAATTCTTTATTATTTATTCTATTATCAAGTCAATGTGGAAAGCATATCATGTACATGTACATCACTTATAAAAAGATAAAATTTAATTTGTAAGATTTAAACTTAAAATTTATTTTTTTAAATCAAATTACGTCAATTAAGTACTTTTATTAAGTTTGCTCGATACATGACCTACTTTTTTTTTTTACACAAAGAGTTAGGATTATATGTTCAAGAGTGAGCCATCTCCAAATTTATTAAGAACCCTCACTTATAACAGAAAAATACCATGGTAACAACTTGATATTAACGATTACAATAAACCAAACCAATAAAAACCAACATTAAAACCAATCTGACCATAATAATCTCAAGAGAACATCCACCAATTCCACCCAATTTAATCTTTATAAATCATGAATCTCGTGAGCCAAAAGACACGCTTCCCTAATCATGACATTATCCACCAATGCACCCTTTCTAACAAGGAAGTCGGCAATCTTATTATTAGGAGTGATAATTCAATCCCACACTTCGGTCCCGCCCTTATAGATGGACTCCGCCCCCCGTCTCCCACCCCCTGCCTCTATAGGGCTTTGGCCCATTTTGTAATTTTGGACCATTTTTAGTCCAGATCAAATTTTCAAGTCATTTTTGACTTAAAATACCATTAAATTTGATTTAAACCCACAATTATATATATTAAAAAATATTCAATATTCTATTACTAAAGTCTAAAATCACTTAAAAAAATACTAAAATACTAAAATTTAAAATAAAGACTAAGTTATTACAAATTTACAATAATACAAATTAATTTTATAAAATTATAAATTGTGCTATTAACTATTAACATTACAATTTACAAATACTACTTATAGCTTTCTAAGAATTTAAATTCTAAACTAACAAAATCATTTTACATAATATTGATAATTTATTAATATATATAATTATATAATTATATATATAATAAAGAAAGGCAGGTGCGGGATAAAAGCAGGGCGGAGGAAATCCTATATCGCCTCTGCCCCCACCTGTCGGATGGGTGATTCCGTCCCTGCACTACGGTGCGGGATAGAACGCAGACAGAACAGTAGTTATGGGTACCCGCTGCCCACCTCTACTTATTACCCCCTCTAAAACAATGTGTAATCGTGTAATTAAAATCTTCCAACAATATTAACAATGCACTTCTCCCTGCAACAAAACTCAGGGTGGCTGGCCTTACACTGCACACCTAATGTAAATAAATAGGATATTTGGATCTCATTGTGTGGGTTTTGGACTTTTCAGTGCAGAGAATAGGTTTTGGTCAACATCAGCGTGGGTTTTAGAAGATTCTTCAGCGTACGTAGAGTCTGGATTTTGACAATCAACAAGAAAAAACGTGGCCTTCTACTTCTCACTAATTTTAGATCCGATTTCGGCCTTTAAAAAGAATTTCTCTCCTCTCTACAAATATAAAAAATTTACCATAATTTTGAATGCAACTAAATATCAAAATTCTTCGCGACTCTTTATAGAATTTGCAAAGTGTCAGTCAAATATTAAAAAATAAATAGTGTTTTAAAAAAATATTAGCAATATTTTCTGCATTTTACATGGTAGAAACGCAGCAATTTCCATACATATTCATCGTGCTCCACAGTCTTGAGTCCTCGATCTCAAGGTCCCACTCACTCCATCATGAGTCCTGATCTCAAGGCTCTAGTACCCTATGGTCGTTTGAAGAGTTTTTAAACGCGAAAACTGCAGTACATGATCCCCTCTGCTCTGACGATCCTACAGCTATATATACCCCCATTCCACCACCTTCCGCCCTTCATTCTTGGCTACTAATCCCTTTCTCTTCTTCGTCTTTTTAACAATTCTTATCATAAACGAATTACTGTGTGCCGCCATGCCAATGGTCTTGCCGGGTTCAGTCATGTTTCTCTATCTCTCCCTCTTCATCCTCTCCGCTTTCATGAACTTCGCAGGTCAGCTGATCTCTCATCTCTCACGCATACACTATCATATTTTCTACCTTTTTTTGGTTTATTTTATAATTATTTCAAGGTGCTGAATCTTTCTTAACCTCTAATTGACCTCCATATGTGTACTGTGTGTGTACTTTCAGAGTCCCAGCCATTCATTGGCATCAACTACGGCCAAGTCGCCAACAACCTTCCACCACCTACGGCCACCGCGAACCTCCTCAAGTCCACCACCGTCGGAAAGATCAGACTCTACGGTGCCGACCCCGCCATCATCAAGGCCCTCTCCAACACAGGCATCGGCATAGTTATCGGCGCCACCAACGGCGAGATTCCAGCACTGGCCTCCGATCCCAACGCGGCGATGAGGTGGGTTAACTCGTACGTCATCCCTTACTACCCTGCCAGCAACATCATCCTCATCACCGTGGGCAATGAGGTCATAACCTCCACGGATCAGGGCTTGATCTCTCAGCTCCTTCCCGCCATGAAGAATGTCCAGAACGCCCTCAACTCGGTCTTACTCGGAGGTAAGGTGAAGGTATCGACGGTTCACTCCATGTCCGTGTTGTCTCAGTCTTACCCTCCCTCGTCCGGTTCTTTCAATCCCGTCTACCAGGACGCCATGAGAGGCTTGTTGGAGTTCCAGAGGGAGAATGGCTCCCCCTTCGCCATAAACCCCTACCCTTTCTTCGCCTACAAGGGCGATCCCAGGCCTGAAATGCTTGCGTTCTGCCTGTTCAAGCCCAACTCAGGACAGGTTGACTCGGGAACTGGAATCACGTACGTGAATATGTTCGATGCTCAGGTGAGTTTTCCTGTGCTTGGCCTTAGTAATAAATAAGGTTGACCTCTGAATCAATCATTTATTTATTTATTTTTTTGATAACCACCCTCTGAAGGTTGAGACGAATGGTGCATGGAAAGAATACTTGAATTAAGTTATCTCCTAGCATTTCTTAACATCTAAATTTAATAAAAAATTAATAAAAAATAATAATAAAAATGGATAAATAATAATAATAAAATAATAATAATAATAAAATATTTAAAAATAGTTGAAGTACTTTCCAATCACGAAATGTAATCATATAGCCTCGTAGTGGTTCTCATTTTCTTTCCATGCACCATTCGTCTCAATCTTCTGACTATAGCCCATATTTAAATTAATTATAGTCTTTTTTTTTTTTAATCGAACTTTAAGTTTATTTAGTTTGCTAGTCGTCCATATTGCTTTTTCTTTTTTGAAAAAGTCGATCATAATGGTGCATGAGACTCTCTAAATGGCTGAGGTGAACATTAGCGATGTTACGAGTAAGGTTGGTTATAAGTCTTAAATATATAAGTTTTATATGAATTTTTTATAATATATATTAATGTGAATTTTATTAAAGAAAATGAGATTTTATATATTTTTTATGATAGAGTTCATATTTTTATAAAAAGGCTCAGATGAAATTTGTGTTTTTGAGATTTATATATATGTTATTTCTTTTTGATTATATATATAAGATGACAAATTTATAAATAATAGTAATAGAATAGTTTGAGTTAAGACTTTTATAAGATAATGAGAAAGGAATTAAAAAATTTTGAATAAAAAAGAAAAAATGATAAAATTAGAAGAGATGGCCGGTTAAAATATTGTTTTTTAATATTATTTTTATTTAAAGATTTGAAAATTTTAATTTTTTTGTTTAATTTTTTTTTTAAAAATATATATATATATATATATAATGATTAAATCAAATCAAATAAAAATAAAAATTAATACGACAAATTAATATGCAGTTAGATGCTGTACGGACTGCTTTGAATGCGATGGGATTCAAGGATACTGAGATTACGGTTGCTGCGACCGGGTGGCCGTACAGTGGGGACAGTAATGAAGAAGGAGCCAGTGTTGAGAATGCCAGAGCCTACAATGGGAATCTGATTGCCCACCTAAGATCAATGGCTGGGACTCCTTTAATGCCTGGAAAATCAGTGGATACATATATCTATGCTCTGTTTGATGAGAATTTAAAACCAGGACCCTCCTCTGAACGAGCTTTTGGACTTTACCACCTGCCTGATCTTACCACGATCTATGATGTTGGCCTTTCAAAGATAAGTACCCAGGTGAGACTATAGTTTATAATTTTTTTTTATAAATAGTCATTTTAATTACGTATTTTTTGTGTAATTTATTAATATAATTGATTGCGATATATTTTTTTAAAAAATAAAAGAATTATTTTAACTAATCATATCATTAATGTATAAGAAATATGCAAAAATTGACTGTATGTACGTAAGTAACGGATCTAGACTTTGACATGATGCATGATTTGTAGTAGTCAACATATATAATTATAATGTGTGTCGTGGACTCCTAGGTAACATTAATATTATTAAAATAAATGACTTGGGTTTTTGTGTCATGTCCTGATCATCATCGTGATCATCAGACTCCAACGCCAACCCAAGTGGTTCCAACACCAAAAACGGCAGGAACGACGACGTCAAGCTGGTGCGTTCCAAAGGCAGGGGTATCTGATGCTCAACTGCAGGCAAATCTGGACTATTCCTGTGGACAAGGGATTGATTGCAGGCCGATCCAACCAGGAGGCGCCTGCTTTGAACCAAACACAGTGTTATCACATGCTTCCTATGCCATGAATCTCTATTACCAAACTGCTGGGAAGAATCCATGGAACTGCTATTTCTCACAGACCGCAACCCTCACTTCCATTAATCCAAGTAAGCTCGTAATTTCCAATATTCAATCGATCCCGCATTTTATGTCCCTTTTTCTTGCGAAAAACACACACACATATATACATATATTATAACTTACAAGCTCGGTGATAAAAAATTATATATTTACTGCATGTTTGAGGTTGCAGTAGGAAATATTATTTTTAGCTTAAAATTTATAACTTAATATGATAAACTTTATTACTAAAAAAATTATTTATTATTTGTGATCTATATGTCTAAAGAATTTTTAGAGTTAATTACGATAATGTTTTAAAAATATATAGTATCTGCACGAATTTTTTAATAAAATTCCAATTTAATACTTTTTAAAAAAAACTGGTTTTTAACTTTTTTTAATCGATTAAAATATTATTAATAAAGTTATCTATGTCATTTTTGTTTAAACTTAAAAATATTTTTTTAATCTTAAAATATAATTCCAAACATACTCTTAAATAACTCATTTCTCAGAAAAAAATAAAAATAAAAGATAAGTCATAGTATATGTGTGTGTCGTACTACGTCGTTGCTAGTACTTCTAAACCTTAAAACACGTGCGTGAAAAATCCTCACGGGAAAGCATAAAGCAGTCAAGTTTCTATTATTGTGATCGGGAGACTTTAGGGTAGGTTTGACAACCAAATATTCTTTAGTACTTCTTAATATGAATGATGTTACATTTTTTGGGAGATATAGTCCAAATTTGTCAACTAGCATTTATTTTAATAATTTTTTGATAGTTTTAAACAATTTATTTTTTAAAAAAAATCACATTATTATTAAAAAACACTTTTTTTTTATTCAATAAAAAAAGGAATTCGATGCACGAATTCGATTCAGCACATATATCATTTGTTTTTTAATATTCTCTACTACTATTTATTATTTTAATATTATTTATTATTTACTTTTATTATTATTCATTATTTTTTTACTATTATTCAATATTATATTATTATTTTTTACTTATTTTTTATATTATTCATAACTATTTTCAATACTTAACACCTAAACGTAATTTTAATTAGTTAAATTTCTATTATTATGATTGGGAGACTTTTTGTATTTCTTTATTATTTTTAGTATATTTGAAAATTTTAATTTTTTATTCTTTTTTAAAATATTTTTTAACATCCTTAATCGTTAAATATTTTTAAAAAAATATACAATTTTCTTATTTATTACTTCTTTTAATTATTAAGTAAAAAATTAAAAAAATAAGAGGAATAGTAAAACAAAGAAGGCGTGGTTATTTTTTCGGGATCAGTGGCCCTCTGTAGATATATATTTGAAATAAAAAGAGATTGGTCAGTTTATTTTTAGGGTTGTTTGTTTACAGAAATAAAATTAAAAATTAAAAATATATCTTAAATTTATTATTATTATTTTTTAAATTTTTATATAAAATATAATAAAAAATATTTTTTTTAAAAAAATTTTAAATTACTTTTTTAAATTTTAAAATAAAACTAATATTAAAAAAATATTTTAATAATATTTTATTTTTTTTCAAGTTTTATTTTATCCTCTCTTATCTTATCTCCTGTCGTATATGGGTAATAACTTCTAGTGTTATTCTCTCTCTCTCTCTCTGTGACTGTAGGTTACAATATTTGCAATTATCCTGGCTGATGCATATAGCTGAAAATCAGCGTAGCTGCATAACGATGATCTCATGATAAAATTCTAGATACCAAGAAAATGAACGTATCATGTTTCCAAATAATATGTCAGTGTGCTATGTCGTACTTATATACTACTTATTTTGATGTGTTTCTTAGTGTGAGAGAGTTCTTCTGAACTTTATTATCGTGTTTGTAAGTTTTGATTTTCATCATGTCAGCTTATTAAATATGAAGTACTACTAAATTAGTACTACATAATTAATATCATATATATATAGAACTTATGTTTGGTTGGAGAAATTCGTTTGGTATTATAGTCCATGATTACTCCCATAAGCTCACTTTTTCCTATCCTTCAACCACTTCAAGAGTCCATGTACAACTAGTCCAAGCATTTCTTAAAATGAATACCTTTTACTACATGGGATCATGAATTTATCACATATATTAATATGTAAATATGTGTGTTTAAATATAATGACAAAAATGATAAATTACCTATTAATATATAATGTAGAGATGATAAGTAGCATTTTCATTTATCGAGGATCCCGTTCCCCACCCTGTTTGCTTTCCATGGAAGATTTGTGATTGGGCTCGGTTGGTCTAATTGGGTTGTACTGGCTTTTGGGTATTGCTCGAGTTGGGTTCCAAAGGCAGCCTTCTTTCGTGGAAAAGAATTCGTAAAAAAGCCTTCTGGATCTGAAAGGCCCAAGAAAGTCTCCGGAAAGGTTCGTTATCACAAAAATGTTGAATAAATAATATATATTTAACTAAAATAAATCATAATCCGTTGTCGTCCAGCGGTTAGGATATCTGGCTTTCACCCAGGAGACCCGGGTTCGATTCCCGGCAACGGAATTTTGCCCTTTTTAGTTTTTACCTCCAGTGTAAGAAATAACTAGTTGCCGACTGGCAACAATAAGAGTCATCATCTTTTGTAAGAAGTGGCGCGATGGTTTTGCCTTCGAATTGCTATGATACACATAGAAGATCAACTCAGAAATTAAGCCGTTGATTGGATAGGTCTACCTGTACCTAACAAAATTGATATATACTAACTTAAAGGATTATGTTACCTATAGAAAATTTCGTGCAGAAATTATATAAGAACAACAAAAATTTCATATCAACTAAAATTAAAAATAAATAAATAAAAATAATCATTTGTCCAATATAAATAAAATAAAAAATTAAGAAGATTAAAACGCAAAACACAACTAAAAATAAATTACAATCTATTTTCTGAATAAAATTTTCTATAAAAATGAATTACAATCTATTAGTTCATATGAAGTAATCTGGAGGCCGTGTAAACCAATAATTATTAGAGAAATATAAATAACTTTTAAAATGAATGTTGTAGATAGCAATGTCTGACCTCTTCTTCTAGTTGATTCTGTCCATCTCATAATTTGGTCTGCGTCAACTAACAACAACAACAACAATACGATGGGTTTCGAACTTAAAAGGAACGTGGTCTGCTTCTCACTTCCATCTCTTCTAGATTTGACACACACCAATTATATGGTGGTGTGAGCCCCACTAGGTATGAAAATCTCCTTCAACAACATTGGAATCGTTACACGTAGTGTCTCTTCTTCGATTGTGGCCAATTTTTGAAATGTGTATCAATCAGACTGTAAGATTGTTTCTTTAGCACTCTCCTTCTTTGACTCCGACTAACAAATTTGGATTGGATTCAATTTATTAAAAATATTGATCATTTATTTGTTTTTATTGTTATGTATAAAAAAAAATGATATTTGTGATTATAAAATACGTAAAAGCATTCTCTTTAAAAGATGAATAAATATTTTTTAATATGATATCTATATAAAGAAATTAATTTTTTTAATGTTAAACCTTATTTTTTTAGAAAAGAGAGTGTGATATGATTGTCGTTATAATAAAATAAAATAAAATAATTTAAGAGGAGCTGTGAAAACAAATATTGCTTTTATTTTTCATTTTTTTGTTTTGGTTTTTTTGTGTTAAGGGAACCCGATAGCATAAGGATCCTGCTATAGAGATCGAGAGTTTACTTATGATTGATTGATGGGTAGTGTAAAACACTTTTATTTTTATTTAAAAAAAAAACTTATTCCAACCATTTTTTATATTAAGAAATATAAGAATATTAATAATCATTTTTTAATTATTAAATAAAAAAATACAACCAACTTTTATCTATCAAATATATTGTCCAAATAGAATTTTCTATAACATAATATTGTATTGCACGAGTAACACTCGTGGAAGATTAGTTGAATTGGATATTATAAAGAGTGATGTTAAAGTGTGGCGGGCTGTATCCCAGCATGATTGTAGCGCACTTTTTAAATTTTTATAATTTTAAAAAAATATAATAAAAATTATTAAAAAAATACAATAAAAAATATAATAAAAAAATAAATTCTAAAAAACACAATAAAAAATACAATAAATTAATATAATAAAAAATATAAAAAATACAATAAAAAAAAGATGAATTTTTAAGAGGGATTCGACTTCAACCTAGCTCCCATCGTCGTCGATAGCGTTAGGTAGGCCTGTTCATCCGGGCCGGGTTGTACCCGGCCCGGTTTGAAATTTTAAGATATTTCTTAATACTTTAATTTTTTTTTTCAAAAATATTGAAGAAAATTTTAAATCCGGGTTCCGGATTTAGGAATCCGGAACCCGGATGAACACCCTTAGCGTTAGGCGACACCGCCCATCTCATCGAGATCGGAAGGAGCCAACGACTTCACTCTTGCGACGGTAAGTCTCAGGAATTTACAGGGTGTCCTGACAACTTTAAATTCAAAATGAGCCCATTTTATAGTGTTGTCTATCATCGCCAACAAAAACTGCATTTGAAAAAGATTCGATCAGACCAAACCTAAAGATTTTCTATTATAAAATACCTAAAGGCTAAATCCCAGAAAACTCCGTCAATGACATTAACTAACGCATTTAACAAAAAATAAATAATCACGCACGCAACACTTTTTTTTTTATATTTTTGATGGGAATAATCACGCAACACTTATCCAAGCGTTCGCACGGCCACTTTTAACTTTAAGTACTATAATACTCTGATATTCCACGGTAACGTAATGCAATGGATTTTAATATGTTCAACGCCTTATCCGTCTTAGAGCTCGTCCGTTTAAATTTAGAGATGAGGTAAGAAAAATTATAAATAGTAATAAAATAAATAATTAAAATAAATTAAAATTTAAAATAATTAATTAAGATAAATTAAAAGTGTAAAATAAATTATGAATAATAAAATTTAATTTTAAAATCAAATCAGGCCTAAAATTTAATAATTATTTTAACTTTTTTATCATTGTCTTAGTTTTATTATTTATAAAAAGTATTTTTTGTATTTTTTTCACATATTTTAATATCACAATTGATCAAATATAATATTTATTTTTTGATATTTATATAAAAATATATTTTTTAAAAGATGATTTTTAATCGATCTAAGAAAAATATTTCTAATTTTTTAATTTTTATCAAATTTTATTCTTTTATATAATAAATATTCTATCTGTATAAATAAATTCACAATTATTATTTTTTAATTGTTGTATAAAAATAGATGGCGTATAAAAAACGAAAAAGAAAACTTACAAATTAGGACGAAGTCCCGGATATGACCTATGCGACCCACACATGAGCACAAGTGACAGCGTGTCCACCATCAAAGTTCCCAACACGTCTAAGGTGGACGACACGTGGAACCCAGATGGGTCCGGCGGCCTTACGTCAGTCAGCTCCTCCTTCCATCTGAGAATTCTTCAGACTCCATCAAAACTCTCTCTCTCTCTCTCTCTCTCTCTCTCTCTCTGTGTACAAATCTACTCCAACATTGTTCACACACTTCCAGTTCCTGTGAAATCCTCCCCAAGCAAATCCCTAATATAGTCATAGTTTCCCTTCGAATCCCTCCTGAATTTCCAAAATTCCATTTTCTCAACACCCAACGAACGCTAGGGCTCAAATCGGGTAATCTTAAAATGGCTTTTTTTTGTTAGTCAGTTTTTTCTTTTTTTACTGAAAGAATGTCCGTTGCGGAGCTCAAAGAGCGCCACGTGGTGGCCACGGAGACCGTGAACTCTCTCAGAGAGCGCCTTAAGCAGAAGCGGCTCTCGCTGCTCGACACGGATGGTATGTGGAATCTTGTAAAATTTGTTTTGTTTATTCTTTAGTTTTTGAGGTTCGGATTTTTCGTAGTTCGGTATTTATCGGATCTGTTTGGTTTTGGTGACGAATTTCGCAGTTGCTGGGTACGCGAGGTCGCAGGGTAGGACCCCGGTCAGCTTCGGACCCACGGATCTGGTTTGCTGTAGAACACTGCAGGGTCATACAGGCAAGGTATTCTAGGTTTTTCAAGTGTGTATTTAATAATTTATATATTCGTTTGATTTTTGTTTTGGTCTGCTCTTCTGCTGAAAATGATGGGTATATCTACTAAAAGAAGTTCAAGCCATTTGGTAAATGGGCAAATATTTTTAGTAAAGGAAATGATTTTGGGTCACAATAGCAGACATCTGATTGCTAGAACTTCTTCAGCGTGACTTTTTGTTTCTAAATGTGTTATGACAATGAAAACAAGTGTTCAAAACGGGATTGTTTGCTAGCTCACTGATGGGAAGTCGGTATCATACTTATATTCTCAAGGTTTGATAATTATGATGTCGAAAATTAATCTTTAAATTATGGCAAGCGCACATTGTTATTTGTACAAAAAATAATAATAATAATTTGAACCTTTTTGTGACTTGTAATTGAAACCAATGAAAGATGGTGCGTTGCTGTATCATACTCGCATTTTGTGATGCTTGCTGACATTTTAAAATAAAAAATGTAACTTTTTTTTATAAGTAAGATATATTTGATTAAAGATGGACAAAAGGAGGTATGTGGTGACATGGCCATGGGGGGTACATACAAATGGCGTTAGTCAGAGAAAGAGAAGACCAAGAAAATCCTGAAAACTGAAACTAGAAAGACACAAATTGGCCATCATTCAATGGTATAGTGCATCAGAAAACGGAAGTCTTGAGATCCTTGAAGGTCCTTATATTATTTTTGGAACTTTGATCCCACATCAAGCAAATCGAGATCATTTCCCAATGCCCCACCATGATAATTACTACTCTGCCCCTTCCAGCATGCTAACAGTTCTACCACTGGACACGGCATCACTCAACTAATACACTTATCTATTTATTTTGATAGGTAAGATAAGTTTTATCAACAAGCAGAATGGGGGCACATCAGTAAGTGTGTGTGTAAGAGAGGAGCAATAAAATCCTGCTAACTAAAGTTAAGAGATATAAAGTGGCTGTCATACTGTGGTATAATGTATGAAAGAGAAAAGTCATGAGCTCCTCGATGGACATCAAAATGGGATCTCAAGAGTGGCCCTTGGAAAGCCAAGAAATTGAAATGCCCCCATGCCCCAAACACACACACGTACATTGGTTGGTTTCTTAGAGAGGGCATTGTGACATACCATGGTACAGGAGATGGGCATTTGGTATTTTCATATAGAAGATATGATGCAATAATAGTGATAACATAGGTTGTAATGCATACACGTCAACCCTTTAAGCTGCATGGTAAAAAGTAGCTTCTGTCCTTTGACAATGTAATGATTCTTTTTATTTTTCTGGTGACTCAGAGTTCTGCTATTGGTTTTTCGTTTATGACGCTTTGCCCAGTTTTGAACTGCTACCCACAATGCTTTTTTGCTAGTTACAATTGGTTAATTTCTAGTTACATTATACTTGGCCTTTCTGAGTAAGAAATGCATTTTATTTATAGATTGCTATGTTGTGATGCCACTTCAAGAAGATGGGGTTAATCAGAATTTATAATCACGACTTCTATAAATCTGATTAAAAACCTTGCAGGTGTATTCACTGGATTGGACTCCTGAGAAGAATCGAATTGTCAGTGCATCTCAAGATGGTCGGTTGATAGTGTGGAATGCTTTAACAAGTCAGAAGACTCATTCAATAAAACTACCTTGTGCATGGGTGATGACTTGTGCTTTCTCACCGACTGGTCAGTCTGTAGCCTGTGGTGGTCTTGATAGTGTCTGCTCTATCTTTAACCTTAATTCCCCCATGGAGAAGGATGGAAATCTACCGGTGTCGAGAATGCTTAGTGGGCATAAGGGGTATGTTTCGTCCTGTCAGTATGTACCAGACGAGGACACTCACTTAATCACCAGTTCTGGTGATCACACATGCATTTTATGGGATATTACTACAGGCCTTAGAACTTCTGTTTTCGGAGGTGAATTTCAGTCTGGACACACGGCAGATGTACTAAGGTATAGGTGATTTTGCAAATGCAGTCAAGCCAATATGTGTTCTCACCCTATTCTTATTTTATAGGTATAAACAATGGTAAAGAAATGATTTTGTTCTCATCCTATTATATTAAAATATTATCTCATTCTTTGAAACTTGATGCATCTGCGTAAGTCAATTACTCTGTAAACTAAGCTCTAAGAATTTGCTTCATGTACTTCTAAAAAAAAAAAAAGCTTCATGACGAGAATTTGCCATGTGTCTTGGTACTGAGTTGTGTTTACCTACCAAAATAATCCACTGTTAGTTTTCTTTAACTTCGTTAGCCTTTTGGATTCTCAGCGTCTCAATTAATGGATCAAACTCAAGAATGTTTGTATCTGGTTCCTGTGATGCAACTGCCCGATTGTGGGACACTCGTGTTGCAAGTCGAGCAGTACGGACATTTCATGGACATGAGGGGGATGTTAACACTGTAAGATTCTTTCCAGATGGCAACAGATTTGGAACTGGCTCAGATGATGGAACTTGCAGGTTATTTGATATCAGAACTGGGCACCAACTCCAAGTATACTATCAGCAGCATGGTGATAATGATGTCCCACATGTGACCTCCATTGTATTCTCCATATCAGGAAGACTTCTCTTTGCCGGATATTCGAATGGAGATTGCTATGTGTGGGACACCTTATTGGCAAAGGTAGTTGTTTTCTTTTGGCTGGTCATATTTCAACCTTGGCCATGTGTGTTCAGAATTGCTAACTGCTAAGAATGTAGGATCTAAGTTTTCTACTTTAGCCCTTTTTAAAAAGTACCTGTCCAACAGAAACTAAAAATAAGTTACTTTTTTTTTTAAGAAGTACTAAAATATAAATTACTTTTGTGGTGCTTAAGTATTTGACTAGACCTGTCAAAGTAATGTCATGGCGAGATCTTCTGGACCAACCCCCCCCAAAAAAAACACAAAAAAAGCCCAAAACAACACACAAAAAACAAAACAATTGTATGCTTGCAGGTTTGTGTTTGGGAGTGTGAAATGAAGTTGATATGGCAGGGCATATCAGTAATTGAATAACTAGTTGGATCTAATCACTCATTTTGCGGTAGGTGGTTTTGAACTTGGGATCTCTGCAAAACTCACATGAGGCCCGGATAAACTGTTTGGGTTTATCAGCTGATGGAAGTGCCTTATGTACTGGAAGTTGGGACACAAACCTAAAGGTTAGCCTGCATCTAAACCTGGCTTGTGTTATATTTTATTTAGACTCCATAATGTGCAGGACAGCATGAGAGAACCTATTCTTTGTTTCCAATATATTGTTAATTTTTTTGCTCAGCTCACGTTGTACTCCATAAATACATGCAAATGAAAAAGGGAAAAAAAAAAAAAATGAAGCACGTGATTCACTGTTTCTCTTTTGATTCTGGAATCCAATCATTTTTTGGTAAGAGATAAATGTTATTGATATGAATGAAATAGGAATCCAATCTAGATAGACATCCCTTTTGATCTGCTGTTCAATGGCACATGGAATTGTTTATTTTTACGCGTTGGACCTCAAGATTTCCTTGAATTAATCCAAGAACCATATTTGCTAACTAATATTGACTAGTGGATGGTTTAATACTTCATTTTCTACTTTATATATCTAATCCTTGAACATGTTAAAAACAAGGGAAAGAAAATTCTATAAGCTTGTGTATACTTGCTGTAGTTCTATGCTACAGGAAATTAAACAATTTAAACAATAACTAATGATTATCTCATGCAGTCTACTCTTGTCATGTACTAAAATTTGATCATCCCCATTTTCAATGGTTGTTCTAGTGCGTTCCTTTCTTTAAGTAGGAAGTACT
Source organism: Platycarya longipes (assembly GCA_036559045.1). Lineage (NCBI taxonomy): Eukaryota > Viridiplantae > Streptophyta > Magnoliopsida > Fagales > Juglandaceae > Platycarya > Platycarya longipes. The sequence goes on along the minus strand of CM071793.1, from coordinate 6,971,821 downwards.
TTTTACATTTTATTTAAAGAGGATAGTTTTCCTTCACTTCTATTCATTTGTCTTGGCTGCGATTAATTAAATTTGAGCCATGTTTCATTACTCTGTGTCAGATATGGGCTTTTGGAGGGCATAGGAGGGTAGTCTGATCGAAGAGCAAAGGCTAACTTCCATACGGTTTTCATAGCCTTAGCATTGCATATTTTTGCTAATATTGCGTTTGTATTTCCAGTATGTTGCTAGGTTTTGAGAAACCATAATCCCGTAATGTTCGTTGTAATTCATAAAACTGAGTTGGAATATTGGAGAAAAAGGAAAAATATTTGACTCGAGAACTTGAGCTGGAGGTACTTATTTTTATCTGCAGGCTGCATGAAACTGACAGTTCATTAAAACCATAATGCTGATCAGTGGTGTACCTCGTACATTCCATCATTTTATATATGTTCCTTCTTTCCTTTGGATGCTGGGAAGCAATGTGTGAAATCTCGTTGCCAGTTTTGGCAGTCTGAATTCTGAAAATCCGTCAAAACCGCTTCAGGCAATAACAACTTAGACATCCTTAATGTGGTCCTGGTTCTCGAGAGAACCTGCATAGAACTTTTATAAATCCATGCATTACAAGAAACGTATATAATATTTGTATTGCATGGGATACGATCCTTTAACAGGTTAAAATAATTTATTTATTTATTTATTTAAAATTCTAAAAGAACTTTTTTGAAAAATGAAAAAGGTTAGGTGCATCTTAGGCTCTATTTGTATTCGCAATTCAGTTTAACTCATTTCAACTTATCTTCATTTCATTATTATATTTTTATAATTTTTTATATAAAATGTAAATTCTTATATACATTTTTTAAGTTCTAATACATTTTTTTTTAAATCTCAATATACTTTTTTCAAATCTTAAAATAATAATAATATTAAAAAATAAACTAAACTCTTTCCAACTTCAAATAACAAAGTGGATCCGGCTCTCCGTTGAGGAAGGAAGCTTGCATCAAGTCAGACCGAGATCAGTTGGTTATATGATGATAATCTGCGCCGGCGGCACGGATTATCCATGAAGAAAATATGGTTGGAAGTTCCTAATCCATTCATCAATGTGGGTGACAGGTCACAGAGGGCGAAGAGAATTGGATTAACAAAGAAGTGCAAGGACCAATCTGCTCAGAAATAATTTAAATAAGGTCTGAGGAATCTGGCCCCCCTCCCTCCCTATATAGGACGTGTAAAGAGAATAAAGAAGCTCAGAATTTCCATCTCAACACAAAAAACTCAATTTGCAGCATTCAGTTTGAGTACAACATTCAAACAATTTAAAGTATTACACGCTGAAATTAAAAGTATACAGTGCCTCAAAATTCATCTAATGAGCCTGAAATGATAATCGAGTATATTAAACAGATGAACCAGAAAATGCTAAAAATAGTGCAAATGAATATTCCAGCAAGCTTAACTTTAAAACCTAGCGTTTCTTTAAATTCTCCTCTACAAGTAAAATCTGTTTGCAGCAATACCTCTAATCTCAATTCTCGAGAGAAAAAAAATAATGTAAAAAAAAAAAAAAACTACCAAGGAAGCGTCGAGTGAAGCATTCCCCAATACCATTCTAGCCGCTTGCCACAATCTCGTGAATGGCATCACTGACGGTTTCATCCTCAGATCTGACGGCCAGTTTCATTGCGACTTCCTTTGGACCATCAATACCAAAAGATATGCGCACAAGAACCCTCACATTGCCTATATATACACCAGATAACAGACAAGTGTGTGATCTCGAATTGCTTGGGACAACCTCCGTGCCCTAAACACCAGCAGAAATAAATGGAAGATTATTAAATCAGCTTCGAGAGAGATTGCAGTCAACTAAGCTCATAATATAAGACGCTTTAGTACAAACTTTTCCTTTCTTAACGGGCAGCCTTACACCCTGATGGGACTGCAGGGAAAGCAAAATTTTAGCCAACTTTAAGACAAGCTAGTTAAAGCTGGATGGCCATTAAATTTTATTATTTGCCTATCCATGTTCCAAAGATGTGGCACAACCTCCACTGTGGGTATGACTCGCAACTTCATTATGATGCTGTCTAATAAACCAAATGCAAATTAAAAAACAAAAAATAAACAAAGAACTTTGACGTGAACATGAAGTTGTCATTTGATCCATTAGTAGGGTACATATATGTCCTCTAGCAAGCTCCAAAAAACAGAAGTTTCAGCCTACCAGTCTATACTCATAGAATCAAGTAATTGCATAATAATGATTATATATCTGCATACTTTAAAATATACCACCATTGGCAAGTTTTGCAAGTATAAAATCCAAACAATTTACATACCTCACAAGGTTGCAGGCCAAGAAGGTTGATCACAGCACTTACAGCTTCAGCCAAGCTCTCCCTAGGACCAAGGCCATATTCATCTACCCTCTCACAATCTGCACCCATACTTTCCCACGCATTTCGGAAATTTGAGACCCCCACTTTCAACATGTAATCAGCTGCTACAACCTCCAGGTCCTCTAGCTGGTATTCATCTTCAACTCCATCATCCTCTGCCTCACCAGTGGTTGGATCAACCTGGTAGGATCATCAAATGGTGGGATCATAAAAAAATGTAAGATATGAAAGCCAAGTAAGATATGCTAATGATCGGCATAAACTCCAGGTACCCCTTATCTTTCACACATGCTTAGAAGTTATTTCTTTTCTTTGAGACATGCAAGAAACTGTGTTTTTACCCTTTGGAAGATGCCATTTAAGAATATATGGATGAAAACTAACTTAGATAATGTGAAAGTGGTTCTGCTAAATCAGAATTAAGTCAGATATTGAGAGTAGAGATCAACGGTAGCAGCTACTAATAAGCACCAAGAAATGGATGGAGGGAGAGAGAGTGAGAGAGCATTTTCATGAAGATAAAGGGAATAGTACCTCTTTAACAGTGAACCTCAACATGTTTGAAAATTTTCCCACAGCTGGGACACCTTCTGGCTTCTCAAATGCCACAAAGATCTGTCCAGGTGTGTCATAAGGGAGAGATTTGAGAGGCCTGGATATAACTTGAGAGAATTCCTCCGCTTCTGAAGCATCCACAACAACAGTGACCTGGCAGGAGCAGAAAAAATTACAAAGGAAATCTCAAGTAGGATTAATTACATGAACTTCTGCTTTCAATAAGATTGCCATTACGTGTTCTAGTAATTGCTCAGGAATTGTATTGGTGCAGTTGTACTGGAACACGACATGCCCATCAAAGATATGCTTTACAACATTCACTGAGTATTCTGTTTCTGCTTCTGTAAGCTCCACAGGTGCTGAAGACTGGTAAGAAGAATAAAAACGATAATTGCTAATCAGAAATCCTGGAACAAACATTGTAAAGAACTGATAAAAAAAAAATCAGGTCCTGGTACCTTGAAAAGCTTCCCAAAGCCTGCAAACTCTGGAATAGAGGAAAGTAGCTTTTCATAAGCATCAACAGTGGATACAGGGGCAGTCGGTGGAGCAGCCAGCCCTGTTGGCTTTTTACTTGGGCCTTTCTTCTCGGCAAGTGGCTGGGTCTTAACTTCCCTGGGCACAGAACTGATGTCAAAAGGTTCTTCTGAAGGCTCCTGTATACATATTATACACATTAAATTGTGATATTATGGTGAATTTTATCAGTACAGAAGGCAAAAAGCAACTGGAGAAGTCGTACGTAATTTTTCAAACTTGTCTCAAAATTGACAAGTGGGAGATCCAGTGATCCAAAGAGGAATTCCTTCACATCTTTATCGGTTTCAACAACTAAACCATCACCACCGAGAGTATTCAGATAGAGTGTTGCCCTATCACGTACCTGCAGAAAAAGCAGTATACATGGACGCTTGATAAAAGTTTTGAAAGACTTGATACGGTACAAAATGAGAAAGAACAGAGAATTTTTTGGCGAGGTAAAAAGGGACGAAGAAAAATTGACACAGAGTATTGATTTTTGTTAGCACAAATAACGAATGAAGAAAGCAAGACTGATAAAACATGCATGAATGTTCATACAAACAAGTTGGAAATGACCACAATAAAGCAAAACCTACGGAATTAAAATATTTTAGATAAACTCACCTCATCATCGCTATCAAAAAGACATCGTCTCAACAGCACAAAAATGCGAGGCTGAAACAAAGGCCGAAATGAATATTTCAAACGTATATCTGTAATGGTCCAACCAATTTAAGTTGTTTATGAGCAAAAGAAAAGCTGAACATTACCTTCAATGAATCAACCATAGCACCAAACTTTGCCAATGTGCTCACAGCACTCGCCCGGACAGTTGCATTTTCAAGATGCACTCGGTTGTATATGTACCGTATATATTTGCTAGGATCTGAGGTTTTTGGCCCTTCAATCCCCAGGAAGTGGAGAATCTAATAAAATGTAAGATCAAACGTAATTTTCTTAAGTGAGAGGACAAACAAAGAAAAGTCAAGAGCTCATTGTGCAGCAGATGAAAACTGGTGTAAAACGCCACCTGTGTGGAAAGATAGGTGAATTCGCAATCTTCAATAAATTCGCAGAGATGAAGCAACCCACTCTCTTTTGCTTCAGGGATATCTCTTATGAGGATGACAATTGAATCTATGATTGCCTTTTTGTATTCAAACCCACCCTCTTCTCGAAGAATATTGCTTAGGAAGTTCATCCTTTAAGAAAAAGAAAAGGCCCATTTTACCGAAGAACGCGTCAGAGCAGAGCGTCCATAGAAAAGATGCATAAAATAAAACACAACTTTCCAAAAAGTAACATAAAGCAAGTTAACATATCACTCACAGAGATCTGTACTTCAGTGGAAACTTCAAACACAGAGATCTTATGGCTTCCACAACAACAATTTTGAACTCATCAGCAATATCTGACATGAAATTTGTTATCTGCTTCATCAGACGATCCACACTTGACTCATTTCCTGTCTTCAAAAGTGTGGTGATGGCAAGTGTGGCAATGCTTCTGTTCTGATCAGAAATTAAACTCTCCATATCAATGTTGCAGTTAGTGACAGCCATTGGATGTGTCATTGCCACCTGAGAAAATTTCAAGCTTAAAATCGTTTTTTTGATAAGTAAGCTTAAAATAAAATCTTGCAATGAGAAAAGGTATCCAACAGGTTAAACATCATAGACATGTTACATATGATGAGAAAAGCAAGACTAGTATGTCTCATTATCAAATTTTAATGACTCTTACAGCTGATTAATATCAGAATGGAAATTCAGGTATCTTTTACAGATACTATGTACCCTACCAATAAGACCACACACAGAAACACCATTGCCTCCCAATGAAGCAAGTATTTTTGCATTCAATTTATCAACACAAATCTATTACTTATCAAAAAAATATATAAAAATAAATTAGAGAAACAGCTTGATATTTTATTAGTGCAGAAGAACAATTTGTAGAAGTATGGAAAAGAAGTTAACCTTATTCAAAGTACGGACAGCAGCAAATCTCAACACGGGCTTGGAAGAGCTTAAAAAGAGCTGAAGAACAGTAATTGCGGGAGTTAGTTCTCTAGTTGTTACTCCACTGAGTTCTGTGATTGCTCTGGCAGCCTCAAAAATCACCATCTCTGCCTTGTGGCGCAAACAACCCTCAAGAAAATCATAGAAAGGACGATCCCCTGTTTGTATGTTTGTGGCTGACTCGCGAATAACCTAGACACAGAACATTTAACAAAGATGAAACACAAAGAAAGTAACCCTTACAGTGAACTATATTATATAGAGCAGATACACACCTGACTAGTATAACGAATCAAAAGGCTTTGGGCCAAAGGAGAACGAACGGTTCCTTTTGTCAAGCTGGTAACCAACTTGCTTACAGCTAGCCGATCATTCTGTCTAATCTGCAAGTTTGAAATGGTTATCAACACCTTTTATTTCTAAATGAAATGCTCAAAGTCTTAATCAAATGATAGCTATTGGGTCTTAAAGGTCATAAATAGCGATCACAAACAAGGCCATGCCTATAGAGTCCAAAAACAACAATGCAAAAAGCATTTTACACTGGCACATATCTGCTTTAGACATGCACAAACAGATCAAAATCTAAACAATTCATAACTCCAATCATTTATCAAATGAACTTAAATTTCGACGAAAAAAAACTCATAGGAAAACAACCAATTCTAGTAAATAGGAAGTATATGAAACACACCTTGCACAACTATGAAGCAAGTATTTTCTCTGATAAAATTGTGACAAATCATTAACATTTGGTTTTAATCAAATAAAAAATCCAACATACCTGATGGAGCAAGGCCAACGCATGAAATTGTACAAGGGCCGCCCTTGATTGAACCGCTTCTTGAACCTCATTACTCCACCTCTTTACAATCTCTGGGTTTGTCTGTCCAAAATAAAATTGAGTACGATGTAGGCTAAAAAAATCCATATAAAACTGAAGGCTAGGAACAATGCATGGATACCTGGAGCAAATGAATCCCACTAACTAAGGCTGCACTTGCAACAACTGGATTTTTATCAACAATTGCTTGTTTCAAGTAACGCTCAATTTGGGTCAGAAGGGTTCCTTCTGTTATCCGGCAAAGCACACGAATAGCATTTGCCCGATACATGTCGGTCTTGCTGGTCATGTCCTTCATAAGGGAGCTTGTGACAATAATAACCTTTTCACAGAAAAGTGATAAACCTGTTAAAGACAAGGGTGTATACAGGAAGTAACTGAAATAGCTATGTAGGGAGAGTAACCTCATCTGCAGAAGGAGAAATCTCCTTTATCATCAAATACACCATTCTCCTTAACCCTATATCTCTTGATTGGAAAAGCTTCGTCACAGCAAAGAAGACTTCTGTGGCTTCAATCTATAAATTCTATGTACAAATCATCAGAAAAGGTTCGAGAACACAATTGCATAACTCAATTCAATCTATATATTCAACTACCAAAAAATATCAGTGAAAAGATACAGATAAATTAAATTGCCCACGTGTAAAAGAAGCACGGACTTCGGAGGAATAAAAATCAAGAAACACTTGCAAAAAAAAAAAAAAAAACGGGACCTTTGTGAATGTCTCCCCCTGATTAAGCAGGTACAAAAGCTTTGTTATAACCTGAAAACCATACAACCCAAAACTAATCAGAATCATTTCCTGACCCACCAACAAGAAATTTAAAAATGTAGATAAAGAGGTTGGCCGTGCAAAGGAAAAACCTGCGAGCATCTCCTAGGATCTAGCTGAGGGTCATTGAAAACCCTAGCTTCCTGCAGAACGGCACCCTTTTCAATCCCCAGAAACGGAGAGTAGTCCGCTGCAACCAATGTATTACAGAATAAGCATCACAGGTTCCTTTATGCACTAGTAATTTACAAGAACGAACGCATTTGGAATTGAATCGCACCCAATGAAAGGTGAAGTTACAAGATCTAAATTACTAAACCATCAGCATCAGAGTGAACGAACGTAACAATGGTAGATTTTCACGATGCAAAATCGAGAATTAAGCGCGGCGATAAATCAACAAAATCTAAACCAAACGAAAGTAATCTGATTAACTAAGACTAAGCCAGATCGACAAAACTACACACAAAACAGATGTGTGATTGAAACAAAGTAGCAATGCACGAACGGATCTGGAACCTAAATACTGATCTGGCCGTTATAGCATACAAAATTGAAAGAATTTTTGGAACAAAATAGAGAAAAATTAAACTCGATTATCAATTGGGGAGAACATGTATTTGAAGCAGTGCAATAAATACCTTCGTCGTCACGATCATCGTCCTTCTTCACTAGCGGCTGGGCCATCACTGAATTTATGAATTTCTGAGATCTTGAAGGAACAATCAGAGCTCTACTCTGTGTCTCTCTTTATACACACACACACACACGAGAGCACTGATATTAGTTTTGAAGAGGGGTCGGAGGTGAACGAGAAGACGATGCTGTCGCACAAAGGCAATAAGCCATTATTGGGCGAAGATCTCCTACGGGCAAAAGTAGCTGATACTTGAAAGTTGTAAATGTACTCACCTAATTGAAGTGTTCCACGTCACGAATAATACTTCAATTTCGAAAAAACGGAGAACCCATGCGGCAATCTCATACCTTCGAAGATCCAACAGCATGGAAGAGCATAGGGCTGCGAACGTCCGTTCAAATACGGTTTCTAATCTAATCGAATCGAGTACACTCAAATAATTTGAATTCGAGTGAAGTCAAGTTTGAGCAAGTTTAATTTGAATCAATTTATTTATCCATATTTATTTTTATTTTTTCTTGAATCGAATTGACTCAAATAATTATTTGAGTTGTTTATTCTTTGTAAGTATTTGATTTAATATATTATTATTTGATTCAATAATTCTTTTATAAATTTAATAAATTATTATTGTAAAATAATAAAATATAATACTTATAAATAAAATAACAAAATATAATACTTATACAAAATATTAAAAATAATATATATAACATATAACATATAAAATATAAAATATAAAATATAAAATATATATAATAAAAATATATATGTAAGAATATATATATATAGAGAGAGAGAGAGAGAGAAATCTTATAGGTACAAATCCAAAATAAATCGAATCGAATTTTACGAATTTTGTTCACGAATTTAAATTAAATTGAGTTGAGATTATACGAATTTAACTCGTTTAATATTCAAACCAATATTAGTGGTCACGAACAATTCATTTATTAAATAAATGAAATTTGAATTAAGTTTATACAAATTAAGCCTAAATTAGTCACGAATAATTTTATTTGTTTCCAGTACTAGAAGAGCACAATGTTTCTTGAATTGAAATGAATCTATTGTCCGATTAGTGCTATTTCCACATGATAAATTTAATATGTTTTACTATTTTTTATTTATTTTATTTTATTTTTATTAAATTTATTAAATTTATTAAATTTATTTATTTATCATTTATATATCTCATATTTATTATAAAATAATTAAAATAAATATGGTATGTAATATATAAAAATGATGAGAAGAATTATTCAGATTGTACTCCTTTGATCATATACCGGCCCATTTTTATCCAAGTCCGAAAATGTCTCACGGTGTCATTTTACAAGAAATCATTATTTTGGGTATGGTCGATTTTTGGACATTACATGCAAGTAATTATAAGCAACATCCAAACATATTGTTTTACGTATATTATGAACACATACACAATAACGATATAATCTCAAATCCCAAAAGCACTATACAGCATTAATCGATCAAGGATCGTCTCAATTAATTAAGAAAACACGGCAATGCTCGCAATACAAGTTCACATCCAGCTAATTAAACGACTCGTGGAGGGAGCTGTCAACTTGCCAAGTCATGATGATCAGCATGCACCATTCAAGATATATTGGACGACAATAATTAAAGTTGAATATTGCCGTAACGTCGCGAGCACAGTTTAATTTGCCACTTTAATTATCATCCTCTTACCAGATCGAGTGGCATATACTTGTAACCTAAATTCTAAACCCCGAAAAAGGACAAGTACTTGTGATCTCTTGTTTTGGAGAGGCCTGTAGTTGCTCAGTGATCACCAGCTTACTTCCGCTGGCTGGGTTTCCTGCCCAACTCCTGAGAGATATCATTATCACTACTGCTGGTGGAGGATGGGTTGAGACCATATTCGCTTGTGGCTCCATATTCGCTGCTTCCATATTCCTGGCTATCCAATGCCATCTTCCTAAACTTCTTCATGTTTGCACTGTACAAGCTCGCATCATACTCGGAGCTACTAGAGAAGTTGGAACTTTGCCCAGGTTTCATCACCTCGTTCAAGTCATCCAGTGATACATCCCCTTCCAAGGCACGTACAATCTGTTTAATATATATATAAAATACTTTGTATTCACGATCAATTCCAATACTCTTTTTTATAACGAGTAGTGTTAGAGTGAATCCACACTCAACACACTCACACTTATAAAGCACTGTTTACATAAACAGTATTCTGTGAGTGTAAGTATATTCACTTTATAAATTTTCTTTTATAATACAATTAAGACCATCGATCGTAATTGGCAATATTAATTCCTATTACCTGACTCATTTTGGGTCGCCTTCTAGCAGAATGCCTTACACATGCACCAGCACATGCCACCATTCGTGCCATCTCGTGGGGGGCATAATTGTTATCCAAGCGTGGATCTACTAGCTTGTCGTAGTTCCCTTCCTCTATTGCCCGCGCACAAAGAGGTCTAGCCTGTTGAATATTCATGCACGAATCAATCGATTAATTATTAGATTTGTCAATCCATTACAATTATATATATAACGTACGTACGTACGTACGTCTTGTATAAAAAGCAAATGAAACTAAAGGGAGTGTTCAAACCCAATCTACTAAGCTGTCCTCCAAGTCACCAGAGGGATCCACAGGACGCCGTCCAGTTATCAGTTCCAAAAGCATAATACCAAATGAGAAAACATCAGATTTTTCGGTTAGCTTGCCGCTTGATGCATACTCAGGAGCCAAGTATCTGCATTAATTGTTAGATAAACTATGTTAACCCAAATAAGTACATGACTAATTCCCATCAAATGAATATCATCATGTAGATCTTTAATAAATTTTCTTATATTTATATTGATAGCTAGCATGCACGAAATTGGAAACTTATAATTAGTTCTCATTACGTACGTACCCAAATGTTCCCATGACGCGAGTAGACACATGAGTGAAGTTGTCTTGATTTAGCTTTGCCAACCCGAAATCAGCCACCTAAATACGCCCAAGAAATTGAACATTTAATTAACATCAACAATCTTCATTATATTCGACCAATTTATATAAATTATAAGGTATAAATTATTGCTTGCGTGTCATATATAATAATAATAATATTGCACATACCTTAGCTTCAAAACTGTAGTCAAGTAGAATATTTGCACTTTTAATATCCCGATGAATGATGCGAGGGTGACCTACAATTATCAAACGAATTAGTCATGTATGAGAGAGAGAGAGAGAGAGAGAGAGAGAGAGAGAGAGAAATTAATTTAAAAATCACTAACAGTCTTCATGCAGGTATGCAAGCCCTTTGGCTGATCCCATTGCGATCTTGAGCCTGGTAGACCAATCCATGGCTGGACGATCTTTTCCTGCAAATTATTTTCAACAAACCATCAAGTCACATTCAAGGGACTTTTTACACACAATCAATCGAACATAGACAATCATAAACCTGCATTAGAGTTATATAAAACATACCATGAAGGTGGAATTCAAGGGTTTTATTGGGAAGATATTCATAAACCAACATCCTTCTCCCTCCTCCAGCAATACAATAGCCAACAAGTGACACAAGGTGGCGATGATGGACACGACTAATAATCTCAACCTCCGCTTGGAACTCGCGCTCTCCTTGGCCACTGCCGGCTTTGAGACTTTTCACCGCAATTTCCTTTCCGTTGGGCAACACCCCTTTATGCACGTAACCGAACCCTCCTTGACCCAAAATGTTAGCTTGAGAGAAGCCCGAAGTTGCAGCAGCTAGCTCATCATAGGTGAAGGTGCTCTTCCCGAACCCAAGAGCCACGTTAGGGTGTGGGGGTGGCAAGGGCGCAGTACCATGGGAACCAGAGTAGTTGGAGGAGCTAAGGTCACTACTATTCATCAGCGGCGGCGGCGGCGAAGGTGAATTAACTGGTGCTGCGCCCCAAGCTCCATTGCCCCCTGCTGAAGGTGGAGTACTTATGTTAACAATATGACCATTATTGGGTTCAGGTCCGTTGTTCCATCTGGAATCCGTGTAATATTCGCCGCCTGCACATCATGATATTCCAGAAGTTATTTTTCTTTAGTTTTTTTTTTTTTTTTACTTAATTTTTGACGTAAAATTCTGACCATGGATCAGTCGTCATTGATTAATATCGGCCAAAAATATAATATAAATTAAATTAGAAGACAATATAATATGATTTAATATGTATGATCAAGCTAGTCTAATTAATTCCGTTTTCGCAATTGATTATCCCTCGAGCGCTTTACTTTTTTCTTTTAATAAATAAATAATAGCTTAAATAATAAATCAAAATGGAAAATAAAATCATGCAATGGATAAATCGATCCTCCCTGAATTTTCAAGATCACTGACCGTACTTAAAAACCTGATCGTTTGTACTACTGTTTAATTTACAAAACCATGGTGATCCATCAATTAATCGATATTTTATTTTACAAAGCATTAATTGTACTAAGAGTGTGAGGGTCCAAATTTCTTTAGAACTCGATTTAAGTGGAAGAGTGAAATTTGAACATCAAATAAATTAAAGCTTTAATATCTTTTTAGAAGTGGCTCTATTATAATGATTTATATATATATATATATATATATAATAGTTGGATCCTGAATGTCATTATAATTTCCAACAAACACACACACACACACACACACATATTTGAATTTGTCAAAAGTCATATATATATATATATATATATATATATATATTAACAAATAAAGGGCATTATAAGTATAAGTACCCCACCATCACCTTAATTTATTACTATAGGGGGAGATCATTAAGCTAGAATTGATCAACTAAAACATTAGTTTTAGATGCACTCTTTTCTATATAGCTACGATGCCAAGAAAACACCAATAATTATTCATGTGATCATTCCCTTATTTTATCTTCTACCTTTTATTATAAACACTAAAATCGAGAGACTTCAAGTTGAAGAATAATGTTATATATATAAGTTTCTTCTTTTATAAAAAAAATGTGAAAAAACTTATTCTAAAGGCTTAGTTGTTTTTTTTTTCTTTTTTCTTTTTTACAAAAAACTTGTGCAAAGCTTATACTTAATTTGGAGCTTATACCTAACATTACTTAAAGATAACTGAGTCGACAAAGAGCTAAATGGTCAAATAATGAAAAACCTAGTTTAGCAATAACGGCAAAAACATGTCTTTAGTTTTAAGAATCGGCAATTTCGATTACAGCTTTATATTTGATAAGGACAGTTTTACAAAATTAAAAATAAATATGAATGAAGTAACAATATTGTAACATGCTTACCTTAATTGGTTGTGAAATGATTAGATTATAGAAAGAGTTGTTAGGAATATTTATCATTCCTAGCTCATAAAAAATGTAGAAGAAAATGACTTAAAAGAATTATAACTTTAAATACATACCTTTGGTTGGATGGGAAGGGTAGTATTGATGTTGATCTCGTTTCTTCTTCTTTCTAGTGCATGAAAAGTATAGAGCAATTATGACGAGAAGCAACAACCCTGCCCCAGCCGCAATTCCGATTATTAAAGGTAGTGTCATCGACTGTGAAGATGAACCATTTATGGATGTACTCGACGTATCAGAACCAGACGAGGAGCTTGGTGACGATCGACTTGGTGGTGAGAGTTGTTGAAAGGGAGGCGACGGCGGCGATGATTGACTAGACGAGTTGGGCGGTGGCGGTGGAGAAATAGGCGAATCATCATTACCACCTCCTCCATTGGAAGAAGGAGGAGGAGGTGAAGGTGTTCCAGAAGAGGAATTAGGGGGAGGAGGAGAAGAGTTGGAGTCTTGATCAGGGGGTGGCGGCGAAGGTGAATTCTGAGGTGGTACTGGGGATGTTGCTGGTGGTGGTGGTGGAGATTGATCCTTAGCCGGCGCCGGCGGCGACGAGGCTGGTGGCACTGGAGGTACTGGTGAAGATGGTGGAGGAGACGACGTCGGTGGTGCTGGGGGTGATGAAGCTGCCGGTGGGGGTGATGACAACGAAGGAGGAGGAGTCGCCGGTGCAGGTGGAGAATTTGTTGGCGCCGGCGAGGATTCAGAAGCCATTTGACCTAAATTATCCTCAAAATGTGGCGGTTAAAGTTAAACCCCACCGCTCGTCCAAACGATGGATGACCTCTGAATCAAATATTCATTAGAGAAGAAAACAAAAGAAAAATGATTGACGAAGGCAATTATATAGGAAAGTACGTACAATACCATGAATAACATAAAACAGCATCATCCTAGCCTTGGAAGAAACAACGATATATAATTTAATCGAAGTCATTATTAATGGGCGTGAATATAATTTAGTTCCAGCAGGCAGCAACTAATTAGGTATATATGTTTTCTACAAAAAGAAAGAAAGAGAGAGAAAAAAGAAGGAGGCCGCGTACCTGAGGGAGAAGGGCAGGAGCATTCTGATCCAAGGGAGGAGAGAAAAACAACCTTGCATGGTAATAGTTCTGTTGATAGAAACCGTACGCGTGGTCCTCCCCCGATCACCTCCTTCTGACTAGGGAACCTTCCGTACTGGTTTCTATTTTTAAGCAAAGGCTTCTTGTCTTTGCTATTTTAATTTTTTGTGCCGAATTATTGTTTTTTGGGTAAGGATTACTAAATTCGTTGATCTTTGTTCAAAATAAATAAATAAATAAATAAATTCATTGATCTTTGGGAAATTAGAGTAATGATATATGAGTTGTGCTAGGGGACATATTTAAATAATAATAATAATAATAATAATAATAATAATAATAATGGAATTTATTATTACAAAATAAATTTTTGTATAAATTTTATATTTATTCACTTCTTTTAAAAGAATACACCATATTCCCTTATTGTATGACTATTAATGTCATTTCATAAAAAAAAAAATAGAAAACAAATTGGTGGATTGGATTAATATGTATTATGTTACCAATATATGTACGCTATTTTGCATCTTATAAAACAAATGATGATTTTATTTTTTTCTTGGCAAGATGCAGCATATATTAATATCAGAGCATAAAATAGAGTTCAGATAAGTATCTAAGAAATAAATTATAAATTGGATGGATTTTTTCCATTATGAAAAGGTAATAGATAAGGGGCAAGATCAGTTGAGAGGGACAAACATCTAAAATATGAGTTTGAAGTGGTCCATTGTGCTAAGAGATGCGCACATCAATTTTGAGATTGATAAATTTTTTTGACATTCCATACCTCAAATATGGTCAACAAGTATTTAAACAAATGGTGATTTATTTCTACTTTAATTGTTTATTGCTAGTAAAAATGCGATGTCATGGTCAACATTGAAAAGCTTATATTACCTTCCTCTTCCATTAAAACAAATTAAATATAAAAATGTTGTCAAAGGCATGTGGCTTAAGTGACATAATTTTTATTCTCTAAAATAAAAATTTGGAGTTCGAAATCCTCATCCTTTAAATATATCAAAAAGAACAAAAATATTGGCCATGTTTGAATCATAAGATGAGAGAGGGGGTGGGCAATAAAATGCTGCACTCTGCTACCCCGTCCTCATTCGTCCTGCCCCTGTATGATAGGGCGAGCATCCCCGCTCTGCATCCAACCCCTTAGTACGGCATGGGCAGGGAGGGCTCAACCCCACCCCGCATTTTTCTCACTCTGTTTCTACTTATATATTCATATATATATATATATATCATATAAACTTAAATATGTATATATATAAACATATTTATATTTTACAATTTGTATATAAATAAATATATATTACAATTTTTCAAACTTGTTTATAAAGTATGTACTAACAAATTTAAAAACTATAACTTACAAAAAATATATACTAACAAATTTACAAATTACATCATTTTTAAATTAGTTATATTTACAAAATTTAAATTTATAATTTAAGTCTAAAAATGTATTTTTAATCACTTTTAAATATAGGAATAATTTTTGAATTTAGTAAAATATAGTACATTTTTTAAATGGACATAAAGTATGATTGATTACCAATCCGCCCGCACTCCGCCTAGCGAGGTGGGGTATTCCGCCTCCACATTGTTTGAATGGAAGTGAAAAGTCCACCCCCCATCCCCGCATGGGATGGATGCGAGGAGAGGGCTATCCCGTACAGTATGATATGGGTAGCACCCGTAGATGACACATTAAGTTTTTACCTTATCTCATTTTATTTTATTTTTCTTTTTAATTATAATTCAAATACAAAATTTTCAAACTAATTATTACAACATTTTCAAATTAATTATTATAACTTTTTTAAATTTTCAAATAGTTCTAACTTTTTCAAACTCATGAATAAAAATAATATAACACTATTTTCTTACAATATTTTCATTTTATAATATTTTTTATTCAATTTTTTTTCTTCATTTTCTAAAATCTAAAAAATATTCAACTCAAACAATCCGAGGCTTCTTTTTCTTTACCAAATTTCGTTATTTTTAAGGTAGTTATCATTTTTTATTGATCGGTTAGTAAACAATGATCCGTTGACCCGGAAATGCAAGTAAGGGAATTGTAGAGACGGAGGGTGATTTAAAATTAAGCATTCACGAGGGAATTAAAAAGAAGAAGCGAGAAATGGATAGGAATGTATATTATTGGTTAAGGCGGATAAGTTAAGCATCTTTATTGGCAAATCACTACAAAAAGGACAATAACATCTTAATTTTTTTTTTAAAAAAAAGAGCAGAAATGATAGAGACCCAAGTATGATGAAAAATATTATAGTTATAAAAAGATTTTATAAAATTAAATATATAAATTGACGTAATTTTATATAATATTATTATAAATCTATTTATAATAAAAATAATTTTATAGTGGGACATACCTCATAAATTTATAAGTTTAATTTCATAAAATTATTGATTATTAATCTCATAATCTAATGTACCATTTCAAACATCACTATTCTCAAAAAATATTACATTGAATATTAATTTCATTTTAGTACATTCAAATAGAGATAATATTTTATTGTAGAGTTGTAAATGATTGTATCCGTATTTTGGACTGGAAAGTGAGTTCATCTCTATTTGATCATTATATTTTTTAATTTTTTTTAGATAAAATATAAATTTTAATATAAAATTTTTAAATCTTAATACATTTTTTTAAAATTTCAATTTAATTTTTAAAAATTTTAAAATAATAATAATATTAAAAAATAAACTAAATTTATCTTATCTCCTAATCTAAATGAGGCCTAATTCTTAATTTTGAAAAGAATACAACGTTGAGAATTTTAGGGAATCTCTATCGACAATTATACGTTATTATTAGCTAGAACAAATGGGAAGAAGTCAGGTTCTTTGTTTACATGGGTTTGAGTAATTATGAAATTAATTCTATTTATTAATTAATATACTTTGATATAGTGAGTACTGCAGAAATGAGCTGGCACGAGGTACTGGTCTTGCATTGTGCTGTTGCACATGATGGTTGTTTAATCTTCTGTTCTAAAATGAAACTAAAACGAAGCTAACAATAAATTAATTGTTATGAATTCTGTAAGTGGAGGGACGGCAGCCGCCCCCTGTCCCACCACTAAAATTATGTGAATGACCCCACCACTATTATTTTAAAATCTGCACAGTAACTTGCATAGTGACTTGCATAGTAACTTGCATAGTAACTTGCATAGTAACTTCAACGCCTATAAATATGGGCTTCAGTTGTAATGAAATTCATAAGAAAATAGAGAGAGAAATAAAGTTTCAGAGAATTTCTTTTATATTTCTCTTGCAATAGTAGTAGTTTTCTTTTTAGTTTTATAACACGTTATCAGCACGAGGTTCTACCGATACTGAAGCTAGTGGTCTTCTACTTCAAGTAAGTTTTTCAATATATTATTTGCAGTCCTTGAGATAAATATTAAAGGTAATATTTCTGAATATTACTTGATAAAATTTTATTTTTATTCTCATGATAATGTGAATATATTTCTTAAATTCACAGATTTATTTTTGTAATATAATGTCAAATATTGATATTTATTACTATTGACATTTCTGAAAAATGTTATTTATCCAGGATCCTTGATGAGATCTATTTGGATATGATGATGAACTTGAAAGATACAATCATAGAAGAAAACCATGTGTCCCTGAAGGACCGTGCTGTGTATCTCATGATGAAAAATCATCTTACTGTGTGAAATGAATTAAGAGAGTGATATAAGCACCAGAAGATGTAATCCTCTCAAAAGATCATTATGATTTATTGCACCTGAAGTTGCAAGATTTTAAGAGTGGTATTGAATATTCTGCACTCTTTAAAATCAGCTCAATATTAAAATTATGCAGTGAAAATGTCACTGATGATGATATAAAAGAAGACATTATTTTTCATACTTCGAATGTGCTCCTGCAGTAGCAATATCGAGAGTGAAAGTTCAACAAATATTCTGAACTTTTGTTTTGTCTTCCAGTGATTGAGCTAAATAATGAGTTTTTGTTACACCAGTTACGTCCTATTAATGATATCGAATTTACACAATTCCCAGAAGTGAATGGAAACTAAGGGCGTAGACGTGGTAGAAAAATTATAGAAGTGTTGGTCCTAAAAGCGACAACACTAAAGATGATAAAAATATATCGTATCACCAGAAGTGATCAAACTCAGAGAAGGGTAAAGGCCTTCAGAATAATTCTTCATAAAAATATGAAGATGTTTGTCATAGATGTAATATGACTAAAACAGTAGTCACGTACCTGTTGTACGACCAAGCACTTGATTTATTTATACTAAGTTTTTATATATAAGCTTATTAATATTTCATCATGTTTTGAAATAATGAAATATCGGTGCCTGAAGCACGACAAGAAATTACTTGGGATAATAAAATCCTGTTTAAATTTGATCCTCTTACAAATAAATGTGAACCAGAAGTTCAGAGGATTATTTATCTGCAAAGTGTTGCAAATCAATTACATGATGTATTTACTGACACTAAAGGTGTTGTAAAATCATATATTACTGCTGTTAATGTTTAAGCAAGAATTAAAGTCCCTGAAGGACGAGTTGTTAAAACAGCAATAAATGAGTCTAAGATACGTCTAAAGCGTTGAAGACCTATTGGTGCACAAGAAAAAGAAAAAAAAAATCGGTGCTCATGAAGAGACCGTATTTTCTGTATAAAATATAATCCTCCTGAAGAGGAAACCTCCTGAAGAGTGTAACTCCTGAAGAGTATAACTTCTGAAGAGAAAACTCCTGAAGAGTATAAACCTCCTGAAGAGGAACCTCCTGTAGAGGTGTTTCATGAAATGTTTTCCCCTTGAGAGGAACAATGAGATTTCAATACATTTCATGAGTACTGGAAAATTTATGGATAGAAATAAAACTGTTGTCGACAACATATATGATAACACTTGACATTACCAGAAGTAATGAAGAAAGTGAGCCAAAAACCGTCGAAAAATGTTGACGTAGAAATGATTGGCCAAAATAGAAAGCAGTTATTAAAATTGAATTAAACTCGCTAGTGAAGCGAGATGCATTTGGACCTGTTGTCCAAACACCAAAGGGTGTAATATCTGTCAGATATAAATGAGTATTTATACTAAAGCGTAATGCGAAATGAAATTGTGCGGTATAATTTGTCGCACAAGGTTTCCTGCAGAAACCCGAGAATAGTTATGAGGAAACATATTTCCTTGGTATGAATGCAATCACATTCATATTTTTAATCGATTTGGTTATTACAAAAGGATTAGATATGCAGTTAATGAATGTGGTCCCTGCATATTTATAAGGATCATTAGATCATTACATATATAAAGATATACGATACTTGAAGCATTTAATCCAAGTACATTTAGGAGTATGTACTTTATAAAGCTTCAAAGATCTTTATATGGGTTAAAGCAATCCGGACACATGTTGTATAATTGAATCAACGAGTATCTATTGAAAGAAGGATTTAAGAATAATCCTATATGTTCATGTGTTTTATCAGAATCCGGATTCGTCATTATTGCAGTTTACGTTGATGATTTACCTTGTTAGAACTCTTGAAAAGATTACAAGGGTTGCTATAAATTCAAGGAATGCATTTGAAAAGGAAAGATCTTATTATTCAATTCATAGATGAGTTACAAGAATTTGAGACTTCTAGCCTCATCTCTCAAATGCATTTGCTCTTCATAAAGCAACATACCATCCTTATCTAAAGGATTAGGCAGTCGAAATGAAGAGGCAAGTAAGGATTTTAAATCCTTATTCTCCTGCTTTAAGTTTGCAATTTTTTTGTCAGACTCTTGAACGAGTCGTTGAAGTACAGAAACCTTCTCGTTAAGCTCCTCAATCTCACGATTTTTGGATTGTAATCGGTTGGAAAATCCGACAATAGAGGAGGAGTATCTGGTGCCGAGAGTCACCAGCTCATAAACAGCTTCACGATCTGACTTATTAACCAGATCATTTGCTTGCTGCAACATGGCACCTGCGGAAGATGCAGGAACAACTTGTAATTGAGGCGAAGGATACCTCATATGTTGATCGTGAGAAATAGTAAAAGGAAATTGATGAGCCATTGGAAATTTGTAGAATAAGAATACAAATACAGATGAATTATAGATATGAGAAGAAGATTTGATGCGTACTAAATGAAGCTAAAGACGGTTCTTATAGAAATGGAAATAAGAACAAGACAAAGCATCATCTCTTCAAATCTCACTTTACAAGATATGCTGGATGCATAATTTCAAAAGCCAGCGAGATTAATTACAGCTATCCCTATTTTCTTGTAAACGTTGAACCTCTGCCGTTAGCTGCTGTTGTTGACTTTGTATCTGAGCTCTCTCTCGTTCCAGCTCTTCTACTCGTGTTTTCAGGTCACGAGAATACCAGTCTACAAGTTTCTTCAGTTCCTTGTTTTCTTGTTTTAAATCTTTATTTTTACTATCTTTAGTTGCAAGCGTTTGATGCAACTCAGATATTTGAGTTTTAAGATGATCAACCTCACTCGTTCTCGCCAGTAGCCTCTGAGACATGGTTGTAAGAGATGCAGCATATTGAGCACTGAGGGTTCTTGATGCTGCAACAATTTCAGGATCAGATTTACTAGATAGATATATCTCTGCTCCTATCATGGTGTTTACAGCCTCAGGAGAAAATATAAGTGGTTGAGGTATAAAAGGTTCGTGGTTTAAATCTGGGACATTAGAATTTCTATCAGACATAATATCGTTCTGGATGAACAACAACTGAATCTATGAGGAATGTGAAATCTTTTTGCTGGAGTAAACCAATGGTAAAATTGGTTATATTTAAACAACAACCCGAAGGCTTCAAATCTCTTCAAGATCTCGTTTGTCCATAATGTCAAGCGGATTTGATTTTCCGCCGAACCGATAATATTAGACCTCAAAGATTTTACAGCTTTTATCATACATAGATGGTTTCCAATGTTATTTCCGCCGTATATAAACAAGTTCTTCCTAATAACGCCGAATGAGGGGGAGAAAATTTTAGATGAAAATATTATCATACTCTCTCTAATGCATTATTTAGTTGGAGATCGTGTTTGAATTCTTAACTTGTTATATATACTGAAATTATATTTGCTTATTACTTGAAACACTAATGCATATTATCAGGGGGAGTTTAAGTATTACTGCAGGTATCAGATTTCTATTAAGTTTGTCAACCAGATATTATTTTTCATCTTCAAATCACTCAGAGATTATTGCAATTCATGAAACAAGTCGAGAGTATATTTGGCTGAGATCAATGACTCAACATATCCAAGAAAAGTGTGGTATTTTGATAGCTCAACAATTTTATACGAAGATAATGCTGCTTGTATCACTCAAATCAAAGGAGAATATATCAAAGATACGATCAAGTGATAATCTGGCAGATTTATTCACGAAGACATCACCAACTGCGACATTCAAGAAAATTGTGCAGAATATTAAAATGTGAAGACTCAAAATCTATCGTCATGCACTTTCCAGTGGGAGTAAAAGTCCTGAAGACTTGTGTTGATTGTACTCTTTTTCCTTCGCTAAGGTTTTATCCCATTGGGTTTTCCTTTGCAAGGTTTTAATGAGGCAATCTTAAAAGCACTTGTGGATACATAAGAAGACTGTACTCTTTTTCCTTCGCCATTGGTTTTTCTTCCCACTGGGTTTTTCCTTGGCAAGGTTTTAACGAGGCAGATTGTTTATGGGTGGTCATTCAAGGGGGAGTGTTATGAATTCTGTAAGTGGAGGGACGGCAGCCGCCCCCTGTCCCACCACTAAAATTATGTGAATGACCCCACCACTATTATTTTAAAATCTGCACAGTAACTTGCATAGTGACTTGCATAGTAACTTGCATAGTAACTTGCATAGTAACTTCAACGCCTATAAATATGGGCTTCAGTTGTAATGAAATTCATAAGAAAATAGAGAGAGAAATAAAGTTTCAGAGAATTTCTTTTATATTTCTCTTGCAATAGTAGTAGTTTTCTTTTTAGTTTTATAACATTAATTAAATTAACAAATAAAATAACAATTATACGAACCAATTGGCAATTATACTTATATTAGCTTTCCTCGCCAAACTAGAAAGCTCCGACCAACCGAGAATTAGCGTCCAGACGCTCGCACAGAGAGAGAGAGAGAGAGAGAGAGAGAGAGAGAGAGAGACCTCCAGTCTTCTTCGTAATAGCCCCCCTAAACTCTCTCTTTCTCTGGTCGAACCCGATCCAATAAACGCACGATGCCTTCCCGTAGAAGAACCCTCTTGAAGGTCATCATCCTCGGCGACAGCGGGTCTCCCTCTCTCTCTCTCTCTCTCTCTCTCACACAATTTATATGCATCTATATATTCGTGTGCGTGCGAGCTTTGATTTTTCTATTCTAGGGTTTTAGACGGAGATGTTTGTCTGATCTTTGTCGAGATCTTGCTTATTTTGCACGGACTGATCTGGAACATTAGGAATTTTTTGGTACTCTGTTGACGAATTCGATTGCTTGCTTAAATTAAGTTCGATCTATCTGGAGGTTTTAAATACTGTTCTTATGGCATTTTGAGGCATAAGTATATCTATTTTCCTTTTGTATTAGTTATTGGAAATTCGAATTGAGCATTTTTTTCTTTTAGTCTTGTATTTTTAGTCAGCTTCAATGGACTCTATAAGCTTCGTTATTCAAAGTTGGATTTCTCGTTCAAGTTGTTTACGACAATTAACTTAATAGAGTTTCTTTCATCTGTGTTTGACAGGGTAGGAAAGACCTCCTTGATGAATCAGTATCCTTTTGCGCTGGAAAATTAAATCAGCTATTTGAGATTTTCTTTTGCATTTCACATTTCATATAAATAATGTGTTATAGCTTAGAGAAAAGCAGTCTCTTCTACGGGGTTTTAGTGCTGTTTTTTTTCCTTGACATATTTCTAACAGATATGTAAATAGGAAGTTCAGCAATCAATACAAGGCAACAATTGGAGCCGATTTTTTGACAAAAGAAGTGCACTTTGAAGACAGGCTTTTCACCTTACAGGTTCTAAATATACTGATTCTGTCATTAATATTTTTAAATAGGAGGAAGTCTCTATTTTCCTACACACTCGTTTTTGTTCTTTACTTGTATATATATTTAAGTTGGATTTGTTTAGTTGAACATCTTAATTTGGGAATTCCTAATTATTTAGCATGATTATGTCTGCATTGCCGTTCTTTGTTATTTGTTCAATATTTGCTTCTCATTTGGGTGACTAAGCTCTACTTATCAAAAAATGGCCGACTAAACGCAAAAAGAACTTGGAAAAAGAAAAGATGAATAGTGGTTGGTTATGTATCTATTGTTTCTATTTATTTATGTAAAAAGTGGATTCATCACCCATACATTTCCGAGTAAACATTTATGAACTGATACCGTAGCTTTGAATATGCTTTTTAAACTTGTTTGATGACGAAGAACTAAAGAACTTTCCAATCAATTGAAAATACGGTTAGTTTTCTAGTATTTTCTGATTATGACTGCATTTCCTGAGTTCATTTTTCACTCATTTATGGTACAATAGGTCGATACATAAATTCCAATTTTATAAATGATAATTTGATGCAAACAGAAACAAATTTCGTCTCACATTCAATAATATACTTTCTCCAGAGTGCAAATATGTTCGTAGTTTGGCTTCCAGCATAGATATCGCTTGGTTAATCTTTAGGCGCTTCTTCAATGAGAGGATTCATCGTGCATTCTTTTGTCATTGACAGATCTGGGATACAGCTGGGCAGGAAAGATTCCAAAGCCTTGGTGTTGCTTTCTATCGGGGTGCTGATTGCTGTGTTCTTGTGTATGATGTTAATTCAATGAAGTCATTTGACAACCTTAACAACTGGAGGGAAGAATTCCTTATTCAGGTATCCATTTGTTGGAGTAATTTTTTTTTTGAAAATTTATGTCCTTTGCAAGCTTTCCTGTGGTTTCTTAAATGAAAGAAAAAGTTGAAATCATATGAGAAACCTTCTGCAGGCAAGTCCTTCAGATCCAGAAAATTTCCCATTTGTTGTTCTAGGAAACAAGGTTGATGTAGATGGTGGAAATAGTAGAGTGGTATGTATTTCCTTGAAGTTTTGTTTTCCCTTTCCGTTTTTCTCTCTCATGTGATGTTGATACCTTTGCTCGAATTCAACACGTGGCTTTTTGTTATTTTTCCAGGTTTCAGAGAAAAAGGCTCGGGCCTGGTGTGCATCAAAAGGAAATATTCCATACTTTGAGACATCTGCAAAGGAGGGTATTAATGTGGAAGAAGCCTTCCAGTGCATAGCTAAGAACGCCCTGAAGATTGGTGAAGAGGAAGAGATGTAAGCATAAAAAACAAGCTCTCTATTTTCACTTGCACATTCTCAAGTTTTTGTTCTTCATATTATTGAAATTTTCTTTTATCATATCATCGGCCTCTCTGTTTCTTATTAGATTCAAAATGCTGACAAAATTAGTTTGTGAGAATTGGTCGGAACATTTATTTGCTACATATTTTTGGGGTTAAGATATTTGCTGCATAGTGATTATGTGGCCTCAGGCCTCCAGAAAACATCCTTGAAAATTATTTACAACAGTTTATTCATTGCTTGGTCATTTTTTATCATGGTGGGCACTTGCAGATCCATCCTAGTAGTCACCCTCGGTTTAGTACTTTACTCAAACACAAGCTGTTCCTTCACCATTATAAGATTTTAAATAAAAACTTCAGGAACTTCCTATATGTTCAAAACTGGCTTTGCATGACACCCATTTTCTTTGCAGGATTAAGAATTTTTTTAACAGGTTTTTCAGGATTAAGAATTTTCATTCAACCAAACTGTAAATACCAAAGGTCTGCAAGTCGGTAGTAACAGTATCGCTAGCAGTGAAACTAGCTGCGAATAAAACACGGCTAACAAAACATAGCAGATCAGCTATCAGAAATCAATAAGGAAATCTAGATGAACAAATGATATCTTCATTCCAAAAGCTAATTTTAATTCAGTTGTTATAATTTCGATTTGTTGCAATCAGAATGGTACCTTTGCAAATTGTACATATTTCAAGGATCACATGATTACCAACATTGAACACTTCAAATTGCACTTATTCTGCAGTTGTTTAGATCGTAATATATTTTTCTAGACAATTACATAGGATACTAATTTCTCTTTGGATCCTTGTTCTTCCGGTGGGGATTTTCCACACTGTGAAGATACTTACCAGACACCATCGATGTTGCAAGCAGCAGTCAGCAGCGGTCAACTGGTTGTGAATGCTAAATATATGGCCCAATTTTTTTCCAGTTTAAATAAATTATCTTTAGAAGTTCTGGAGACAATTTGGTCCCATTAAGCCATCCTTATTGGTATGTATGAGGCTATATATATTGTACAATAGTTTTGTGTGAAACAAATTGGTCCACTAATGTTAGTTGGATGTGGTTGTTTGTTGCCTTTGTGCAAGTACTGCTTTATTTGATCAAGTTACATTATTTATGGGGATTATTCTTGGCAGTACAAAGTCTGAAGGCTATTACCAGGCGTCAGCTAGGTCTGTCTATGGCTTCCCACAGAATGCTCAAAGATTGTAGACTTGTAGTTGTTGTCTGCATTTTATATGTAATAAAAAACAATTATCTGAATGACCCCCTCCCCATCCCAAAAGAGAAAAAAATGTCTTGAATCATGTAAATCTTGGAATGATTTGAAGGTGCTGAGTTGGTTCAACAAGTAGTAATGTCTTTTTCTCGAGTAATATGATAGGGATATAACTGTCTTCATAAGATTTAAATATTAATCTTTTTCTTTATAACTAATAAGAGATCTTATTAATGCAAGTAAATAGGCGCAGTCCAAGTGTATAGGAAGTATACAAGTGGAAACACCTAAGAATACAAGCTATATATGAACTAGGAATTAGTAAAGTCTTAAAGAAAAACATTTTAAATTATCTCCATTCAATACAATAATTTTAGAGGAATTATAATATGAACTATGTTCTCTCAACGAGCATTTTCTATTATCAAAATAGCGTCAATTCCTTTTCAGTCGTTGATACCACATTAAGCATAGAGGAATATCTTCCAAACATCAGCAATGCGATGACTGTCCATAAAATCTTTCCAACAAGCTAGGAGTTCTACCTCTCTCTTGGGCAGCACCCAAGCCTGGACCGTTGAAAATCTCGTCTCAAAGAGTCTTTGCCACCTCACAATGCAGAAACATATTATCCATCGACTGCTCATCTTTCTTGCACAAATAATACCAACCCAAGCAAATTATACCCGCTTCCTCAAATTGCTGTTGTCAGAATCTTCCCAAGGGAAAATCAACGAGCAAAAAAATAATATAAATATTAATCATGGGATTCGATTATGCATTCAGAGTTCATTTGATGTGGATGGACTTCTCCCAATTAAAGATGGATCTCCAAGATGAGGTCATAACACAAAATTGGCAGTTGACTCGAAAGTTCTATAACATCTCTAAAATGGTTAATAAATGAGACAATTAGTAGGAAACCAATCACTCAATATACCTTTATCATGCTCCTTTAATTCTATCATTTGATAATTTCCTCCATTCTAGTTCTTGATGTCCTCCTTGAAAATATATAATCCCTTGGGTAGATTACTGAGTTCTCATTTTGATGATCTGATTAATAAAATTAGAAGCAGACTAGAGGGGTGGAAAGCATAGTTGTTATCCAGTGGGGCTCGACTTCTTTTGATAAATCAAGTTTTGCAAAGCATCTCTATTCACCGTCCTTTGATTTTACCAACTCTAAAACTGATTATTGAAAGAATTAAAAGGATTATTCGCACATTTTTTTGGGGTGTTAAGGATGGGAAAGCAAAGAGGAAATGATGCTCTTGGGATAATGGTCTTTGTAAACCAGTCGAGGAAGGCGGTTTGGGCATACGTAATTTGAATAAAGTACAGAATTCTTTGCATATGAAGCTGGCATGGAATCTATTGCAAGGGGATTTTTTATGGGCTGTTTTTTTTTTTTTCATAGGAAATATGTTGGTGACAAACATATATCAGTTGTTTACCCTCGGAAAGGCATTAATTTTTGGAAGATGATTTTAAGATGTGTTCCTTTAGTGAATGCTAATTCTAAGTGGCAAGTGAGAGAGGGAAAACTTTCATTTTGGCGAGATTGCTAGATGGGGGAATGGGGCTATTTGTAATAAGAATAATATTGTTGATTTACCTTAATTTAAAGCTGGAGGATTGGGCTGGAATACTGGTCTTTTTACTCGGCTAGTGGGTCCAGAAAAAAACAGAGCCAAATTCTTCAACAACTGGGGCAGCGTTAAAAGTGGTTCTGATGTACTAATATGGTTACCAAGGTCGAATGGTATTTTTTTTCTACTAAAAGTGCGTGAGAAGTTATTCGAACTAAAGCTCCTAATTTTTCTTGGGCAAGATGGGTCTGGCATCCTGCGATTCCAAGGAAGATTTCAGTATTAATGTGAAAGGTAGTGCATGTTTGTCTTCCATTTGATGATCGGATACGTAGATCTGAAATTTCCCTCGTGTCAAAAAGTGATTGCTGCTTAGGAGGTGGTTAATAGGGCTTGTTGCCTTCGATTATTACATGGAAGCTTTGGTGTAGGAGATGTAGTGCTCGGATGGAGGGTGTTAAAGAATCTGTTACGACAGTTTGGTATTCGATAAAATATTGGTTGTCTTTAGCCTCTTTAAAACTAAAGGAAATAAATGGCATTACTCGAAGGGATGAGGAGACAATCCGGTGTTTGAATTTACTTATCAAACCTGTGGGTAATTCAGTATTGAAGCTGGTACAATGGAAGAAACTTTTAGAAAATTAGAGGGTTGGTGTAAATTGAATGTTGATGGTAGTTCATTTGGTAACCCAGGACCTTCAGGAGCAGGCGGAGTGGAATCATCAGGAATTCAAGAGGTGATTTATCATGTGGATTCTCGGTACATACTGGAATTAATACAAATAATTTTGCTGAAATAATGAGCTTATATCATGGTTTCAAACATGTACAATTACTATAAAACTGTTTGTGAAATGTGAATCACACTTAAATAGAAACAATTTTTTTTCCTACTTTTTTATGTTGCGTACACCTTTTTTCCATAAAGAGACGGTACAAAATTTGTCTATTTGAAAGTTGGATAAATCACAAAAATTACAAACTGATACGAAATCTGCGAAGCTATGATAAAGTAAAATCACGTTTCCAAAATAATATTAAATATTATATTTTGGCTGATCTTTAAGAATTGTATTCATCATGATGACCTTGATCAACTACTACTAGCTAAAAGAGGACAATATTTGTTTAACAAAGGTTTCACTTTCATCCCATCTCGTCCTTCTTTCTTTTCTTCTTTGATTACTTTGCTGGTTTCCCGGAAGGTAAGGGGATGATCTAAGATAGTATCTGAAATTCTCAAGAATTATGCTAATTATGTTTTACGTTGTATAAATTTCAGATTTTTCAGCACAGAAGAAAGATGGCCGATATTGGGTTTGCATCCTGGAGCCTGATCTTCGTGATCCATCTACTAATCTTTTTGGTAATCTAAAAAGTCATGCTTGATTAATCTTTTTACAAATAAAAAGGATAAGCTGATTGATAGTCACATTAATTTGTAGTAATGACAATATCTTTGATCAGAAGGTTGGTATATAATAGAGCAGAGCACTTGATGAGTTTTATGTTACTAAATTTTCTGCAGTGTGTTCATGGAAGTGGAGTCAGAGAATTGACCGGAAAACAGTACTCAGAAGAGATTCGTGCAATGGATGATCATCATCCCGTTAAGCAAGACCATGATATTCATGATGATCATCCTTCTTCCCACATGGATCACATGGACCCTTCTTCAATGGTCTTCTTCACCATGAAAGATCAAATGGTTGGAGAAACAATGCCTTTATATTTCCGTAAGCAGCGAGATTTTTCAAGTACTTCTCCTCGCTTTCTGCCTAGAGAAGAAGCTGACTCCATTCCCTTCTCATTAAAACAACTTCCAAACCTTCTTGAGTTCTTCTCATTCTCTCCACACTCTCCCCAAGCCAAATCCATGGAATATACCCTCCGACAATGTGAGATTAAACCCATCAAAGGAGAGACCAAAATCTGTGCCACTTCCATGGAATCCCTGCTTGATTTTACACGTGGCATACTGGGGGGGTCGAATTCCCATGATTTCCAAGTTCTGACCACTTCCCACATCACCAAATCAGACACCCTTTTCCAAAACTATACATTCCTGAAAATGCCAGAGGAAATCCTAGCTCCCAAGATGGTAGCATGTCATAATATGCCCTATCCGTACGCAGTTTTCTATTGCCACAGCCAAGCAGAAGAGACCAAGGTTTTTAAGGTTGAGCTTGGTGGTGAGAATGGAGACATGGTGGAAGCTGTTGCTGTTTGCCACACCGACACCTCTCGCTGGAGCCATGATCATGCCTCATTTCGCGTGCTTGGGATTAAGCCAGGAACGCCCAATGTCTGCCATTTCTTTCCTGCAGATAATCTTGTCTGGGTTCCAAAACCCATATTGTCGAATTAGTAGTATTTTATTATATTATATCTCATATTTGCATGGTTGTTTGAGTCCTAATAAACACTACTACTGGGACGCATGAGCCTAGCTAGTACAATGTTAATCTATCAAGGCCAAGGTCATGATTTCATGTAATATAATATAATATATATATCTATAGTTTGCAGTCATGGGATGATCTATGAAGTTATGAACGGTGAACCAGCTTTAATTGAGATTTACATCTGATTAAATGGCTTTTAGAAAATCAGTCATTGAAATCATCCTAATTTGTGTTTGCAGGTCCCGAAGCACAAAGACTAATTGATTAATCCCATACGTACAGTGCTTAAAATAAAGGAAGGGTGTCTCTATTGTTAGTGGTTGACATCATTGTCTCGATAGAGATTGGAGAATGAAACAAAAGAATTCACCTTTGGCAAAATAATTAAAAGGAATAAATAAAAACCAACTAGAAAAATTATACACCAAGACTCTCATCATCATGTTGGATTGCATTATTTCTTATCCAACTTGTTTTTGTAGTTATCACTTATTCCCATATATAGTGTAGGGACATTCTTATCAATAAGCTTCTCATCAAGGTTGAGAGAGAGAGAGAGTGAGTCTGATTAGTTGAGTTTATTTTAACTTATTTTTATTTCATTATTATATTTTTATAATTTTTTTATATAAAATATAAATTTTTATATAAATTTTTTAAATTTCAATACATATTTTTTAAATTTCAATATATATTTTTTAAATTTTAAAATAATAATAATATTAAAAAATAAATTAAATCCATCTTAACGATCCCATTTTCGATGAGTGGACTCTAAGGCCATATCTGGCCGAACCTAATCCATAGCCGGCCGACACTAAAATCAAACCCAAACAATTCAATTAGTAAAGTAGTAACATCAAGATCATGTCACCAAGTAAATACCTTTCGATCGAAACGGATCTTCAAAATCTAATGATCATGTTCGAGTCAAGAACCTCATAATAACTTGGACAATAAAATAATTCAATAATTGATCATAGTGATTCCAACTTTTTATGGTGGGGGGCCCGGCCCTTCTTCAAAAACATATTTCGAGTTATAAAATTTGGCAGAAAGCTGGATTTTCGGAGGGGATGTCTACATAATTAACGCAATAATTAATTTGTTTTGTAGCATATAAAACACATGGAATATTGTCCTCCATTATGTGGCACATATATTAAATAATGCTGAGTTGCTGACAGCACGCATCAATTGTTAGATATTATAGTTAAAACAATAATTTTTCAAATATTTACTCTTAATATTTTATTATAAAATGTTATATTAAAAAAATTACTTATGTAAGCACTGATTTTTAGTAAAATGATATAATGTGCATTTGGATAGATAAATGCTTTTGAATAATGATAAACATATTATACTTTTTACAACTTTTACAGTTTTACAGTTTTACTACAATTATATTTTTTAAAATTATGTTTTAAATGAGAGGTATTTTTATAAAATAACTTATAAAAATAATATCAATTTACATAAATATCCTCATTTTAATACATAATTATATACAAGGTTGTAAAAGAGATTGTAAATGCAGTAACATTTATCATTTCTTCTTGTCATAAAGCTGAGAGTAAATTTATAAATTGATATAATTTGATATAATATGATAAATTATATAGTTATTTTAATTAATAATTACATCTAATGTATTATATAAAATTATGTTAATATATTAATTTATTTTTAAGAGGTCTTTTTATGCATGTAGCACCTCTTATTTGAATATTATATAGTAATTTATTGCTAAAACTTTTGCCTCCGACACATTTCACACCTGCTAAATTTTGTATATATCTATTGGCCTAGTAAGAAAAACCTTTTGTCTAATCCATGGGCTAGTGAAAATCGTGGCCCAATATTTAAACAAAACGGCCTTTTGTCATTTTTCTGTTTTTCAACTTTCTTTTGAATCGTCGAGTGATTTTCTTATGAAGTCAATGCCAAGTGGCCAAATTTCCTGCACTTCTAAGGTGACTACGAAGGTAATTGATTGACTATACATGCACCTAGCTATAAGGCTATATGTGTGAAGAAAATGGAATTACCAAAAGGACACTTGGAGTATTTTATGGGGGCCATCTATATATTTGTATACGAAGAAAGATTCCATTTCCACACCACTACGAAACGATAAAATTGGAGATCTTAAGAAAGAAGAAAAGGTTTAATGGGAATTGGCCGGTACTTTGCATCTTGGAGCCTCTTCCTTCATCTTCTACTCACAATGGTAATCTCCAAATTGTACTTTGCTCTTTAATATTGAATTATACACACATGGAAGAAAATGGTTAGCAATTCCTCGATCGAAACTGATCTGGAAGTAATATTTTTCAGTTTTTAAAGTTATTGATTCGGACTTTATCGTAAATCTTTAGCAGTCTATGTCAATAAATCTTCTGCAGTGTGCTCATGGGAATGGATCCAGAGAGTTGATCACCGAAAAGCACCTCGAAGAGTTTATAGAACATAATTTTCCTGCAAGCAGCAATTCATTATCTTCAGTTCATGATGATGATGATGATGTGCATGTACATAGCATGGGCATAAGGCTGTATGATTCCCACCATCCTGACATGGATAATCATCAGCATGTACATCATGATTCTCACTATTCGTCCCACATGGATCACATGATGGATCCTTCTTCAATGATCTTCTTCACCATGAAGGATTTAAAGGTAGGAAAAACAATGCCAGTCTATTTTCCAAAGAGAGATCCTTCAACTTCTCCTCATTTCTTGCCTAGAGAAGAAGCTGACTCCATACCCTTTTCATTAAACCAACTCCCACGCCTTCTTGAGATTTTCTCTTTCTCCCCAAACTCTCCCCAAGCCAAAGCCATGGAAGATACACTCAGACAATGTGAGCTTGAACCCATCAAAGGAGAGACCAAACTCTGTGCTACCTCCTTGGAATCCATGCTTGATTTTACACGTGGCATGGTGGGTCTGGATACCCGTTTCCAACTTCTGACCACTTCCCATCTCACCAAGTCAAGCACCATTTTCCAGAACTACACTTTCCTAAGCATTCCACCAGAAATCTCAGCTCCCAAGATGGTTGCATGTCATTCTATGCCTTATCCTTATGCAGTTTTCTATTGCCATTGCCAAGAAAGTAAAAACAAGGTATTCAAGGTTACCCTTGGTGGTGAAAATGGAGATAGAGTGGAAGCCATTGCTGTTTGCCACATGGATACCTCTCAATGGAGCCCCGATCACGTGTCATTTCACGTGCTTGGGGTCAAGCCAGGGACCTCAAACGTCTGTCATTTCTTCCCAGCAGACAATTTCGTGTGGATTCCAACACCTGTACCGGTTTAGTACTCCAAATGCAACGTGTTTGTTCATGTTTTAGTCCTAATAAATGCTAAGGTCGTTTCACGTAAGAGAAATGTTTTATAGTTGGCGTTGCATCAATGAAGAAAAAAGTGTTGCAGTGTAATAAGTTCCCACCTTTGACTTCTTCATTCATTACATCGCCTGTGCATTTCCCAACCAATATGACAGGATCATTTATGCACCTCTGCTTTCATTTCCCCTGCTTTCGACCTGGAATCGGTGGTTTTATAATCCCTCTAAAACAGACGGCGATCAAGACAGAAATTCAGAATTCTCTGGGTTTCTACATCTATAAAGAGGCACAGTTTGAAACTACCTTACATAAAACAAGGAAAAGTGTTTTTTTTTTTTTTAACTCAGAAACAGGATAGAGTAAATTGACTATCTATTCTAAAGCCTGTCCAGCAAAATGAAATGGGCTGCTCTGTTCATGAGTCATGACAATAGTCGGGCAACTAATCACATTATAAAGGAGATACATTCCAAGTTTTATTTGACACGCAATAACCAATTTTGAGTTTGGCGTCCGCGCCAGAGCATTCATTTGAGTAAGCACTAGCACAGCTGCATACGTCTGAGTCTGAGAGCATAATTTAACAATGAAATTCCCCAACAATGACCATCTCTCTCTAAGTTTTCCAGCGTCATCATTTCGGCATCCATTTAATTCAATAGTTAGTGGATTTGGTAAACTACAACTTGCAACAATAAACTCGCAAAGCACTAAAAAAGAGTTGTGGGCTGTTTGTTTCTATACACGGCCAATCTGGTCATCGAGAATGGATTCCAGCGCTTTGAGAGATATATATGCGTGATAAATTCATCCTAATTAATCTAAGCACGAACAGTCTATAGAACAGAAGTCTGACTAAGAAGAATCGCATGGTTTTCGCAATTTTAATGAGGGGCGCCATAAATAGAAACTATTTTCAATGATCTTGAATGGAAGACTTTAAATTAGTTTAAACCTCCAAACAGATTTCGCCAAATAATTCAATGGGCCACAAAGAGAAACTACTCCCAGTATTTGAACAACATAAAAGAGATTATGCTTACACCCCTCCGTCGTTCTCCTCCAAGACAAGCTTCAACAACTGAGAACACACTAACATGAAATTGTAAAGACATGAGCTGCTTTTCTTCATTACATCATATTGCATATTACAGCATCACGAGCATATATATATATATATATATATATATATATATATGATAGATTTCGGAAGCCTCAGCCCTGCGTCAGCTCTGTCATGTCCCGCTTTGTTTCCAAGTCCTGGACACAAGGCTTCTTCTCTTCTTTCCCCTCAACACGGGCGTGATAGATAATAGCAATAGGTGTGACGTCAAAATCTCTAAGGAAATGGTCTTTTTTCATCGATTCAGAGAGATGTGAGGAATCTGGATGAAAGAGCGTTTTGATTGCTTCTGGTATTGGTTGGTCTTTCATTATGCTCTTCCAGTAATCTCCTGGGCCTTCTCTGCCATCGTTGAGGTTAACAAACTACAACGAAGAAAACACAAGTTAGCAAAAGAAGAATGCATGTGCAGATGCATGATGAGAAAATCAATGAAAAGATCATCAACATGCAGTACTGCATGTTTATAGGAAATAAAACTATTTTAGCCAATTTACTTATAATTTAATATGGTTGATTTATACTTTTCAAGTTGGATTCCCCAGTTATGTTCTCAGATGAATCAGGAGACTAGATATATGCAATTAGCAGAATAAATCACTGCAAATAGGGGAAATACTCAATGTTGCAAGTAGTGAAAAGCAAGCTTACCAAGAGGAGGGAGAAGAGAAGCAAGAAAACAAAGATCCCAGAACTCATGATCTCTAGTTAGCTAATTTGGTGTAGCTTGTTGGCACTCAGATTTGTTATTTTGAATGGTGTACGCTTATCAACGTATGACTAACATCTTTTATAGGCCATTCCAGAAGAAAAAGCCAATTTTATTAATTTATTACACTTCATTTTAAGCATTAATTAAAACGAAAAATAAAATCCTTAAAAGAGTTTTGTTTTGTTTTTTTCTTAATTTTTATATTTATATTTATTATAAGATGTAAAAATTATTTTTTTACCCATGTAATAAGTCAGTTTAATGCTGAAGTTAGTAAGGTCATTTATGTAATTTTACATTATTTACTGTGCACTATAAATAGTTGCACACGAGTCTAATATTGGACTGGACTTCATTTTTGTAATATTTCGGACTTATTTTGATTAATGAAATCAGAAGCATTCAGAAGGATCAGTTTGGATAATATTCAATTATATCGCTTAGTGTAAGGTTTTTTAAATTAATTTTTTTAAATTTCATTTAAATAAAAAAGTATTTAAAGTATGACGATGTGACGCATCAAATTGGAAAAAAAAAAAAGTAGTGTTCTTTTCTATTCAAAATGTAAGCACAAATTCAACTGAATGATACGTACAATATATAGGCAGCAAAATAGTCGTC
This sequence comes from Platycarya longipes, assembly GCA_036559045.1. NCBI lineage: Eukaryota > Viridiplantae > Streptophyta > Magnoliopsida > Fagales > Juglandaceae > Platycarya > Platycarya longipes. The sequence continues at coordinate 6,936,178 of CM071793.1, read as the reverse complement.
GACGATGAGGATACTTGCACCGTGGGCAGCTCGAAATCTCAGAGTGCGCAGTTCTATCGAAGTATTAACGCAACAAGCTGATCAGTTTATTTCAGTATTCAGATATTCACGGCTCCAGTGTGATGTGTTTATATAAATATATAGAAATTATGTTTATATTCCAAGCATCGCCTATTTAAATATATATATATATATAAGTTATATAATAAACAATTATTAATTGTTATAATGATGGATTTTTTTATTAAAAAAAAATATTGTTTGTACAATTCATAATTATTTTTAGTATTTTTTTTTTATAAATTTAACAAAAAACAATGTGCAACTACTGTTCAATAATATTGTATTATTATTGTTTTTTCTTATAATATTGTATTATTTTTATTTTTATTTTTTAATTTTTTTTTGAAAGAAACCTCATGTCATCCATTCATTCATAAATCAAATGGTTACAAGCTTTGTCATTTACAACTTGATGTAAACAATCTGGTGAAAACACGTTCCATCCACACCAATTCTATATCACTTTTTATATCTTTCTGTGCTAAACTATGAGCAGCACAATTCTCATTTCAATATACAAATTGCAGACACCATCCATTATATTCACTTAGCATTTTTTTTTATGTCCTCTACCAGCTATTCCTTTCACGAAACATCCTCAAAATCATCATTCACTGCATCAACCACCAATTTTGCATCCTCCTCAAAGCAAACTCGAGCAAATCTCAACTCCCTACAAAACTTCAAAGCCCTTCATAGAACATTGCACTCGACAACAAAAGAAGAATATACATGGAGCTTCCGTGCACACAACGAAGCTAACACATCCCCTCTACCATCCCTTATCACAACACCTATCCGCATTGTCCGAGTTTGAAGGTTCAAAGTTACATCAAAGTTTACTTTGATAGAATTCTTCACGGGCACCCTTCACTGCTTATCATGTTTTATCTTATTAGCACTTCTCTTTTCCAGTCCCAAATTTTCAACCTTCATGTTAACTTCAAGAAAATCACTTAAGCTAACCAAAGCTCTTTAAACTACTGAATCAAGACCAGAAAAAGAAGTTTCAAATACCATTTTATTTCTTCTTCCCCAAATGGAGTGCATAATTGCTACTACTTTCTCCACATCCTCCTTTGCAAGTTTCTTAGTCAAAGATGACCAAAGATCCACAAAGTCCACCCAGTTTGAATTTCATTTCTGCACCGAACTTCCCTTGGCAGACCAAACATCAGTAGTGGCAAGACAATTCCACAATACATGATAAACAGTTTCCACATGCTGATTACATATCAGGCAGGTATCTTTTTTCAACACATGTTTCCATTCCAGGTTACCCTTTGTAGGAAGAATATTATTTAAAGCTCTCCAAATCATATGCTTCCAGAGACATTTAGACCCCACAATTCCTTCCATCTATCCTCCCCCCTCCCCTGCACTTGAGGATTGACCAGCCAACATTTTACATTTCTCATTTTCAGCATGGTAGGTACTCTTAATAGAGAATTTCTCATCTTTAGAAAGTCCCCATATATGCTTGTCTTGTCCTCCTGTTCTGCTAATAGGAATTGCACAAATAGTTTCAGCTTCCTCAGCACAAAAAACCTCCCTTATCATATCAGTTTTCCATTCTTTGGTTTCTTCATTTATCAATTCACACACTCGGGCCTTAGCACTTAGGATCTTAATTGGAGATTGGATTGAAAATGATGAAGGAACTAGTAGCCACTTGCAACCCCAATTTTAATTTTTTCAGCATTCCCATTTATTATCATATCCTTCATGGACCACAAACTCCTCCATATATATGATGGTCTTACACCCAACTTTGCATCAATAAATGAAGCTCCACGAAGATATTTTTCATTGTAAATTTTAGTCACAAGAGACTTCTTCATATGCATAAGCCTCCAACCCTACTTTGTAAGCATAGCCTTGTTAAAATTTTCATATCTCTAAAGCCAAGACCCTCATTCTTTTTAGCATCACCCACCCTCCCCCACCTCCACCAGTGTATACCCACTTCCTTTTTACCCTACCTCTACCAAAACCTGGCCAACAATGCTTCAATGACATCACACAACTTCTTTGGCATTCTAAACACACTCATAAAGTATGTAGGAATTGCTTGGAGGACAGCCTTGATCATGATCTCTTTATCTGCCTTTGACAGAAAAATGTTCTTCCAATTTTAAATTTCCTGTCATACTCTCTCTTTAATTCCCTGGAAAGTGTCATATTTTCTTCTTCCCACAATAAATGGCAAGCCTAGATATTTATCATAATTCAAACATTCTGTTGCCCCAGTTTTGTGTTTATTGACTGTTTGGCCTGAATCCAGCTCGTAAGTACCCAAAATCCCTTCCATCTCCTCCATTCCTCAAGCTGAGATATACAAAAAATCACATAATCATCTGCAAACAGATGATTAATTTTAGTACCACCTCTTATTACAAAAGTTCCTCTCAACCCCCCTTCCCCCTTCTCAACTTTTGTCAACAACTGGCTTAAGCCCTCTGCACATATAAGAAAAAGATAAGGGGACATTGTGTCCCCTTGTATAATTCCTCTAGTTGGATTAATTATTCTTTCAAGTTGCCCATTCACCAAAACAGAATAGCTAGCAGTAGTCACACATTCCATTATTAAAGAGGTTAACTTCTTCCCAAATCCAAGCTTCAACATCATAGACTTCAAATAGGCCCACTCCACTTTATCGTATGCCTTGGCCATATCAAGCTTAATAGCCATACTCCCCACTCGTCCATTCTATTTTATCTTCATGGAATGTAATAACTCAGGATGAATACACTTTGATTTTTAGAAATACAACCATTGAAAGCTTCTTTGATTCTATTTGCTAGCACCATTGATATCAATTTGTATAACACATTATATAGACTTATCGACCTAAAGTCTTTAACCAAATGAGGAGAGTTTACCTTAGGTATTAATGCCACAAACGTGTGATTCAACTTCTTGCACAAACCACCCTTATTCAGTACCTCCAAGATAGTATCACAGGTTTCTTTCCCAACTAACTCCCAATGGTTCTTGTAGAAACTAGCCCCAAACCCATCGGGACCAGGAGATTTAATAACAGACATCTGCTTTAAAGCTCTCTCCACTTCTTTAGGTATGAATGCTCTTTCCATCCTCCTCCTCACTGCCTCAAGAACCTTCAATTCCACATTCTGCACACAGCTTTCAATTTGACTCACATAAGGGGGTTAGAAGAAGCAAACAAATCTTGAAAATATTCACTAAAAGCATGTTCCAGAGACCCCATTCCCATTCCCACGAACCATCTACCCTCCACATCTTGGATTCTTTCAATAGTATTTTTTCTCTTCCTCTAGTTTTCACAAGTATGAAAAAAACCTGGTGTCCCTGTCTTATTGCTTTAACCAATGCTTTTTTGCACAAATCTCCCATCTCAGATTCTTCTGTTCCAGTAAAAGCTCAAGCTCCCTACTTCTTTATTTTATTTCCTCAAGAGGCCATATCCCTTATGATTCTTGTAGGGCCTTCAACTGATTAGATTTGGCTTTGATCAACTGCTCTCTCTCCTTCACAACATTTCTAATCCAATAGCTCAATCCACTCCTATAACCAGCCATCAGTTTTTGTAGTTTAGATTGATGACTCGCAACCCTTCTATTTGTTCCTCATGCATGTTGAATCACCTCTTTATAACCCTCAATTAAATCCCAACTAATATTATATCTGTATTGTTTGCCAAATTTCTGATTCGGTCTACAATTCTCCATTTCACTACATAACAACAGTGGGCTATGATTGGAGCATAAAGTCACCAACACCTCTACCCTTACGTAAGCATACCTACTCATCCATGAGTGATTTGCCACTACACGATCGAGCCTCTCTCTAATTAATGTGCCATCATCATGGCCATTACACCATGTGTATCTATTACCAACCCAACCAAGATCTGTTAGTCAACAAATCTCTTGCATAAATCTAAAATCATCCATATGCTCTTCCATCATTATTCTCCCTCCAAACTTCTCATTTTGACACACAATCTCATTAAAGTCACCCACCACATGCCAACCATGCAACCATAGTTACTCTCAAGTTCAAAAGATAACAATAACTCCCATGAACCCCTCCTTTTGCTACCATCAGATTTACCATAAAAACCTATGAGTAGCCATTTATGGCTGCCATTCCCCTTATCAATCCATACATTTATGTGCCTCTGTGAGTAGTTTAATCAATCCACCATATCATTCCTCTTCCATATCATTAATAGTCCCCTATTTTTTTCTCAAGCATCCATTCCCACCATCCCTTCAAAATTCAAACTCCTTATTAACATTCTTGCTCTATTAACTGTTAATCTTGTTTCCATAAAAAAACATAAGATTAGGTTACTTTTCCATTACCAACTAGTATAGGGATTGAACTGTTCGGGGGTTGTCAAGCCCCCGACAGTTCCAGCTTAAGGCTATCACTACCCTAGGCAGGGCTGCACCACAGCCACCACCAAAACATTGATAGAATCATCATTCAATTCACCCTCAACACTTCTTAACTTCTTAGGAACCTGGTTAATTCCCCCTTCATCAACTCCCTCATCCTAAGATCTCTTATTATTCTCTGCTTGGCCAATAAGAAGAGGCAGTGTACCTCTTTCTCTTGCCCTTCTTCTCCATTTTCTATCCATAGCTACCATCTCCCCACCTTTCATTGTTATAACAAGTATAGATCCATACATAGCCTAGCCCCTCACCAGTCAGGCATAGTGCCTTTGAGTCCATAGAGTTTACCCCATCCTCTCCCATAAACTTTCTCCCCTCATCATCAGAAGAACAACTTCTCATCCCCTTACTTACATTACTTTTTTCTCCATCCCCTCTCTCAGTCTTCACCCTTGCTCCTTATATCTCTTTTTTCCAAGTCCATCCCTTTCCTTCATCCCACTCACACCTTCTTTCCCAACACTCCCATTTCTCCCATCCCCTTCTTTATTATTCCGAGCCACACTCTACTTTCCCTGCATAAATAGTTTAGACCATCCACCTCCTCTATTTTCCCTATCAACTCACAACCAGGTTCAAAATTGAGACCTCGGTTCCTTTTATATCATGAGCTAACCAACCACAATCAAAGCACAATCTAGGCAGTTTCTCGTATTTAAATTTAATCCATACATGCTCGCCTTCCACCCTAACCATTCGTCCTCGAGTTACAACCTGGTGAAAAGGAACTTTAATATGTACTCTGAGAGCTTTCCCCCAACCTATTTCATCTTCAGGAACATCAACATTCAACATACTCCCAACAGAATTTCCAATCTTCTTTTCTCAATCTTCATCCATACTTCCTAAAGGAAGATTATGTATCTAGATCTAGAAGACTTCATAATCAAAAACTACCTCCTGCAATTGGACTAATCCATCAAACAGCTTTAGAGTAAACAATTGGTTTTCAAACAACCACAAATGCCCCGCCATAACTCTCTGTCTGCATTATTCACAAATGAGATAAAAAAGACATTTTCCCCAGTCGCTTGAAATAAAAAAGACATTTTCCCCATGTGCCATTGTGCTCTCCATTATCTCCTAACCGATTTGTCTGTCAATCCAGACTTTCCCGATTAGGCTCATGCTTTCTTTCACTCTCATTTTCTCATCCATCTTGCCTAAATCTATCACCGATATCTCCTTCTATGTCAACCTTAAGTTCTCACACAGATCCTCAAGCCCCTTCGTATATCCTCCCTTCTCCGCCATTGAAATCGCAAGTGATTCTGATCAAAAAATCGATTAAACTCTAACCAACTATCTCTCTAAAGCTACTTTACCCTTGGCCTCTCACAGAGCATTAGATAGAAGACTTTTGTGTTATGGCCCGGTTTGAATTGGGAGATGGGTTGAGCTCATCTCAAATTCATCATTATATTTTTTCAAATTCTCATACAAAATACAAATTTCAATACAGAAATTTCAAATTCTAATACAGTTTTTTTAAATCTTAAAATATTAATAATATTAAAAAAATAATATTTTATTCAACTTTCAAAATTCATCTCATTTCATCTCTTAATGCAAACCACCCCATAAACTAACTACTATATTATTTTTATTTTTAATTTAATTACGAACCAAGTATATGGTCAGCAATCTGTCCTCTACAATATGAACACGTGTGACTATAATTTGGTTTGTTTTTATAAATGAGATGAGATGAGATGAGATGAGATGAGATAAAAGTTAAAAATAAAATAAAATATCTTTATAAAATATTTTTTTTTAATATTAGTTTTATTTTAAGATTTGAAAATTGTGTTTTAGAATTTGAAAAAGTTAAATTTTATATTATATTTTATATAGAGATTTAAAAAAATATAATTATGAATTTAAAATGTGTTTTAGAATTTTAATTTCATCTTAATAAACAAATGAGGATTCATTCTTATTTATTTATTTTTCCTACGTACAGACAGCTAATTGGATGCCTATAAAGAACAAAAAGAAAGATGCTAATAATTAAACTCTAATATAATTTATTTATTTTTTCCAGGGGTTTGATCAACGCAATCGTCATCTCCGAATTAGTACCATTTCCTCAATTTTAACGTTTGCTGTAAGTATTAATTATTAACAAGTTGCAACTTAGGCCTTGGTGATCAAGTTTACTTCGCGAATCACGTCTAAGAGATAGAAATTATATTTTATGAAGGAGGAGTACTGTTACAGTCATAAAAAAATATATAAAGATAATTTTATAAATTAACTTGAATTTATATAATAGTCAAATTTATTTTATAATAAAAATAATTTACAATTTAATAAACTACGTTAAATTACATTAACTTATAAAATTATTTTTATATAATGAGTTTGCCGGAACATTTCTATTTTTGTATTAGCGGATGCAAGGTATGCAGGTAGGAGTCTAGGACAGTGATAGGTAAATCTGACCTGTTTAATTGGCTCAAATTTTTCGCATAGGGAAACAAGAAAACAAGACTGCTGAAACAGAAAATATCTGAACAGTTTGTAATAATTTAATTAAACATTAAAAAAATTAATTAATTTTTTTAAAGTGTACTCACTACTCTCGGCAGAAGTTGACTTTTTTATCACATGCATGTCAAGTGATCATGGTTAGCACTCTAGCTTCCTTTATAAAGGCAATCAGTCTAGCTGGCTAGTATCAAAATTAAAATTATGATGACGAATAAGTTAAATGATTTCTAATATCACACATAAAATTAATGAGAAGTTGTTTGTACACATTTTAAATAAGCTCCATACAAATTTTTGTAAACAAATTCACCCACCTAAAAAATTTTATAAGAAACTGTTTTTTATTAGTGATACTCACTTTTATAAAAAAAAAACTTTTATGAAATTTGTTTATTTATTTTTTAGGTAAGTTTAGTATTTTATTACATAAACTAATAGATGATAAGATACAGATTTTAGTGAAGTAGAAGTCCCTTACATTCTTGCAAAAAATCAATATACAATGCAACATAAAATTAGAAAATTAATGACCAGGGGATCAGAGACAAACAAATGGTTCATACACATTTTTTAAAAGGAAAAATTGCTTGTCTACGGTTTTAAAATAGTCTGATGAACAGACTATAAACCTGCAATTGAAAGTCGCAGAGAAGGAGTGTGTGCTGTACGGTATTGATCTAGACTGATTGTAAGAAACGATCACGTCTAAGTCCACTTTTACTTGATTCTCGATTTTAATTAGGAATATAACATAGTAATTAGAAACATTGATAAATTGTTAACAAGTGATCCATACACGCGCCCCACTGCTAGAGAGAGGCAAATAGACCTATTTGGAAGATCTAAAGTCGTTGAATCCAAAGAAGCCGCGCATGACAGCAAATACCTCCTTAAAGCACGACGGCGCATGGATTCAACTTACAGCATAAGTTAGCGTGAGATATACGCACTACTTTTTTTAGTGGATTTCTTCCACCTTCTCGAAGATTAGCGTTTGAAAAAGTTGATGGATAGGCATGCGTCGACCCTATGAAATCAGTGAGCAACAAATCATCTATGAACAATGCTAATGGATAAAATATAGGAAAACAAATAAAAAATGATAACAAAAAACAAACGAAACAAAAGTTGAGGCCGACAAAAAGGGGAGATGGTTGGAGAGGAAACAACAACCCACCTACTTTGATGAACAAAGGTGATTTTGGGGGAGGTGATGGGCAACCTGCGAGAGAAAATAAAGAGAGAAGTGTGGCTCATCAGCCAACTTATTTATTTATTTATTTTTATCTATTTAAGACTTGTATTTTGAATTACTTTGAATAAGATATTAAAAAAAATCCTTAAGTTCTATTTTTTAAATGCAAAAGACCTAAAAAAAAAAGGCTCCTTATTTATTTATTTTTCCAATTATGGGACGGGAAGCGCGCGTTCGAGTGCCCCATTGATCTTGATCAGCTGACTTCTTGCGGGAAATCGGAAAGAAAATTCCGGCTCAGTGGCTGCGAGACAAAACTTTTGTAGGACAAAATGCAAAATTCAATCGATACTCATGTGAGACCAGATTAGCGTATTGAGGAGCTTGAAACTGGCTATGTTGGCTATAAAAGTCAACTTAAACGTGCATCAAATTATGAAATGTCTACCTGTAGATGGAGTTTGATGTCGTCGCATTGCATCTTTATCGTTTTCTTTTTCTCTTCTTTTTTAAGCTTTAATAAATTTGCTTTATCCCCCCCCCAAAAAAAAAAAAATGAAGTTCTCCTAGAAAAAAGATCGATAAAAGGCAGACCGTGCTGTCTTTGTCTACGTAGCGAAGTCAACTTCGTAGGGTGCAACGCATCATGGGTTGATGGGTTGGGTTTTTAGCTCTCTAGCTAGGGAATAGGGATTCATAATTATAGTTTGTAGTGACATTTAGGCCGAAGTAAACGACTAAACTGCTACTGGATTGGCTAGCTATTGGAATATTGGCTGTGCACTAGTCATGGCCGAGATACAATATTAGTAGTACTATTACTTTCTCTAGCGATGCAACTCGGAAGAGCGATGGTGGCATGACGTAGATTTGATGCATGAATCGAAAAAAGATGTGAGGCGAGAATTCTGTTGTTACATTTGGATGGCAGTGATATTGTTGATCTCTTCTAGATTTGATAGGATGATAATCCTTGGTTGACTTGTGGTTGTGCATAGATGGTGACAATTGGTGAGCAGACCACGCAAATTCATACGTTAGAGACGTTTGTCATTTTGAATAGTTTAATGATGTCCATTTCAATATGTCTTCATCTACACTACTGTATTATGATCGCTCCGTTTAATTTGAGGGATTAGATAAGTTGAAATAAATTTGATTTAGTTTTTAATATTATTATTTTAAAATTTTAAAAAAATTAAATTAAAATTTAAAAAATGTATATTAAAATTTAAAAAATATATATTAAAAAATATATTTTATATCAAAAATTAAAAAATATAATAATAAAATAGAGATAACTCATTCTCCAATTCAAAGAGTCCTAATCTATATTGAATGCCAACTGAAACACGTATGTTTTAGCTATACCAGATTGGACTTCTGTAGTACAATATTTTATTTAGCAGATTATAGAAAAATAAATTTATAAATTAATATAATTTGATATATTATATTATATTATATTATAAAATTATTTTTTATTATAAAATAAATTTAATCACATCACATCAATTTATAATTTTTTTTTTTATATAATCCATTTATGCCTATTATCTATAACAGTCCTGATCAATTCTTAACCTTTAATTAAGGGTCCACCTTTATAAATAAATGAGAGAGGGAAATTAAAAGTTGATCAGTTTGGTTGAGCCCCATTTCCAAAGGAATCAACTTAGAGTCAACTCACAAACCATCTTCCTGGAAAAAACCAATTCATTAAGATAACAACTGTTGACTTAGGGCTGGAATTTTCAATAGGAACAGCTTATCTGAATCAAATGACACCACTTTGGACTCAGACATGCCCAAGTCTGCTGCCGACTACAATGGGTACTTTTGCTTTCCGGCCTCCACTACCACCTGCTCCCATTTATTGAGACTATTGTTCCAATTGTTTATACACTAAACAAAATTTAGCTGTGGATTAAAAATACCTGAGTCAAGATGAATTCATTAAAATAAATAAACCCCAGTGATATATCTGATGTTGCTTGCTTACAGATTGATTTAAAAGTTACTACAAATAGAAATGAACATTTGTGATTAACTATTTGTAACCAAAAAAAAAAAAAAAAATTATGATAAAAGCAGACTCAATTAAATTGAAAACAATCATTTTATCAAAAATAACTGATCGTAAATATGCAATATTTTTTTTTGTAATAAGTTGGGAAATCAATACGAATTGCCTGGTTTGTTTTGAGAGACAAAATAAAAAATTGCAAATTCTTATCAAACTCATCATTATAATTTTTTAAATCCTCATATAAAATATAGTAAAAAATTCAATTTTTTCAAATTCTAAAATTACTTTTATAAATCTCAAAACAAAATTAATATTAAAGAAAAATATGACAATAATATATATTTTTTTTTAACTTTTATCTCATCTTATCTCATCTTATTTATAAAAACAAAAACCATCTATGAAAACAAACATGCATTTTCCCAAGGATCCTTCAATATCTCCTAGATTGCTTCCCAGAGAAGAAGTTGATTCCATCAATCCTTTCTCATCAACACAGCTTCCATACCTTCTGATTTCTTCTCCTTCTCCAAGGAGTCACGTCACCCCAAGCCAAGGCTATGGAATACACACTGGGACAATGTGAGTTTGAACCCATTAAAGGAGGCGCTAGAATAAGTTGTGTGCTACTGCTACCTCCGTTGAGTCCTTGCTTGATTTTCCACGTAGCTTCTTTGGATTGGATAGTCGTCTAAAAGTTATAACCGGTACTGATCATCTCAGAAATTCCATAGTACTTCAACAAAACTATACATTTTAGGGAGTGTAGGAGATTTCAGTACCCAAAATGATATTTGTCATGATACTACGCCTTACCCTTATGCAGTTTTCTACATCTACTGCCATGGCTAACAGAGTGAGAATAGGCTGTTAAAAGTTTCACTAGATGGTGAGAATGGAGAGACAGTAGAAGCAGCTGCTATTTGCCACATGGATACCTCTCATTGGAATCCTGAACACGTGTCAGTTCGTGTGCTCGGAGTTGAACCCGGCCGAAGCTCTCCCGTCTGCCATTTCTTTCCTGTAGACAAGATAGTTTGGCATGATCATGCCACCTTAGATTATATTGCAATTATGTAATAACGCACAGTGACGTGGTTATTAGTTTGCAACAGTTTCAAGTTAAGAAGTTGTAAATTCAGGCCACAGATGGCGTTGGAGACTAGAGTAATGCTTTTAGAGGCATTAATTATATGTACTAAAATTCTGAACTTTTTTTTTGGTTATAAATGATGAAAAAACACGTTATTATTTGAAGCACTTTCATGCTTTTCTTCTGTTGCACGACTAGTCGAAAATTAGAATAATGTTATTTAGCATTTCTATGCTAACATTAACATGTAATTTGTAATTTGTAATTTTTATTTAAATATACGTATTTACATATTAATATATATGTATTTAAATAAAATGATAAAAATAACAAATCACCTATAGTGTAAAGGATAATTAGCATAATTCTCCTAAGTAGCATTGCTCCTTTCGATGGAAAATATATCCTGAAGTGAAGACTCCACTCGCCTACGGAGTTTCCTTTTCAGAGCACAGCCCAGCCCAGCCCAGCCCAGAATGATTGGTCGTCCTTGTTTGATTTGGGTCGTACTCCAACAATTTGTTCGTCATATTATTAAAGTCGAAAACTTATTTTAGGCAAAGAAATATATGGCCATCCAAATTCCAAACTGGTCTCGTTAATTTATCTGCGGTTTTTTTTTTTTTTTTTTTTGAGTTCTAAATATTTAAAAAATATTACAAATATATCAACAGAAATTAAAAATAATAATAAGAAATTTATAAAATTATTTCAAATATATCATCAGAAATTACAAAACATTGCTTTAGTTTTTAAAAAGAAATTGAAAAGAAAAAAAGTAGGGTTCATACCATTAATTAACGGCAACTGTTTATACTTTCCAACTAAAAAATAGAACTTATTATCTAACCCAACGACGCCATCGCTAGTGTCTCGCTCTCTATCTCTCTTCTCTCGCCGAGTGCAAGATGGTAGCTTCAGCTATCTCCGCGCGTTTAAACTTCTCAATCGCTTCTTGTAACAGCGACTCGTCCATTCCTTTATTTTCCCGCAGGTATCCATGTGCGCAAACACGCACAAACATATCATTGGCATAGTTTCAGTCTGTTGGAAAATCTGATTTTGCTTTATGTTGTCAATTCTTGGATTTCTTTCAGAAACTCAAGGAGGTCGATAGTCTGCGCCTTGCCAAGTCTCTACCGAGATTCCTTAACATCTGGTATCTTCTACAATTCGAAAATTTGGAACTACTTTTATAATTAATGTAGTGTAAGAGTTCTTCCTTTTTATTTTTTCATTCTCAGTGTTGAGTATATGCTACAAGTCGATTTTGGGACGAACAAGTTGTCTTTTTTGAGCTAATTTGTGCTAAGACGCAGTTTATTGAAATTACTTTTTTGTGATAAGTAGTTTAGGGAAAAATAGATTTTACAATTACTTAGAATAATAGTTTGCCTTTTTGGTATCAAAATTTACAAGTGGTAACCTTTGGTAACAGAGCAAGTGCTCATGAGTTCAATTGTGGTCATTTCCCATAGCGTGGATATTTTTTATTGGTACTGGTGTCCGAGAACCAATTAATCCTGGGGATGCAAGGGCCTTTAGCTAGGACTTTTCCGCAAGTGCACTCGGATAATTGAAGTGGAAAATCCCCCTATCCGATTCCCCTAGGAATTATTTGCACTTGAGGATTCAAACATTAGACCTAGACACCAAGACCAAGGTCTTTACCATTTGAGCCAACCCTTAGGAGTTGCCATAGCTTGGACTTTGAGAGTAGGTCTTTCCTTTCATCCAAAAATTTGTCATGGTCAGAGACAGTTGTCGCTGGTTTTTGTTTTTTGATAAGTAAGTTCTCGCTGGTTTTTTAATTGAAAATCCTCATAAGATTATTGTATCTATGGCTTATTGATTATTTGTTGAGCTACTGAATATGTTTGGTTAGTCCCGAATCTTGTAATGACACATAAACGCCCCCGCGATGTCCAATGCATTAACTTTTGCATTTTTGCATAAAAAGATAGTTCTAATATATGTATCATGGTGCTCAGGCTTATCCAGTAAAACTTGTGGGTTACCTCGTAAGCATGCAGAGAAGGATTTTCGGGATGTTGGTAAAAGGTGTGTGACTTGTTCCCTTTTTGCTTAAAGTGCTTAATGTAATCCTATTTTGTTTTTTTTTTTTGTGGTAATATTTACACACGAGCACATGTATATAGGCATATATACAAGCTACAACCACTTGAATGTATACGTATCTGTTATATAATGGTGGTCTTTACATCTTTTGTATCGACTACACATGAATTTTCAAGTGATTATTTCATTTGAATAGTATTGTGGTTGCACTTAAGAGGTTTTCTTTACTTATAGTGGAATATGTTACAACAGTGCCACCATTATGTCCATCTGATAGAAAATTACATCAGAGAAATAAATAAGCATGTGTTGGAATTGGGTTGAGGAAAAAGCATTGCATCTGAGCCTTGTTTGTTTTGATCTATCTTCACAATATTAATAGGAAACATGTTACATATGCCTACAATCTATCAAGCAATCTTTTTAGATCCTATAATGGTAGGTGTTTGGTCTGGTTCTGCATTCTCTTCTTCTCTAATTAACTATTTGATGGAAAAGTAAGCCATTTAAGCTACATTTGATATGCAGTTATGATGCAATAGAAGCCAAAACGGGGAATCCACCCATAATGCCAGCTGTGATGACCCCAGGAGGGCCTTTAGATCTCTCATCTGTGTTATTCAGGAATCGCATAATCTTCATTGGGCAGCCAATCACCTCGCAGGTGGCTCAACGAGTCATATCGCAGCTTGTAACTCTGGCAACTGTTGATGAGGATGCAGATATTCTGGTGCGGTTGTGTTAGTAATCTTTGAATTGATGCATTGGGGGTGTAAACTCAATTTTCTACAGCATGTTTTGTTTAGTTTATCTTTATTTATAAAGATAATTCTTTACAGCTTATGAGTTAGTCCTGTACCTTGTCAGGTGTATTTGAACTGCCCTGGTGGAAGTACGTACTCTGTGCTGGCCATATATGATTGCATGTCTTGGGTAAGATTAGAAAGAAAATTGTTGCATTTCTCTGCTTCCTTTTTCTTAATTAGTTTTTGCCGCCTTTAGTAATTGAAAAATTATTAGTTTGTGGTACCTCTAGCAGAATATTTAACTTTTTCTTGGTACTCTGGTATTGTAATGACCTATTAAAAGCTGAGAACATTTTGATTAATCATAAGCACTATATTGGCATATCTCCTTATATGCAATGGTTGTGATATTATGTCTTAGAAACCCCATATAAAGTTGTTAAGTGCAAATCAAGCCCTTTTTTCCCCAATAATCCTCAATTTGAAAGCAACAATGATGAATTAAACTGGTGTCTAAGTGGCTGAAATGATTGGAGGAGATCTAAAAGGAGAAAATAGATCAAATGAGGAGCACAAAAGTAAGTAATATGCCAATGTATGTGAATTTCATGCTTGCTAATTAGGTGGCTTGACCATTTTACTGACCAAAATATCTAACTTGAATGTAAGAAAAGAACCTATGGAGAACGGAAACTAAAGGAAGAAGATTGCTAAGGAAACAAAAAGATAGGTCCCTTTCTCTTTGTCTGAATTCTTTTATTTGATTTAGGTAGTTATTAGTTTTTATAGGGGATATTCAAGACAAACAGGGGAACAACTGATAATGTTCTGTGATTGGGCTTTTTGTCCCCATGCTCATGCAAACTGTAGTTTATAGATTTAAACAGAAGGGGTCATCTTCCTTTAAATTGTTAAGAGCAAGTTAACAGATTGTCACTGGATATTGACAGTTGCTTCCCATGTACTCATACGATCCTGTTAAGTACTCAGGCTAGCGTGCTAAATTGTTCATCTTATTATCTATTTGGCATTAGATGATTAGATTTGAATTCTGCAGTCATTAAATTTTTATGTTACTTGTAAGTAAAATCTTGCATTGCGAGATACTCCATCTCGCAAATGGCATTACTGTGTATACAACAATCTTTCTTATTTTTCTTTTTAAAAAAAAGTAAAAGAAAAGTCGTTGATTTCTCACTCTCAGAGCATATATTAACTCATATATTCAGATAAAGCCTAAGGTTGGCACAGTATGTTTTGGAGTAGCGGCAAGCCAGGGCGCACTTCTTCTTGCTGGTGGAGAAAAGGGAATGCGCTATGCAATGCCAAATGCACGTATTATGATACATCAACCACAGAGTGGATGTGGGGTATGAATTGCCTTTTAGTATATTTTATGGCATTTTATGAAAAGGAGATACTTGTCACAGGATATACCATTTTTCCAATCCAATTCATTTCCTCTTTTATGTTTGCCTTCTTTTTGTCCTTCTGCTGTTTTATAATTATGCTGGTGTCTGAGATTAGAAATTTATGTTTACATTAGTTTTTCTATCTACAGTGATTCGATAATAGAAAATCACAATAGTATCATATGAAATGGATTTGGGATTTGGTATTGGGTTTGGGTACAAGCCCTAGTATCAGATTCTTTTGCTTTCCAATGACATTCCACTGTTAACCATCTCATATCCTGACAATATGGGTATGGCTGGGTGAAGTGGTCCCTCTGTGTAACTCAATCCATAAATGTCTGCTCACTGGCATTTGTGATACAGCTAATTTCAGATGGTGGTAGATGTGGCATGATTCTTTTTCTAAGATATATTTGCTTACAGGGTCATGTAGAAGATGTGAGACGCCAAGTGAACGAAGCAGTTCAATCTCGCCATGTTAGTCTTCCTTTCCCTCTCAGTGGCATGCTCTGAATTATCTCTGGACAGTTAGAATGTGGTTCAAATGATGCCGCTTATATTCTCTCCAATTTGAATAAAAAATGAAGAACATGACTCACATAACTTGAATATATGTTTTGAGCATTCGAGAAACTGAAATTAGGTTTACCTTTGTACTGGACTGGACTGGGCTGTTCAGATTAATTTCCCTCTGCCCTGCAGTGAAGGTGACGATAGAGATATGCATCATGATTGTTAGAAAAACCAGGCTAATCCTTCGTTGGACTAGTAAATACAAATGACTTGATCATCATAAGAAGTGTTGAATGATTAACAAGGAACCAACATTCTTTTGCTGCATTCTTGCCTTTTAGTAAAAGCCTATGATCTGAAACTTGCATGATTTCCAGAGCTTTGACAGAAAATATCGATATAGCATTAGTGCATTTTACAATTTTCATAACAATTGAGATTAGGATTATTTTCTACACTCCACTCATAAATGAATTTACCAATTTCTATAATATCTGTTTCCAGAACATAATTGTACTTTTCTTCTTTGTGTGGTGGTAATATTATGCAGAAAATTGACAAAATGTATGCTGCTTTTACTGGTCAACCTATTGAGAAAGTTCAACAATACACTGAAAGGGACCGTTTCTTGTCTGTTTCTGAGGTGATGTTGCTCGGCCTGTTTTCCTATTTAATCTTGTCTTATTTACTTTTTTTTTCTAAGCAAGCACAGTACATTAATATAATAGGTGAAAAATGTTAGAGGGGGTGGGGCTCCCCGACAAAATACCCCAAAATAGCAACAACAATGTAGAAATAAAACAAAGTGGGTTCTAAGACCAATTTCTTGGTTTCTACCCAAACCCTAGAAAGAGGGTATCGTCTTAAAAGATGTACTGAAGATAAGCTACCGCCAAAGACGGTGCAAGAGGATACATTGTTGTTGAAAGTCTTGAAATATCTGTCGGAGAAATCCCAACTTCCTTTAACCAGATCACCATTTAGGAAAAACAAAACTCCGAAAAGACCAGACACGGAAGAGAGGATCTGCATCAGAGAAACAGACAATCCGCACACCAGGAGAGGCACATGAAGGACACACGCAGATGGAATGGAGGAGCAGATGGGCCGATCGGAAGGATCAGAGGGTGGAGAATTTGGTGGTGTGGCGTGTGTAGCCGGCAGGACAACCAGAGTGTGACGGCGCATGAATAACACGCATGGAAACAAGCCGCGCATGAAGGCCACTCGCTGACCAGAAAATGAGCGATTCCGTGACGAACCATCAGATCGGCAACAGGGGATCATCATGGAGGGGAGTGTGTCGTCGTTTGAAGTCCGGAATGAAGTAGATCTAGGAAAATCCGAACTGGTAAAAATCTACACAAAAGGTAGTACTACAAAAAAAAAAAAAAAAAAACAAGAACGAAAAAAAGAGAGGAAGGTGTGAGTCGAGGATGTTCAGTTTGTAGTTTTTAGATAGGCGAGAGTTTCTCACTCTAAAAGAGAGGCGAGCTATATTTACTTGCATATTATTAAGATGGGTAAGGGAAATGGCCAAGGAAAGTTTTATGTGCTGTTTGAACAGTGAGATAAGAAGAGATGGTTTAGATAAAAATTGAAAGTAAATATTGTTAGAATATTATTTTTTTTTAAATTATTATTATTTTAGAATTTGAAAAAATTGAATTGTTTATTTTATTTTTAATATTATTCTATTTTGAGATGTAATGTGTAGACCCTGCATACTCAAGATTTGAGATTCGAAGCGCAGTACAATTAAAGACATTCCATTCTCTGCTCCTAATTTTTTTTTTCTTATCCCAACTTTCCTGGACTCTTACTTCCCCAGTACATGTTCTCCACCAAAACTTACAGTTCTTTTGCTGTTGCTGCCTCTGATTGCAGGCTATGGAGTTTGGACTCATCGATGGCGTGCTAGAAACTGAATATTGAATTCCGATATTTTTCTTAAGCATTCATGTCTTGGGAACATCAGAGTTCAATTTGTTATCAAACAGATATCCTCAGGTTGACTCAAGTTTACATATGATATTCATCAAATGATACATGTCAAGCGGCGCTTGTGTTTCTTATCTCAATTAATTTAAGCTCTGATCTTCAAAGGCTGGCTGTTTTGGGTTGTCATTCTTGATTCTTCGGGGTGAAGTTGCTATCTATTCATTATTGCTTTAGATTAACATAGAACAGCTTGTGTTGTTACGGATGTTGGTCTAAGCAGATGTCATGACCTCGAGATTTTGAAACTCCAAATGATCAGCGTGTAATCTATAATTTATCATAATTATTGGTCTGTGTGCTAGGAAATTTGTTTCATGAGAAATAATTTAGCTATCAAGAAATTTCATAAAAGTAAGTGAGTTGATATGATATGATATGTTAGATTATAAAAAAATTTTAATGGATTTATTTTTGTGAGATCTATTTGTAAGTTCAATTATACAAAAAAAGGAACAATGTGGGAGCAATGATAATTATACGGTAATTCTATTATCTTAATTAATTGTCCATCAGTTTAATTAATTTCCCTATATCTTTTCTATCGAATCTTTGAAAAGAAAGGAAGCATATCAATTTGTTTTTCTTTTCAAGGTTATAAGCCTTTTATTAAAAGAAAAACTCTCTATCATCTACGCTATTCATCATTTTTATACATTAAATATTATATTTTTTTATTTTTAAAAAAATTTATTTTATTCTTCTTAAATTACTTGAATTCTTCTATCCATTATTTATATTTTACGCATTTGATAAGAGAAATATATATATATACTATATAATATGTGAAAATAATGAATAGAATTTTTATTTTATTTTTTAAACTCTTTCCTCCATCTCTAGCCTATAGGGAATTAGAAGAAATTAACAAATAAATAGGTCAATTGTAGATAAGAGTTTACCTCAAAAGTCGTGGGTTTAAAATTTTTTTAAAAAAATATTCAGGATAAGAGGTAAGGACGATTGCGTAAACTATAACAAAACAAACAAGTTGAAACAACTACCTCGGGATCCTTTAATGGATTGGGTTGGGGAGATCTCGCTGTTTTTGTACTCGGTCATAATTATTAGAGTAATGTTAGAAGCTAACTACACTTAAATACACACACTCACATGAACAATATTATAAAATTATTTATGATATTTGTTGAGGACGTGTCTCGCCGGCCTCCTGTTCCCGAAACCTGCAAGAAGAATCAAAAGAAGATTGTGATTTTCCACTCGAAAAAACTCCGATGCTTAAGTTAGTGGTCACGTATTTACGGGAAAAAATTATGAATGCTCACAGTCAAGGTTTACCTTGTATATATAGGCCTCCGGGGCGATACCTATCATGTGTAACACCTTCCGTGACTATCGTGATCGCGTATCTGCATGAGATATCTTTGAGTTTGGCGATATTTCATATCTGCATCAGATCTCATTAAAGGTGGCAATGGGTTGATATGTATTTTGGACTCGGCAGAGTTGGGCCAGCTGTGTGCTTTTCCTTTCTGGTGGGCTCTTATCGCTGGTGGGCTTTTGGACCAAAACTGATCCCACAATATTCTTCTTAGATGTTGACATGAAAACTTTTTAACGTATAAATCACACAGTTTTTTTGTCTTTTTCTTTTTTGTACTTTTCGCCACCTTTGTTTTGAATTTTTTATTTTTTAAAATAAACTATATAATGGTGTTATGCCAAGAGGGTCCTCTGAGCCAACAGTTTCAGATGGCCCAATAAGAAAACTCATGCGATAATGTCATTTCATTAGAAATATTGAAAATTATTATTTGAATTTGAAGCCTTACATAATCATCCTCCACTAAAACCAAATCAAAAATGATTAAGAGCATCTATACTTATTATACTCACCCTCACATGAATAATATATGTTACTATTCATATGAAGGTAAGTATGATGCGTGTAGATGTTTTCTAACAATGTTCAAACCAAATTACAAAAAAGTATATGACTAAAACAAATAACTCAATAAGTAAACTCAAAATAGTACCTAGAGGCTAGTGCATTCTTATTATCTAATTAGATTTATTTATGTATGACTAATTAATCGGTCATATAATTGGTGTTACATCACTATGTGATATATGTATAGTTTTGACTTACCTTTTTTTTTATGACACACTAATGTACAAAAGCTTATATAATAAAACGTGTAGCTTATATCTCTAGCATTACTATTTATTTATTAAGGTTTTATATATGTCACATCTCCTAAGAATCGGGGTTTAGGATCCTGCAATGCTTTCGTAAAAGTGACATTTCCAGGGACTGTTTTGCAAAACACGGTCAAGTGCATGCTTGAAGCCAAAGGCTTCTCAATTCTTTACTCTCCATGGCAGCTCTCAAGCTTTCCATACATACAGTCCTTCGATCCATACAACTCTCAGCGAGCTTTAGGGTTTTTTTATGGGACCTTCTTTCATTAAAGGGTCTTAAACAATTGCCTAAATAGCCTAACAAAAGAATTAGCCCTGATTCATAATTATAGATGTAACACATTTTGTATTGTTTTATAAGTTGATTACTGTAAATAAATAAAAAAAGGCTAAAAATACGATACATTAGTTAGCATAGCATGATTAGGGGATGACAAAAGTTATTAACTATGTAACAAATTAGCTTAATTTATATCAGAAGAGTTAAAAGTTCCAAGGTCTAACTTGGTTCATCTTGATCATCTTCATAAAGTATCTGCATAGATTTGTCGTGGTTGGTACGTCCACATCTTCTAAGGTCTTCAACGAATCATTTGAATTTTGTAGACACTTAAATTTATTTGGCAAAATCAAATAATAAGATTTGATCTATTAATTTAAAAATAGAATAGAAAAGGAACCAAAAAAAAAAAAAGTCTCTGACTTTCCATTGCGGTGCAGGAATGGATAAGATCATTCATTCAATGAGATCATCATGTTAATCTTTTTGTATTATCTTCCGATTAAACTAATCTGAAATTTGTTTGATCCAAGATTCAGGACTTTTCTTAATTGTCCCGCTAAATAATTTAACCAGAGGATTCATAAATATATATATCTATACATATACACACACACTAGGAAAGAGCAACGTACAAAACACGTATTTATAATTTAGTATAGCAGTTATTTTTAAGAAATGATATGATTTTTATAAATAAATAAATAAATTTCGATCTATAATATACTGCATAAAGAAAAGAAAATGTAAGTCTTAACAAATATTTGACAAATAATAAAAGAAAAATATATTAATAATAAAAAAATTATATAAAAGTAAATCATAAACTGTGTGAAGTGATGAAAGATAATTATTTAATAATTATTATCATTCTATTTATAAAATATTATTATTTGAATTTAATGTTTCATAATAAATTTAAATTGAGAAATAAATAATATTTTCTTCAAATAATTATATTTGCAAATGTAATTGACAAATAGATTTAAACTTAATTATTTTATATTTTTCTTTATATATATATAAATGAATAAAAATTTTAAATCATATATATATATATATTATATATAACATAAATTTTAAAATTATAATTTATATAAAAGAATATTATATTATAATTTATAACGTGAAGTAGGTTTAGTAATGTTATAATGTTACATTATGATTTGCATGTTATATAATTTATTACAAATAAAATATTAGTAATTTATAATTTACATATTATATAAATTATAGAATTTGTACTATTTAACGTACAAAACACGTTAAGTAGTCATTAAATAGCTACTTATTATAATAGAATAGATATATGTGTATATTTCTTCTTTTTGTAATATATATAATATTTTAGGATCGTATATAAAATTTGGCAATGAATTTAGTCATGAGCTTCACTTTACTAAATTTGTAACAACTAATTCATAAAATTAGGATTGACTCTTCTAAAAAGAATTTTTGTACTTTTGTTAATTTGTATTATTATTATTTTTTTCGAAAGAACCCTATGTATTAATACAAACTTTTGTAATTTTGTTTTTCATCAAAAGAAAACAAATCTTATATATATAGTTATATAGTTCCCTTATAGAAACAAATATGATTTAATTTCAATTCGAGAATATAAGAATTTTGAAATGTTTGAGTTGAGATTTAATTTCAATTTAGAAGTCTAAAATAGAGGATAACTTTTGAAAAGTTTGAATTATAAAAGTTTGGATAATGACTATGTAGTAAAACATCTAATTTTAATAATATAATTATCAGTTTCAAAATGAGAATTAACATCACTTTAAAAATAATAAAAGTAATAATAATAGTAATAATAATATTAATGAGAAAAAATATTTACAATAATATAGCTCATTATTATCAGCATATTTAATTATAACAATGCATATGATTTGAGTTCTTACAGGTCGTTTAAACTTAAATTAAGATGTAATATGATTTTTTTTCACTTTATGAAAACATATAAGAATGGTATTAATACATATGATTCCCCTGACTAAAATGTAGGGAATAGCAATGTATATTATATGCATGAGATAAATATGTTAAATTTATATGTTAAGTAGTCGTTAAATTTAAGGAAAAAATTAAGAAAAATTAATGAAAAATCAAAAAAATCGTTAAGTGATCATTAGATAGCCACTTATTATATTTATTTATTATTGCTCATGTTCTTCTACTTCTTTTGATGCAATTTATATTTTATTTCTTTCATCCATTATTATGACTTATGATCATTTGTTGTGGTAGACCAAAACATAAGTTTTTTATAAAATCCTCATAATACTGCAAAACTCAGGAAAATACGGTATATAGTTTTTAATGAAAACTCTCATCAACAATTTTTTCTTATACATATTGGTTTTAAATTAATATATAATATTTTAAATTTTGATATTTTAGATATAATAAATTACTGTTAAATTTAATGGCCACTTAACAGAAAAACGAAAACATATGTTAAGTGATCGTTAGATAACTACTTATTATAATAGAATAGATATAATAGCATCTAATTAAATTCACTACTGTCTAACGCCATGGTTGAGCAACAAACGAATTAGAAACATCATAAAAGAGGCATCTCCCAAGTCCTAAGATACTAATTGATCCTAGCCATATGTGAAATTATTACTTTTCTAAATAATATAAAGATAAATGTAATTATTTATATTATATTCTTAATATTATATATATATATTAAATAGATCAATTTGTAATTTTGTATGCATCTACTACGATTTTCAGGCTTCAATTTGATTTTAAGAATATCTCAAATTATTTATAAATAGTAGTGAAATAATATATGAATAATAATAAATAGTTTATAAATAATAGTGAATTGTTTGTAAATATTGATAAAATAATTTTTTTTAAAAGTATTCTCCTAAACGTATTCTAAACAATATTGCTCACAAAACGTATGTGTTTATTAACCAATTATATAAGATATATAAAAAATAAAAATAAAAATGTGAGGTACGGTTTTTCATGCATGCTTGAGTGGCGCCGTTCGTCTAGCTGTGTAGCCGTGGATCACTGTTTCACATGGGGTGAGCAAGCCGTATAGCGGACGGCACACGTCTCTGAAGCCATGTCGATCATTCCCAGGCCGGGCCGAGAATTTGTTCCTTTCTATATAGAGAAATGTCCGAAATGCATTTCTCCCGAATATATATATATATATATATATATATATATTTATAGAATGATTAAAAAAATATTTTTTAATAATGATGTATTTTTTTATTTTTAAAATTATTTAAAAACATAAAAAGAAATGATTAAATAGAAATAAAAATAAAAAATAAAATTTGTCCATTCGAAACAAATTCGGACTACATCCCTTTAGGGGATGCAGCACCACTCTTCTATATAAAGTACTTACTGTTGTTGTTAGAGATGGAGATAGCGAAAAATGTTACTCATTATTTTACATCATATATTTTATATATTTTAAAATTATTTTTTATTTTTTTAAAAATAAAGATAGACTTACTACCCTTATTCATTTTTTTTACTATTCTATAGTATATTTAAGTTTTTGTTTTTTACTATTTTCTTCTAAGTATTTTTTTAATTTCCTTTATCATTAAAAACATATACAATTTCTCTAATAATAATTATTTAATCATTAAGTAGGGAAAAATTTAAAATTAATAAAAGAAACAATAAATAGATAGTATGAAGCTATAAGTTTATCATTATCATATTTGTAATTGTAGATAGTAGTTAGACTTTTTGTTTACTTAATTTTTTAAGTTTTTTTTTTCCTTTTGCAGTTTATATAATGATGTTATAGGATTTTTTTAGCTTCAGTTTGAATATAAGATGTGTTTTATCTCAGTTGATCTTATTTTATTGTTATAATTTTTTTAAATTCTTTCATAAAATATATTAATTACTTCTATTTTTAAAATTATAAAATAATAATAATATTAAGAAAATATTCTAACAATAATATGAAGCTGTAAGTTTATCATTATCATATTCGTAGAGAGTAGTTAGCTTTTTTGTTTACTTAGTTTTTTAAGGTTTTTTTTTGCAATTTATATAATGATGTTAGAGGATTTTTTTAGATTCAGTTTGGATATAAGATGTGTTTTATCTCAACTCATCTTGTTTTATTTTTATAATTTTTTTAAATTATTCATAAAATATATTAATTACTTTAATTTTTTTAATTTATATAATAATAATAATAATATTAAGAAAATATTCTAATAATATTTTCTTTAACTTTCAACTTTCATTCTAATCTCCTATCCAAAAGGTACTTTAATCTTCATTTGGATTCAAAAAATATCTCAACTCATATTATTAAATAATTACAACTTTTTTAAATATAATAAAAATTTAACTTTTTCAAATCTCACAATAAAAGTAAAGAAAAATATTACAGACAGAAAATGATCTCACACACTGATGTAACAAACTTCTTAATTTAACTTATTCAAATCTCACAATGAAAATATGGAAAAACACTATAAACACAAATGGCCAATTCCACACATTGATGTGGCACGCTACCAGTGTGCCCCGTCTCCCCATATTTTTTTTCTTTATCTTTCTCCTTCTCCCTTTGTGCTTGCTCCCTGCCCTCTCTCTGTATTGGCCATGGTGGTTGGAGACCACCTCATAGTGAGCAAAAGACGTAGGCGATTCAAGTGGTACCACCGACATGGAGCTCACAGTAGCTTGTCGTGCACGTTAGTGCACATTTCGTCATATGTGTGATCGACCTGTCAACAACTTGCATGGTGGCCGGGGTGCTCGCAATCTGAGCCTCGTGGTTGACGGTTGTCGTCCATGGCGGTCGAGATTTGAGTCAGCAAAGAGGGAAATGAGGAGGAGGGGAAAGATAAGAGGAAAATAGAAAAAATATAGAAAAAAATGCACGTGACATATTGATGATGTGCCACGTTAATATGTATAGGCCAGTGTAGAATCTTTTATATATCTAGCGACACCTTAAAAATAATATTAAAAATTAATATTTTAATTATATGTTATTCACCTCTCATCTCAATTAATGAGCATGCGTGGTTGTCAAGGTCGCGTAGCATATTACATTTCCCGTAAATTGTACAATTTGTAAATGCTTATTAAATAAAATATATAAGAGTTTGCTGCTCATATTTGGTGTATAGAATATTCACGCATGGGAAATCTTATATATTATTTTCTAGCTAACTTTATTCGATTTTGGTTTTCAAAAAATATATATCTATTTTAAAATTTGAGATGCTTTATTTGGATCGAGGATGAATCTTCTTAAAAAAAAAAAGAAGAAGAAGAGGAATTCTTAGATTAATAATCGAGCAAGTGGCCAAGTGTATGGCCTTTATAGTCAAATGTATAGGTAATAATTTACGTCATTAAAAAACTCTCTCTCTCTCTCTCTCTCTCTCTCTCTCTCTCTCTCTCTCTCTCTCTCTCTCTCTCTCTCTCACACACACACACACACACACACACAGCGTTTGATGAGTTATTTTAATCAACTGCAAAAAGCATCAGATGGCTATAAAGCTAGCATAGTTTCCTTGAGAATTGGCACACTAAACTAGAGTAGAGACATCAGTTTCGTAGGAAGAATATGGCTCTTCGGTTTGCATATGGGGTCCTCCTCTTTTGTCTGTTGCTTTTAAGGGTAATTAATATTGCTTAATTTCTCACAACAGCATGCATGTAGTAGTGTAGTATTTTGTACCATAATCTCGAGCTTCACATCATGAAGTTAAGCATTTCTTAAATTTTTACCTATGCATCATTTGTTTGCATGCAGAGTGACCACATCAGTGGAGCAAGGGATGTTGCAAAAGATTCTTATGAATCTGTTTACGGTACCAAAGAGAATCTAGAATATCAGTCGGGTTACGAGTCAGGTTATGCAGCTGCTTATCGAACTCAAAAGGATGCAAAAGGTTATGCCTCTGCTTACCGTACCAAAGAGGATTTGAAAGATCAGTCGGGTTACGCAGCTGCTTACCGTACTCAAAATGTTGCAAAAGATTCTTATGAATCAGCTTACGGTTCCAAAGAAAATTTGGAAGATCAATCGGGTTATGCAGCTGCTTATCGAACTCAAAATGATGCAAAAGGTTATACTTCTGCTTATGGTACCAAAGAGAATTTGAAAGATCAGTCGGATTATGCAGTTGCATACCGGACTCAAAAGGTTGCAAAAGATTCTTATGAATCGTCTTACGGTTCCAAAGAACATTTGGAAGATCAATCGGGTTATACAGCTGCTTATCGAACTCAAAAGGATGCAAAAGGTTATGCATTTGCTTATGGTACTAAAGAGAATTTAAAAGATCAACCGGGTTATGCAGCTGCATACCGGACTCAAAAGGTTGTAAAAGATACTTATGAATCAGCTTACGGTTCCAAAGAGAATTTAGAAGATCAGTCGGGTTACGCATCGGGTTATGCAGCTGCTTACCCTACAAAAAAAGTTGCGAAAGACACAAATTACATCACTGCTTATGGTTCTAAAGATGAAGACGCAAAATACACAGAGATAGAGGACGTTCCTCATGCTCATGCGGACGTTAGTAATTCCTTCACTGATTATCACACTTTATTTGAAAGTTTACATGATGTTATCTGAAGTAGTTGATCTTAACTTAATGCATGAAGCAGTACTGTGGCCATATATTGATCATTTTGAGTTTTTTTGTTTGCAGCAGACCCATGTTAATGGAGTGAAGGTCGACGTAGATGAGCAGCACTTGAAACAAGATCAGGAGGTGGCAAACCAAAAAGAGATGAACCAACCCTACACTGCTGGGTACACAAGCAAACAAGCAAATTACATTACTGCCTACCGAACCAGTCAAGATATTGGGGAACAAACATACCAAGCTAAGTATGGTAGAAAAGAAGACTCGAAAGACTCTGATGAGATGAAGAACAAAAAGCATGTAAGTTTATGTTCCAGCATCTGCACGATAACAGTACTTTATTTTGGAAGTTTGATGATCTTAATTTGGATTCGTTGCAGTGTGGCCAGATTGATAATGATGTGAAGGACGTAGATGATCAAAACTTGCAACAAGTGGAAGTTGCTCAAGAAAAAAAGATGAACCAACCGTACATAGCTAATTACGGAAACAAAAAGTATGATGCTGGTTACGGAAATAGAAAGTATGATGCTGGTAACGGAAATAGACAGTATGACGCTGGTTATAACAAAAACAGACAATATGATGCTGGATACAAAAACAGGCGGTATAAAAGTGTGCAAGACGTGAAAAAGTTAGATTACATTAGTGCATATGGAGATGGGAAATTAGAGTCCAAAGAGTCGGGCATGGTGCATGAAAATCATATGGCAGCAAATCCATCATCGCACATGGATCGCTCGGAAGCATTCAAGTCAGGCTTTTTCACCATGGATGATCTATTTGTAGGGAAGACAATGCCCCTTCGCTTTCCTATCCAAGAGTTTCCCCACTTCTTACCAAAAGAAGAAGCTGATTCCATTCCTTTCTCAATGGCCCAACTCTCAAACGTTCTTCAACTTTACTCAATCCCTCCAGGTTCTCCTAGTGCCCAGAACATGGAGGACACACTCCAACAGTGCGAATCTCTACCCATCAAGGGGGAGATCAAGCACTGCGCTACCTCTTTAGAGTCCATGCTTAGTTTTGTACACAACATCATGGGCTCATGGGCCAACCTGGATGTCCTAACACTCACCCACCCCACAGTAGCAACTGTCTCGATACAAAATTACTCTATCCTGAGAATTTCAGAGAAAGTTTATACTCCTAAATGGGTAGCTTGTCATCCCTTGCCATACCCTTACAAAGTTTTCTACTGCCACTTCGTAGAAAGGAGCAAAATATTCAAGGTCTTACTAGGGGGTGAGAATGAACATAAGGTGGAAGCAGTTGCTGTATGCCACATGGACACCTCTGATTGGGACCCTGATCACATTCTCTTTCGCCAACTTGGGATCAAGCCCGGCTCGTCTTCTCCAATATGCCATTTCCTCCCAGCATATCATCCTGTTTGGGTTCCATCACCAACCCCGGCAACAGCCTCTATCTAGACTAAGGATAACTCTGCTTCCTGTATCTTGTGCAGATGTCTAATAAAGGTCAATAACCTGAGTTCTTGTAACATAATGGACCTGGCGTTTCTGTACTGTGATAGTACAAGTTTTTATTTTCTTAATATAAGCTTATGATGCTGATAATTTCTAGTTTGTTGTTCGTAATTTCTATGTGGTGAATGTCACGCACTTGGAAGTGGACTTTATGTAACAAAAGGCTTAAGACTCTGTTCGCTCACACGTAGCATATGAAAGATAAGCAACAACAATTACTTAAAGCCAGACATCAGCACCAATAGGTTTTGCCTAGTTTATATTAAAATAAAATAAAAACAAACAAACAAACAAAAATATATCCTACAGTATGAAGTTTGAACATCCGTTACGGAGAAGAACAAAAAATAACATCAGATAGCGTTGTGCAATTTAGTTTTGAACTAAAGAAAAATCCTCAGAAAAATATCCTCTGTTCAAAACGGACTCAAGGATTGAAGGATTTGGAAGAGGGCCAAGAGTGCATGGACCATAAGGTCCCCCATAAAAATAATTTTTATACATAAAAAGAAATGATGTCAAGCTGTGTTTTCCGTTTGAGAACTGCTTCAGACATAAAAAAAATTATACAAGAAAAATTCATAAATTAATATAATTTCTTAAAAAGCATATAAGTTTAATAAAAAAAAATTAACTCTACAATATAACATATTATATCAATCTACATCAATTTATAAATTTACTTTTGTACAATTTCTTTGTGGCTAAAAGATTTTCCTTTCAGTTTTCACAGTCGAGCATTTTCATGAAATACACCATAATTTCGTCAAATAAACAAGATATAGAAAAAACTGCCCAAAAGCAATAAATAATTTGCTTATTACTTGGTAACTTATTTCACTTTTTCTTTAGGCGTCAGCTCGTGACCGACATCAATAATACACAGCCATAAAAAGAGAGAATTTCATATTTCTAACTTGGCAGTACAAGACAAAAGTTGATGCAACGCGGACAAACTCGAGAATCCCTGCAGTATTCAATGGGCCCCATTTAACTGGCACCACTTGTTCAACATGATGACCTCCAACTACAGTTTCTCACTTACCTGTACGTGACAAGAAAAGATCACACGATTATATATATACCAGCACCATAAAACTCGGTTTTATTTTAGTGTTCCGCCCCATTCCAAGAACCAATGGTGAATATGGAAAAAAAGCCACATGGCCATATTACATAAACAAATGCAATCCAACGTACTTATTGAGATCCAATCTGAAAGAAACAAATTGATGAACTTATGATAATAAAGGAAAAGTAACATCAGTAAGGATTATCATATTCTATAACTTCACAAATATACATACTTCACTGCAGAGTCATTTTATTTATTTATTTATATTTTAAGAAATCTCACTTAGAAAACTGTATGAGAATATTGCTATTCCAGATCAAAGGGGAAGTTCAAATTTAAATTAACCATGTAAATTTTTACAATAAAATTTTTAAATAATTTGTAAGACCATTAGCTCTAATTCATATTATTCAGTTCAAATATATATTGCACAACAAAAGGAAAAGCCACTTACCATAGTTCTGGCGCACCATGGTAAACTTGTAAATGGCCTTTATTAGGGAACCATATCTCATGGACTTCAATGATCCCATATGTCTGCAACACAAAAATGGTCACAATTCGCCCCCAAAAAAGAAAATACACTACAACAAGAAAGAATACTCACACAATCTCGGTATATCGAATCCTCCATGCAGGAAAACCTAGGTGGCATCTTGCAGGTCCATATACCAAGAGGAGGTCAGGTTCTGGTCCTCCACTACCTGATAGTCCGTAAACAAAAAAGCGCTAGAAGTTCGTAAATTAAAACTGAAATAGAATCAATCCTCTAAACCATTGAGCACATCTGAAAAGTAGAACAAACCAACAGCTCTTAGCGCCTCAGTCATGTGAGGTTCATTAAATATTCTTTCTTCTGAATCTCCACCAGAATTAGCTGATTGTATATACTTGGCAAAAAGTAAGTTAGCTGCTTTAGCCACTGCTTCCTTTCCATCAGAGTATGAAGCAAATTCTAGAATCATATGTTTTTGGTCGAGTAGCTTATCATTTTCATCAGCTTCCTGTAGGCAATAAATGCTAAAATTTGGTGAGAACACTTTCTGAGATACTGAGGGTACAAATTTTTTTTATAAGTAAACCGAGGGCACAAATAATGCTGACTATGTTTATAACATGCATATATATAGGGGGGCTGTAGCTATATGTATGTCTATGTATATATATTTATCGTTCAAGATGACAAGTATAAAAAGGTTTTTTTTTTTTTCTTTTAGATGTTCAAAAGAACAGGACACAGTTATGTACAGTCTAGTGAATAATACACGTGCGCACACACCATACATGCGTATCAACATGCACATCAAATTTTCTCAATAAAAAATTATGTTAAGTATTTCAAAGCAAGCTAGGAATTACCCACTGTTGCTGTAGTAAGCATTAAATGAAGATTTCTATGGCAAGAAAAGTTATCAAAACTATATTGATCATAATATGGCGAGTAACTTCCATCACTGAACAGTGGCAAACTGAGGATAAAGTGTAACTTTAATGTGGAGATAGAAAATAATACCTGAAATACTGTTGTATTGTTCATTTTCTCCAAGATTGCTTCTTTTGATTTCTTTAAAACTCCTATAACATTAAAAGATGGTATCATACACATCATATACGTTAAAATAGTTGCATACAAACCTTTGCATCATCACTCAGCAATTGTTCAAGAACTTCCACCTTGTTAAACACATGGGTCCTTACCTTCCATATCATAAAGGCACACATGCTTCATGCCAATTGCTTCCAGCCACAGTAAAAGTTTAGCGACCTTAGCAGTTTGGTAAGCTTCTTCACTTCCCACCACAATAGCAAGGCACCGGATCTTGCCTAAATCAAGGGCTTTGTAGTTCTTCAGTAGTCCACTAGAAATAAGGGTACTTTCGACCACATGAGTTACCTCCAACAGAAAGTACCAGATGCTGACAATAAAATGCAGAATACACCACAGGAATTGAAGCCCAAAACTGCCAATCTGCACCAGCCTTAGAAACCAGAATAAACATCGTACTTAAGTTTGAAGGGAAGTGCATGGCATAGATCATAAAGGCCAATCAAATTCATCCCTAAAATCATCTTTTTCTGAGCCTGCTCTCCACAACCAGCAATATTACAACTATAACCCCTTAACAAGCACAATGAGTCACGTTTTTTATGCCCAGAGGGGCTGATTTGTATACCCTCCCCATTCACCAGTTCTAGACTACACCCTCCATCTATTCTTCATTTCAAATGTGTTGTGGGATTTCTATTTTTTTTTTTTTTTCTTCTTCATGCCAGATGGAAGTAATCTCCCATTGTATCATAATTGAATTAATCCCATTCTTTTCTATGTAAAAAGAAATGCGACTATAACTGGTACAAATGTTTTTGTTTATCAATTTGAAGAATGATCCCAATCCAGGCAATAACTTAATGTTTTTCTCCATGAATCCATTACAGAGCCAAGGATATCAGTAGGACCACATTAAAGAACAGGGGTGAAGGTGCATTTACCCTAAAAAATACCCAGTAAATAAATTGCACCAAACAAGAAGCTCATGCTCTTGGCATCTTACTTGAGCAATCAAACGTTTAGCCTTCTGCATTTCTTCTCGAGAGTCCATTAGTCTGAAAATTTCAAAATAGTATAAAAAGTAAACCCCTCAAACTCAAATGCGCAAATACTAAAAGGAACATAAATTCAGAAAGAAGCAATAAGAAAAATGAAGGGGGAGAGAGAACAAGCTTGCTCGAATATGATTCCCAGCGTGTTAACCTTCAGATTTTCAGTCAGATCACAGTACAACTGTCTCATTCCAAAAAATAGCTTATGCAAAAGGGGAATTAATGAAAAGAAAATGAATCGATTCCTTGAAGTAAACTTTAGAGCACTCCCAATGAATCCTTTATTATATCCTTTAAAATACATCACAAAATCCACTTTTTCTATTTTACATACTAACTTTTACAATATACCATACATCAACTTATATATTTTTTCTTCATATCATTTAAATATTATACTTTTTAATCTTTTTTATTCATTTCAAATATTTTCTCTAACTACAAATGATATCCTCATATCTTTTGGTATTTGCAACATCTCCCCATATACAATGTCATATAATTATGTTCTATTTTAAATTATGGGAGTCTTTCAGGGACCAAGAAGATCTTCTGGTAGGGGATGTTTCACAAGTCAAATTTTGGCATGACAAGTGGTGTGGAGGCACTACCCTCAAAGACTCCTTCCCTATTATCTTTGATCTCGCCAAAGAAAAGGATGCATCGATTGCACAGACCTTGTGGTCCACTCAACTGGTACCCCTCAATGGAATATTGAGTTTGTGAGGGATGTCCAAGATTGAGATATGGAGATTTTTTTGGAGTTTTTTGCGTCTTTATACTCATTTAACATTCTTGGAGGCACGGGGGATAAGCTGCTATGGAGACACTCTAAGAAATGTATCTTCTCAGTCAGTTCTTACTATCATGTCCTTTCTACTCCCGGACTACCCAGATTCCCATGGAAGAGTATTTGGCAAACAAAAGCACCATCGAGAGCGGCTTTTTTTGTGCGGACAGCAACTCTGGACAAGATCCTTACCATAGACAACATGAGGAAACGCCATATAGTTGTGATAGATTGGTGCTATATGTGCAAAAAACACGGAGAATCAGTTGATCATTTACTCATCCATTGCAAAGTGGCCAAGAAGTTGTGGGATGACTTTTTCACCAGACTTGGCTTATCATGGGTTATGCTGCTTCATTTGGTAGATTTTTTAGCCAATTGGTGAAGTCTTCGAGGTAACCCACAAGTGACGGCTATATAGCATATGGTCCCTATTTGTATGTGTTAGTGATTGTGGAGAGAGAGAAATGCAAGGAATTTCGAAAATTGTGAGAGATCTATGGAGGAGCTCATTATTTTCTTTTATAAGACCTTGCTTTCTTGGGCGGGAGCTATTACTTGTAACGGACTTAGCATCCACGATCTACTTTCTTCTTTGTAACACTTGCTAAGTTTTCACAAGTATACCTTCGGTATACCTGGGCTTAGCCTTTTTCTATTAATGAAATCTTTTTTATTATCTATCAAAAAAAATTTAAAATTAAATCCAAATTTATAAACTAAACCAAAATATGATCCCAACCAAGATTTCCTTAATTTCACTATGTTTTGGAGCTCCCTATTTAGTTTTGATGCGTTTCTTTGGATAAACATATATATACGTATGTATGTATATATATAAATAAGCCTCATAATTTCATTCTATTTAATTTTCTCATGTATATGGTATCAGCTTGCACTTGGGTCATTGTAGAGTTACATATCAGACAGGAGTCACAGGATTGTCTTGCACTGCAACAACATTCTGCACAATATCCTGGAGGCTTAAGTAACTATGTTCAGTTTTAACATTTTGCACAATATTTTGCGTTTTACTTGAGATTATCCTAGTGAAAGCTTGAAAAGGATTAAGGGTACTTGTGAAGTAATTCCTCTATATCTCAGATCTATGATGTGTCGGTTTGCACATATCATATCTGATACTCCATTAGCTCCTATGGCAAAGGATATGAAATCTAATTGCTGCAGATACTGAGATATCCTGACAGTAACCTTCTTGGCTTCACTCAGAATAGATATGTATGTATGTATGCATATATATATATATATATGTATGTATGTATGTATGTATCCTGACACTAAACATATATATACATGTATGTTTATATATATATATATAAGTAAGCCTCATAATTTCATTCTATTTAATTTTCCCATGTATATGGTATCAATATGCACTTGGGTCATTGATACATACATATCAAAACCCTAAACCCTAAATAACTTACAAGCACAATCTATCTTAAACAATACTCATTCTTACACAAAGCAACTCATTCATTCACATAATACTCATTCATTAATACTCTCAAAACAGAACACATTAGACTATCCACTGATTAGAACCCTTTAGTGTGCCACCATGTAAGAGAGTAGTGAAGGAATGAACTCCATGGAGTTGTAAATCCATCCTTCAAAGAAAAAAAAAATGGGATCATGAAACTCAATTAAAAAGTTTGTGAAAGATACAAAACAGCAACACATGCTTCCTACCTATACAGGGACAGATAAAATAAAATACAAGTAATAAATTAAGGGCCTAAACTGGAACTTTGAATGATGGTGAGTAGCTGGAACATCCTCTGGCAAGCTGGAACCTTGAATAATGGTGAGTAGCTTAACAAAGAATGAAAACAGAAACTTTACTTTTTGCTTGCAAATGGAATGAGTGTCAAGGGAATTAGTGTGAGTTGTGAAGGTGTAGCATCCACCATATCATGCCACATTGATAATCAATTAGTTTCTTCTTCTTTTTTTTTTTTTGAAATGGTGGATCTCTCCCATAATGAATTGGGATGCGTGTTGCATCTCTGACTAGCACCTGGCCTTTTCATCCCATCTAAATTCAGGAACCTTTCATCATTGTTTAATGTAATCCTACCTTCAAGTTACAATTTTTAAACACCAGAAGAATTTACTTTCCCAAAAAACTAAGAAAACGCATACCTCTCGGAAAAATTCTATGATCTACTCGTGTTTATATTCCCTTTTGTTTTGGAATTAAATTCTTGCTGCTCATTGCCATATTCAACCTAAGCAAGGACCATACCTCAGCACTCTCGGTGAACTATTGCTGTTTAAATCTATAAACACATCACTTGCCTGTGTTTTCAACGATTCTATCTAACATTATTCTCGGTAAATCAAAATGTCCAGTAATTACAGTTTTTAATTACGTTTTTAAACACCTTTGTCAAGGCAGCAAACCGCCTTAGTGAATCTCACCGCATTGCTTATGCAGTTAGAGATTCCAATTTCAGGAGATGACTGAGAAGAGTAACAACTGTATGGATGACTTGTGGAATTTTTAACCTGTTCATTAACTAGTTTTAAAACATAAAATCTGGGATTTGAAGATCATTTTACTAGGAGAACTTGTTAGATGCTACAGCAAATTGACATTACTGCAAACGAAAACAAACTAAACAAATGACTCAGCAATACAAAAGGAGGTATGCAGTGGCAGCAGTACACGTAGCAAGGAAAATTACACTTCAGTAAATCACAAGAAAGTACAGAAGAATCGAAAGGAAGCTTCTAGCATAAAAGAATCACAATCTGGTAGGACAAGTGGCAAAGGATCAGTGGATTGAGAGTAAAGTTTGTTAGGATTTTTCTCTATATAAGTCTGTAAAGTCTCGGCAGAATACTCATGTAAGAATTACAATGAATACAAACAGAGGTTTCCTTTATTTCATTTTGTCAAACATCTTTCATGCATAGAAAATTTATCAACTCGCTTTCACAAATGCATGCATGCCTATGCAAAAGTACTCATGCCTACTTGGCTTTCTCAAAACTCAAAAACAAAACACAACTTAAAAAACCTTCTAAGAATTTTCAAATTTTACAAAAACTTTTACTTATCTGCTTGCCCTTAAACATATATATCATGTACTATTACTTAAGTCAGAAGATGCTTGGTGTATTGAAGACTAATTTGAATGGGCGGCAAGGAATTAGGTCCCTCAATCTATTCGAGCATCATCAAAACCCTTTTCTCGGACTTGAGGGAAATAAATAGCTAATGCTAAATTAATCACAGGTCACTATAATTAACTAAGAAACATAATCATTCATCGAGATCCCCTAGATATAGATGTAGCTAGGGTATATAGTTCATCGCACTATATATACATATATATAGCATAATGTTTGGGAAATTTAACAGTACTATTTACTTGTAGAGTACTAATTAATTAAGTACCAAAATATTGATCAGGAGATTTTGCTTACTGGTTTGTCGTGGATTCCAAGCTGAGTGAGAGACGGAGAGAGAGAGATCCTATCTCACCCATATATTCCGTGAATCGGTATACGCTGAAGGGAAAAATAAAAAATAAAAATCTAATGTTTACCTCAGCAATGAAAGCAGAGCTTGAAGCAGAATCGGTGATGGAGTCGACGAGCGAAGTGAAGGAAGATGGACGCTCTGGTTCTGTCTTTAGCGCCAAGCAACGAAGAAAGCGTGGGAGAGAGAGAGAGAGGGTCTGAAAAGAAATGGGGAAGATTTAGAACGAGGGGAGAGAATATATTAAAAACGTTTATAGTGATGAACAGTTTTACATGTAGCGTTTCCTGTAGCAAAATCAAAGTGACAATGTATTATTGGCAGTCCTCTCAGAGACTAACTGACGAAGCATAGTGCCCCCAACTTCTACTTCAATCCACCCACACCCCCCCCCCCCCCCGGGGGGGGGCCGCAAAAAAAAAAAAAAAAAAGCCCCAGGGCCACGTTTCCTCTGTTCCCAACAGAGCCCCCCCGCGCTCCACGTCTCCCTGCATTCCCAAGCCCCCAACCCCCATGGGCGCCGTACCAAATCTAAGAACTTACTGGGCGCTGTACAATGCCCTTTGGGCTTTCCATATTGTGGAAACGATGCAAGTGTCCGTAAATCTAAGAAACTTATGAATCTGGATTACTAGATAAATCCGAGATTTGTAGGGTGAGCAAAAATTACCTTTTCCCGCTAACCTGACTGCGAAACCTGATCTTCGGTAAGTCTTGGTAATGGGAATGGACCGTAGGCGGAGTCTGGAGCCAGAGGCTTCCCCGAAACGAGAGAGAAGTGGAAGAAAAGTGCCTAGTCCCGTTACGTGCGCAACCAAAATTTTGGAAGGCCGCCCTTGCTTACTGTGGTAAAATATATTGAAATGGTACTGCCGGATGAAGCTTTACGGGAGAAAGTCGTCGTCTGGCTCGAGAGAAAGTTGTCGGGCTCGAGAGGAAGGGTGGAGGGAGAGAGGAGGAAATATAAATTATCTATATTTTGTTAAGGGGTGACGCTCCCGATCGGTCGGGCTGCAGTTTGTTAGAAAAGCAACCAGCCAATTATAAGTTGACACGTATTAAGCCCATAATCTTCATATGAAATTGCCCGCATCTGATTTCTTTTTTATTTCGTGTCCTCGAGTATATTTGTGATTGTGTTTCAAAGCTTTAAAAATACTTTTAAAGTACTTTTAAGTAGTTAAAAGTACTTTTAAAGAAAAATGACATATTTGAATAACTTTATTAAAAGTGATTTAGGCATGTTTGAGATTGCGTTTCAAAATTTTAAAAGTGCTTTTAAACAGTTAAAAGTACTTTTAAAGAAAAATGACATGTTTAGATAACTTTATTAAAAGCGCTTTAGTCGGTTGAAAAAGTTAAAAATCAGCTTTTTCAATAAGTACAAAATTAGAGTTTTTATCAAAAAGTTCTTGCTGATAACTATATATTTTTAAAAAACTACCGTAACTAATTTTAAAAGTGCTTTACACATATAGATCCCAAACAGTAAATGACTTTTTAGTAATAGAGCTTATTACATTAAGTTTTAAGCTATAAGCCTTAAGCTAAAAGTAATATTTCTTACCGCAACCCCAAACATGTACTTAGTGCATGTTTGGAATTGCGGTGAGAAATATTGCTTTTAGTGCATGTTTGGGGTTGCGGTGATAAATATTGCTTTTAGCTTAAGGCTTATAGCTTAAAGCTTAATGTAATAAGCTCTACTACTAAAAAGTCATTTACTGTTTGGGATCCATATGTCTAAAGTACTTTTAGAGTTAGTTACGGTAGTTTTTTTAAAATATATAGTTATCTGCAGGAGCTTTTTGATAAAAGCTTTAATTTTGTGCTTATTGAAAAAGCTGATTTTTAGCTTTTTCAACCGACTAAAACGCTTTTAATAAAGTTACCCAAACAACTCATTTTTCTTTAAAAGTACTTTTAACTGCTTAAAAGCACTTTTAAAGCTTTGAAACGCAATCCCAAACATGCTCTTAGCTTAAGGCTTATAGCTTAAAACTTAATGTAATAAGCTCTACTACTAAAAAGTCATTTATTGTTTGGGATCCATATGTCTAAAGCACTTTTAGAGTTAGTTATGGTAGTTTTTTAAAAATATATAGTTATCTGCAGGAGCTTTTTGATAAAAGCTCTAATTTTGTGCTTATTGAAAAAGCTGATTTTTAGCTTTTTCAACCGACTAAAGCGCTTTTAATAAAGTTACCCAAACATATCATTTTTCTTTAAAAGTGCTTTTAACTGCTTAAAAGCACTTTTAAAGCTTTGAAACGCAATCCCAAACATGCTCTTAGTCAATTGAAAAAGTTAAAAATCAGCTTTTTCAATAAGCACAAAATTAGAACTTTATCAAAAAGTTCCTGCAGATAACTATATATTTTTAAAAAATTATCGTAACTAACTCTAAAAGTGCTTTAGACATATGGATCCTTTAGTAGTAGAACTTATTACATTAAACTTTAAGTTATAAGCCTTAAGTTAAAAGCAATATTTCTCACCGCAATCCCAAACATACACTTCGACTCTTTCATTTAGCTTCTCTATTCTTCGAAGTTGTCCCAGCCCAACTCCTGTTCTTCCAAGCATATTTCGACGCCGATTAAATTGAACAATTCCGACGTCGACATCAAACCAAAATCAATACAAAATTAACTAAAATCAAACCAAAATCAACTGTCGTCGCCGAGGGATGCACATCACCTCCGGCAATCACCACAGAAATCATATCCCCTCTATCGATGCGAACTCCCATGTCGATCACCACAAAAATCACATGAAGCCATTAAACATCACAAACACCAAATATCAAATTCATTAAACTTGCAGAAACCCTAAGAAATCACAAGTCGGCATTGGGAAGAAAACCAAACCACTCCGTGCGAAGGGGGGACTCCATGCGAGAGGACGGCTCTGTGAGAAGTCTGCCAGAGCAAAACTAGAGGCAGGGGTGTGCCGCCGGTGAGGTTTATTGACGCCAATTCGTGTTGTGATTGCCTCCGTTGTTAATGCCGAAAATTGTGGGAGAGGACGCCGGTGTATTTGCACAGGGGTGGGGGAAAAATATTTATTGGAATGCAATTGAAGGGACGCTGGAAGCTCAACGAAAATGATAAGCTGAGTTCGACGACGACTGAATGCGGATTTGTGGGTGACGGGAATTTTGGATTTTTTTTTTTTTTTTTGAGCAAATATGCATATTCATAGAAAAAGAAGATAATACAAAGTAGCATTACAATTTACAAAGGTTACAGACCAAATGAAACTAAAACAAGAAACTAAACCAAGCGCTGGACTAAAACCAAACGATTTTGGTTTGAATACTATTATATGTTATTTATAATATTCACAAATTTTAATTATTTATATATATTATTTAGTATCAAGTATTATTATATTAAATACTATTATATTTTGATAATACTTATAATGTATAGTATGGTTAAATTTACATTTGTGAGGATTAAAATAACAACATCTATTATATTCAATTATATATTATAATACTAGTATAATATTTTATAGTTATAACTTATTTTGTACTAACTACTATAATATATAGTACTATTATATATAATATAGTAACTATAATATCTAATACTCTATAACTATAAATTTGTAAATATATAATTATTTTTTAAAACTATAAATATAGTGGTATATAATTATTTATTATTTAGTATGAAACTAGTATAATAATATTATAGCACAATTTTTAATTATTTATATATATATTATTTAGTATCAAAGTATTATAATATTATTTAGTGTATAATTATTAACCATAATATATAGTTACTACTATTATATTAATATATTAAAGACTTTGATAAATTTTTAATAGTTATAGTGCTACTATAACATATAGTATAATAACTATAACATATAATAGTGGTAACATATATTAGTGGCAAATCTATAATCATTAATCTATAAAATTATATTTTATAACTATTAATTTATAAAATATATATCACCTTTTTTTATAAATTAATAATCTATAACTATTATCTATAATATATAGTACTACTATGATTTAAAGTACTACTATAACATGTAGTGCTACTATAACTTATAGTATAGTAACTATAATATATAGTAACGATAACATATAGTAGTGGCAAATTAATAAATAATAATTAATTTATAAAATAATATTTTATAACTATTATTTTATAATATATATATCATCTTTTTTATAAATTAATAATTTATAACTATTATCTATAATATATAGTACTGTTATAACTTATAATACTACTATAACATATGGTGTTACTATAACTTATAGTAAAGTAACTATAACATATAGCAACGATAATATATAGTAGTGGCAAATTAATATATAAACATTAATTTATAAAATACTTATTCCAACATATAGTACTATTATAATTAAATTATATTAATGAAATATTTACAAATTATATTTCCACAGGCCCGACTAAAAAATGACGTGTATTTTCAAATTAAATGGTCACATCATTAAATTTTCAAATTTAGAAAATTGATATTTCATTTAATGATTAAGTTTTCTAATTGGGTATTTTTTCCTGTTTATAAAATTCATTCAAAAATAGTTATATTCATCACTACAATGAAATTTGGATAGAAAAATCGAATATAATTATTAAATAGTGGGAGTATCCATTACACTCATGACCATTTGTTCAATGATAAAATGATCAATTTTTTTAAATCACATCATGAGTGCAATGAATACTCCCAAATAATGAATACTCTCAAGATTTTCTCAATTATTAACCATAATAGTTGACCATAATAGTTAGTATTAGTATACATTAATAAAAGTTATATTAACATATATATTAATATATTAAATACTTTATTATATTAGTTATAACCTATAATATAGTTAAATTAACACTGTTAATATTAAAATAACAAAATCTACTATATTCATAATATATTATGAATACTAGTATAGATCGGACTATACATATTACTTAATAGTTATAGTATTGGACTATAGTACTACTAGTATAATATTTAATACTTATAACTTATAGTACTACTATAATATATAGATTAATTATGGACTATGCGTATTATTTAATAGTCATAGTATTGGACTATTATACTAACTACTATGATATACAGTACTACTATGACTATAGTATATAGTACTATTATATATATTACTATATAGTTAAGTCAATTATATTATATATTACTATATAGTTAAGTTAATTATATTATTATATAGTACTATATTATATTAATATATACGACTATTTATAGCTATTAATTATTTATAGCTATTACTATTATAGTTAAATTAATTATATTAGTATATAGTATTATATTAGTACATTAATATATAATACTATTATAGTTAAATTATATTTATAGCTATTGACTATAGTATATAGTGCTATTATATATATTATTATTAACTATTAGTTTATAGTATTAATTATAATAGTATTAATTATATTAGTACTTTAACTATATTAATATATAGTACTATTAGTACTATAAATTAAATTAATGAATAATATTTACTATAGTATATCATACTAGTATATATATTAGTAATAACTAGTATTAATATAGAACTATATAATTGAATTAATGTATAGCTATGAAGTATATTATATTACTATAACTATAGCACTATATGGTACTATAGTACTTTTTAATATTACTATAAGTAAATTATATTTATAGCTATTAACTATAGTATATAGTGCTAGTATGATTAAATTAATGAATCATATAGTACTAGTATATTCATTAGCATTAATTAATACTATATAATACTTATTATATTATATTACTATATACTACTATTATAATTAAATTATATTTATAGCTATTAAGTACAGTTAAATTATATTTATAATTAGTGACTATTTATATTATAACTATTAAATCATATTAAATTTATAGCTATTAAAAAATTATATTTAAAAATTATTTTAACTATAGTTAAAAAAAATCACTTTTAAAATTAAAAAGCGATCACTTTTATATTTAAAATTACAATATTATATTTCTAGCTATTAAATATTAAACTGCTACGATAATAAATTTTCAACATTTTAAATTTTGATCTCTTATTTAGCTTAATAAAAATAATTGAGTATTTTTTTTCCTGTTTAAATTAGTCATTCAAAAATTCCACTTATATAGAAGAGTCATATTCATAACAATTTATAGCTATTGGACAAAAGAATCAAATATATGATATGAACTGCCATGTTTCAAAAAGGCACATTTACAATAAACAATATTTTTGCTATTCACTGTTACAATAACTATTGAGATTACAAAAAGTATCAGCCATCAATTTACTTCAGTGTAATTCTGCATCATTTCCTCTAACAAACTTCAAAAACTTCACAACCATCCTGAAAAATGAGAGAAAAAATGTGCTTAGTTTACAAGACGTATTTCAAATACATAAATTCTAAAAGTATTTTTGAATATTGTCCAAAACAAACCTCCACCAGTTCTCCAAGTTAGTGCGTAGGCGGCGCAGATTCAACATGTGTCTCAGATGTAGTCCCAATATTCCTATACAAACATTGAATAATAAAAACACAATAACATAT
This sequence comes from Platycarya longipes, assembly GCA_036559045.1. Lineage (NCBI taxonomy): Eukaryota > Viridiplantae > Streptophyta > Magnoliopsida > Fagales > Juglandaceae > Platycarya > Platycarya longipes. The sequence continues at coordinate 6,892,986 of CM071793.1, read as the reverse complement.
TGATAATAATAAATAAATAAAAATTAACTAGCATTAAAATTAATTTAAAAACCAACAAGTTAGTTCGCTAGATCGCAGGCAGCACATGTTGTAAATGTGTCTCAGATGTACCCCCAATGTTCCTACATAAATATTGAACAATAAAAATACAATAAGACTTTGATAATAAACATGCCACAAATACAAGAAAAAAAATACAAACACTTTGATCGTAAAAAAATAAAAATAAAAAAATAAACATACAATACCTCACTGAAGGACAGTGGTTCCTATCATGCCCTTCATTTTTACAAATGCCATGTCTTTTCTTGGTTGGTTGGCTCTCTTTTGGGTGTTGTGATCTTTTCGACTTTGGGCGTCCTTTTGTGGGTACTTTTGGTGGATCATGCACTGTTTGAGTCAAATTCGACTGAACTTGGCTTCTTGGCTTATCACCAGCAGGGGCTGGTTCAACTTCTTGTAAACGTTGGGCATGTGCATCCATGTCAAACAATTTTTTGTGAACGTTCTCCAATGCACGTGTGAAATGCTTGTGCTTTTCTTCTGATTGTGCTGCAAATTCGACAATGTCATGTAACTGTATCATTAACTTGCCTTTTCTAATGGACACCTCATCTTGGACGTCCCTCGCTAGCCAATCGGGAGATTGTATCTCGGGAATGGGTCGACTTTCAGTGTTAATAGTCTATCTATCTAAAATATAATGTTGTGGTAATCTATTTAATCTAACTTTTTTGCCTAAAACACATAAGATATGCCTACAGAGAATCCTCATAAACTCCCACATATGATATGTACATGTAACATCATCACCATCCACTGTCACATGGTAATGAGGTGTCTCTCTGTCATTAGCTATCACTCCATAAGTCTTTACCTCATCATTTGCATACAGTTGTTTTGCATGGTATTGTAGATTACTGAATAACTCATCTTGGAATTTCTTGAAAGACTTTCTAGTATAAATGGATGCTGCCTCCTCTTCAATTTTAAAGGGTGTTTTCATAATTGGCTGTGTCGAACCCGTCTGAACATCCTTAAGCTTCTCTTTCAAATAACGTGCATCTATCGCTTTTTCGTACTGATGCACAAATTCGTTGATCATAGTGCTTGGCCAAACATAATCTTTGAAAAATTTATTATTGCTTTCACTCCTTTGAGTTGTTGACATGTCAGCACAAAATGTAGTACGAAAGAAGGCAGGCATCCACTTATCCCGCCGTTCATAAAGGTTTTGCAGTCAAGTATTTTCAACAAGCTCATACTTCATCATAACCCGTGCCCATTGTTGCTCAAACTCATCCGTAGTAAGTGTTTTATGAATGCAATGGTTAAACTCGTTCTCAAAGTCCAAAAATTTGTTATATACATGGGCCAAGTGTTCAGGAAATTTTTGTAAAATGTGCCACAAGCACAACCTATGAGTTGTATTCGGAAGGACCTCCATAATTGCCTTCGCTATTGCCTTGTCATCATCCGTAATTATCGTCGAAGTGGCACGCCCAAGCATTGCTATCTGCCAGGTTCTCAACAACCATGTATATGATTTTGTCGTTTCATTAATTAACAAAACACACCTAAACAAAATTGTCTGATGATGGTGATTAACTCCAGAAAATGGCACAAATGGAAGCTTATAGACATTAGTCAGGTAAGTGGCATCAAACGTAACAACATCCCCAAAATATTGGAACGCAGCTCTTGCACGCACATCAGCCCAAAAACAATTGCCCATAGATCCGTCATTACCAACTTGCATGGAAAACACAAACCCAGGCTCATTGCATTGTCGCTCTTGAAAATAATTATATAGTCTTTGTGCATCCCCTTCTTCTTCAAATATCTTTCTCCGTTCGCTTCTCACAAAATTTTCTACATCCTTACCAATACAACCGACACTAAAAGTATCACCTGCATATTTTTCTAATACCGACATTATTTTTCTTGTCGGTACACGAGACTCATTCAAAGTCAAAATCAAGTTTTTTTGAGCTTTAGTAACTCCCTATATCCACGGAGGAGGCTAGTACTTCTAGGGCTGAGTAATACATGATTATGTCCAGCGCAAAATTTGTTGACTATCCACTTTTCACATTTTTTCTTTATTCCCATTATTGCTTTACGTCTGATCTTTGTCTCATCAGCTTTTGGCCTTACTCGATCTTCGACATTCACTCTTACCGACCGGTGGCATTGTCTTGAGCAAACATAGTCTACTGCATAAAGACTTTTATCTTCTTTCGACCTTCGGGTATGATTAGTCCGGATTGAAAATCCTGTTCGCCTTGAATATGCCTTGTAGAACACTAGGGCATCCTCGACTGCCTCAAATTCCATACCGATGAATGGCTCAGGCGGACTGCTACTAGATGAGGGAATCACATTCACTCTAGCTTCGACATTGACCCTATCGTCAACAGGAACCTCATCACTGAAATTAACCTCATCATCGATATTCACATTATCATCGACATTCACGTCACATTGAATGTCACTTTCAAACCGATTTTCGTCACTATTAAGATTATAAACTGGTACCTGCCAAAAGAAAAAAAAAACATGTTAAGAATATATAATATTATTCAATTCAACACTTTAACATGATCAATTTTTGTTGTCAGATTCAAAGCATAAAGTGCATTACAAGTGCTTGTTATAATATTTTACTTGAGTCCTCCTGTGAGAGTGTGCACGTGGAAGACACAGACAAAAACATGCATGATCTGCAATGCATGGCAAAATAAAAGTGGATCTAAGGTTGATTAATACTCTATAACATCCCTCTTCTGCAACCTCCCATTTTTCCATAAACCTAAACTACCCATGTTTCATGTTTGGCACTTGTACATGATCAACAGTTCATTAATGTGGGTAGACTTTGCCTTTGCACGCTGATTGAAACTTCCCTATATATAATCCAGATCCTTCTCTCAATAGGTGAATTTATGCTGCTTTTATTCCTCCTAGTGCTGTTTGTTTGACTAGTGCAACTAATTAGTAAACTGATGTCGTCTCATTTTCATGATCATACGTGTACTACTTGATCTTTAGATAAATTCTTTTTTATTGATGACAAACTTAAAGATTGAACACATGAATATGACTGAATTATAATGGTAATATAGCAGTATTATGTGAACTTTCTAATGTATATTTGCATTTTAAGCTACATAATAGAATAGCAATATTATGTGAATTTTCTCTGTTAATAAAAAGGAAAGAATAGCATTGTTGCTCATATGGGTTTGTCATGATAGAATGGCATTGCTGCATGATAGAATAGCATTATTATGTGAACTTTCTCTGTTAATAAAAAGGAAAAAATAGCATTGTTACTCATATGGGTTTGTCATGATAGAATAGCATTGCTGCATGATAGAATAGTAGTATTATGTGAACTTTCTATGTTAATAAAAAGGAAAGAATAGCATTGCTGCTTGCATATGGGTTTTTCATAATAAAATAACATTGCTGCATGATAGAATAGCAGTATTGTGTGAACTTTCCCTGTTAATAAAAAGGAAATAATAGCATTGCTGCTCACATATGGGTTTCTCACAATTTATATTCTGGAAATGTCATTACTTGAGCAAAACTCTGAACCAAAATTGCAACGGACCTAGAATAGAATCACAACCCAAAGACTTCGTTTGGTGTGATCAAATGATAACCCAGCCAAATCCAATGACAACGTGTGCCTTGCTTCACATCCATGACCAATCACCATCTCACCTATATTTCCTTTGACAGTTAAAAACTCAATCTTCTCTGTTATTGCCACTTAAAATCCTTTGTGCTAATAAATTCATGATGTTCTAACTTCTAGTTTTTTTTGTGTTGTTTTAAGTTCTAGTATTTTTTAGTAGTTATCATTACATACTTGAAAAAAATTATACTTGGACGTTTATTTGCATAGAATTTATTGCAGTACCTAATAATATTTATTAAACGACATTTCAAATCAGTTGTATATCAAACAACAGTTGTATCAAATCCAGAAATTAATATCAAACAAAGTATATTATATCAAATAGAGTTGCCAGGGAAGATAGGTTTTGATTCAATGTAAAACATGAAAAATATTCAGCAAGCAAAATCGAAGGGGCATTGGAATAAAAAATATCTGAGGCACATAGTATACGTGAAACATGAAAATTACCTGAGGCATATAGGGAGCACTGGAATCAGCCATGAAAAACCGTTGTTTGGTGGCTGGATGGTCGGCGACGGACGGAAGGAGGGGGTTGTGATCTTCTCAGCCCAAGTTTTGATGTCTGGAATGCTGTGATGGGTGATGAGGAAGCTACGATGGGTGACGGGGAAGCTTAGGAATTGATGGGCGCTGATAGTGCACAGATGCGACGACGACGGACGGAAGACGGAAGCAAACCGGAGGAAGCTACGGAAGCTTGATGGAGAAGCTTGGTGCAGAATATACAGAACACTAGGTGGAACGCGTGAAAACAGAGTTCCTGTGCACGTACATAAGAGCAAATTAACTTGGATTGGGTGTGAGTGTCTTCTTGCTACTTTTGGTGTAACCCACCACATGTTAGCTTCTAATTGGTGGAATTAAACGGGCTGCTTTTATAACTAAGAGCATGAAAACCGGTCCCCAGGATCATTCTTTTTTAAGTTCACTGATATTTAACTACGAATCCTATAGGCCTAATCATCCGGGCCAGGTTGTACTCGGTCTGGTTTGAAATTTTATTTATTTATTAATACTTTTCATTTTAATGTTTAAGGAAATTTTGAATCCGGGTTCCGGATTCTCAAATCCGGAACCCGGATGAACACCCCTAGAATCCTAGTCACTCAAAAAATAAAAATAAAAAATTAAGATAAAGGAAAGAATTGTGAATAATAATAAAAAAATAAGTAAAAAATATTCAATAATAAAAAAATATTTTTAAGATATTTGAAATATTTTTACCTGCCAAACATGGCATTGAACAAATAAAGTCATTAATTTGACTAGTCTAATTTATTCGATAAATTTAAGGTTGAGCACTGCCCTGTTCAAAGTCGGAGAGGGCATTTACTGACGTCGACTCCAACTTAGTCGGAGGTCTGAAATGACTTCTGACTTCGCCTTCGAAGTTCCGAACCATCGCTCCGCCTCCGCCTCCGACTTGTCAGAGTGGAGTCGGTGGTTTGAGTCGATGGTTTCAGTTCTCTGCACGATCCAAAAATAGAGCCCCTACACGATCCAAATTAGTGCAACCCAATCCGTAAATTACAAGTTTTCACACAAATATAACCATTTAAAAAAGAATAAGTATACCAAACTGTTACAAGTATCGTGATTTGATCTTCAACGCCTTAAGGCAGTGGCCGGAGAGAAGAGGGAAATGGGAGAGCGTTGATACCTTGGGCTTCAATGCCTAAAGTAGCGGCCGGTGAAAGTGAGAAGGCGAGGAGGGATGGAGGCGACTGTGAAGCGAGAAGGAGGCGACTGCGAGTCTGCGAGGGTCTTGGCTGCTAGGGTTTTGACGAACTGGGAAATGAAACCTAAGAGCTAAGTCCAGTGATGACCAGCGACGAGAGAGATAGATGTTCAGTGATGACCAGCAGCGAGGCTCCATGTTGCGGGAAGAAGAAGAAGAAGAAGAAGAGAGGATGAAGAGAAGGGAAGGCTATAGCACATCAACTATCAAGAGAAAAAATTAGATAGAAAGAATAAGATATTAGGGTTTTATCCTAATCTTGCCAAAACGACGCCGTGAAGATAAAAAGGGGCTGGGCTGGGTCATTGGGTACTCGGGCTGGGCCCGTTTGGCATCCTACTTGACCCAACAAAAAGTACACCAAAAAGAAGAACTCATAACACCAAGCCCAAATCGAAATTAAATAACAAAGCACAAACCAATTCATCCCAAAATTACATTAAATAAAATAAAATACAACACATTAAATTTAATGCTAACACATTAATAAAATAAAAGAGATTAAATTCAAGTATTAAAATATATGCATCACAATAAGATAATAAAAGAAAATAACTTAACTCACTATCTAAACATAAATATAATTTAAAAGATAATAATAGCAACTAATAACTCTAATATTAATAATACACTTAGAATAAGATATCCAATAATACAATTATTTAAAATAAGGAAACCAATAAAATGAATTATATTAATAGATTAATTATATAGTAATACTAGTGTAGTAGTAAATAGTACTTACATTTACACATCAGTATATAGTATATAAGTAGATTAATTATATTAGTAGATTAATTATATTATATAGCTTATAAATTAATTATATTGTATAGCTTATAAGTAGATTAATTATTAATATATGTATCTTTATATTATTTTATAAGTAGCTTATATCATATAACTTATAGTAACATGAATGTAAATTGTAATAGTAAATAACACTTCTACTTACACATTAGTATATAGCTTATAAGTAGATTAATTATATTAGTATATTAATTATTAATAGATGTCTATTTATATTATTTTATAAGTAGCTTATAGTAACACAACTTATACAAGTGTAATAGTATATAATACTTATACTTACACATTAGTATATAGCTTATAAGTATATTAATTAGATTATATAGCTTATAAATTAATTATATTATATAGCTTATAAGTGGATTAATTATTAATAAATGTCTCGTTATATTATTTTATTATATATAGCTTATAATAATACAAGTGTAATAGTATATAACACGTCTACTTACACATTAGTATATAGCTTACAAGTAGATTAATTATATTAGTAAATTAATTATTAAAGTGTAATAGTAATTAGTATATAATACTTACATTATTTTATATCACTTATACATTAGTACATTAAAATGTCTACTATATTATAAATGTCTACTATACTTAAAATGTCTACTATATTATAAATTATCATATTAGTAACTTTACTAACTTCTAAGTTTATATCACTTATACATTGGTAACTTATAACATATTAACACTTATTATAAATTAGTAATCTAACTAATTGCATTAGTTTATGTCATTAACTATAAGTAGATGTCTACTATATTATAAATTATTATATTAGTAACTTTACTAACTTATTAATAACTTATAGTAACTTATAACATATTAACACTTATTATAAATTAGTAATCTAACTAATTGCATTAGTTTATGTCATTAACTATAAGTGGATGTCTACTATATTATGAATTATTATATTAGTAACTTTACTAACTTATTAGTAACTTATAACATATTAATACTTATTATACATTAGTAATCTAACTAATTGTATTAGTTTATGTCATTAAGTATTAGTAGTCTAATAGATGTCTACTATATTATAAATTATTATATTAGCAACTTTACTAATAATTTTATAACACTTATATATTAGTAACTTATAACATATTAAAACTTATTATACATTAATAATATAACTAATTAAAACTTATATTATAAGTAGATATAGTCATCTAGATGTTTATAACTTATAACATATATTAGATGAATATGACAATTTATAACAATTTATAACTTATTATAACATTGTTTATGTCATTATATATTAGTAGATGTTTATTATATTATCAATAGATTATTTTATAAGTTAATATAATTATATATCTATATATATATTTTTTATATAGATATGATATATATATTTATATTTATATGAAAAATATCAGAGTCGGAATCGGAGTCGGTGAGTCAGAGTTGGAGGTGGTGGAGGTCTCCCCTCCGCCTCTACCTCCGCCTCCGACTCCGACTTCTGGAGGGAAAAAAACTCTGACTCTGACTTCGACTTGTCGGAGTCGAAGCGGAGTCGGGTCGAAACTAGTGTCGGAGTTGGTGAGTCAGATTTCTGCTCAGGCCCAGCTAAATTGTATTTTAGACAATTTATTTTCAATAAAGCTTCATTGCCGGACAAATAAAAATTGCAAAAAAATCCACACCATTCTGAAAAAAGTGTAGACTTCTCCTATACAAGTGTTTTTATGAGTGTAATCAGTCTGAAATAATTCAATTTTAGATGAATTTTGAGATTGAATCGGTATATATCAATTTTATATTTTTAAGAATTAATATCGTACTGATTATCTTCTTAAATCAATATTTTTAATTTTATCGATTTTGATCTGATTTTTTTATTTATAATATATATTAAATCTCTACTCCCTTATACTTGATAGATATATATATATATATATATAGTAACATATATAAATATTAGTAATACACTAATACCATATGTTAGTGCTAATATAATAATTATTATATTAATATATATATATATATATATATATTAGTATTACTAGTAGATTTATCAAAAAATAATATATTGAGAATTTATTATGCCATAAAATATAATTAAAATATTTTATATTTAAAACATTTGATCAAATAAATGTTTATGTTTAACATTAAAATTTTCTATTTTAAATTATAAATATAACATTATTTCATATATAATAATAATTTAAATATATCATATATGAAAATATATATAATATAAAAAAAATAGACATAATATTAAAATTAATTAAAAATATATAAATATGCAAACTGATCCTGTTCACCGTCCGGTCTTAGAAAATATAAAATCGAAGTCAGACCTATTATGAACGATTTTAAAAATGAAAGAACTAATCCCATATTGAATCAACCTCCAGTTCGAGCCAATTTTTCAATTCTTCAATTTATTTTTACGGTCCTTAATGTTCCCATTGTAGGATCTAAAAATCCACACCATTCCAAAAAATCCACAAACAAGCGTTCCCATTGTAGGGTGTAAAAATTTGCAAGTGAACATAATAAAATTGAGCAAGGTAAATATATCCCCATTAAAACTGGAGAGTCTGTTCTTTTAATTGAATAAAAATTAAAATTAAAATTAAAATGAATGAAAATGTCAAAATTAATATTTTAATAAAATAATAATAAATTTGAAGAGTTGTTCATTTGATATTGTGAATTTCCTAGTTAAAATTGGCGAAACTTTAGTTAAACCTTGATTAAAATAGAATTAATAATAAACAAACTCGGAAGCAGGTCAAGACTTCGAGTTGGCAATATTTTGTTTTGTTTTTTGGTTCTTGAACAATATTCGGGTAAAAAAAAAACTGTCTGGCCCTTCCCCTATCGGGCAAAAAAAAACTAAAACTAAAACTAAAACTAAAACTCAAACTCGGGCCAGGCCGGGTCGGAAGCAGCATCGACTTGAATTCCCAAATCCAAATCCAAATCCAAATCCCTATTACATAACTTTAAAGAACCAAAAACAAAAAGGTACACATAACCACAAATTGATACACACAAAAACACCCATGCATATGTGAACTGAACTTGTCATTTCCACAGTTTGCAGCTCTCCGATAAAATTTTCGGCAACTTTAAATAAAAAGAGACTTAAAATAGTGCACCCTTGTATCCTCAAGTCTTTGCAAAACAGATCACCGCAAAATAAAATCCCCATGCCATGCTTCCCCCATGTGCTTTGATGGTGTTTATTTTCCCCCCGAGCACTCTCGGCAGCATAAAACGCAGAGGATAAATAACGTATCTAGTGAATGGTAATGACAATGAGATAAATGCCTCCGATGATGAAACAAGAACTCCATTAATTTTCAAAGAAAGTAAAAAGCAAGAAAAGCATGACTTATTTTATCAGGATACGTCGTATACCTATTGAGCGGCATCTTCAGAGAACCTAGCATCAAAAGGAGCGGGAGGATGGGAATGGGAAGCACCAGTTCCAGAACTATGCTGTAGTTCAATCACGAGCCATCGGACAGCCTTACTCATCTGTTCCAACCGAACTGCACTAATGGGTGGAAGACCGGTAGTAGCAGCTTGCCCAGGCTTCCCAGCCAATGAGCCAGTTGCTTCATCCACGAGGCACTCTGATCCTATCCTTTGCTTCACGGACTCCACAAACTCCTCCGCTTGGTCACAAGCCACTCTGAACAACTCCCACCTCTGCTTAAAATTTTCTAGAGCAGCATCTGTGGCTGCTGTTTTCTGAGCACCAGAAATCTCCTTGGCTTCAAGTACATTAGCTGCTGCAACAACAAACTCCTCATATGCATTGTTCAGAGAATCTACCATGTTGTCCATTTTGCGGTTCCCAGGCTGGTACAAAAACAACTAACTGCAAGGACTCAGTAATCAGAAGAAACTAACACCGAATTAAATATGAGAAGTGCAGTACCCACAAATTTGTTAGTGGCTTTAGGTAAAGTGACCATTTCCAACAGCACCAAGTATTGGTTGGAGTTTGAGGAAATTAATCGTGGATATGGAAAATTAAGATAGAAGCCTATTAAGGTTTCGTCAATGCCGGTCAATAACAAATAAAACATACAATTTTTATCACTAACATTACACCATTCAAATTGAATAATAATAATATCCCAGATGAATCACGGATGACAACAAAATCCTACCAAATACTGAAATTTAAATCAAAGTGAATAGAGTGTGATTTTACCCGCGAATCATCAAAATAACTCCTTTCACATATGTTATTCTCGTATAAATGAATAGTTTGGCGAACAACATCTAATTCTTGAACCTACGAGTACGTTAAAGACACAACCATTAATCCAAAAGCCCTAGGACTCTCATCTATCAGTATTCAATAACTTAACACCATGCTCATATATAATATCAAGACATTTTAATCCAACCCATAGGCCCCCCCTCCGTGACTTGAACTCGTGATGTGGTGTTTGCTCTAGTACCAGTTGTTAAAGACCCAATCATTAATCCAAAATCCCTAAGACTGTTGGATACAATTTTGGTTAAACGTTTAACCCTCGAGATCATAAGTTCATAACAGAATACAAAGAATTTCCTAGCAGCAACTAGTACAACAAAATAGGCAAAACTTATATGTACATGAGAAGAGGCAAGGAGAAATTAGACAGGACAAAACCCTTTTTGTATAACAGAAATGGGTGTCATTTGAATTGAAAACATGCTCCGTGTGCTTCATTCAAGTTAAATTTTGTCCAAATAATATATTATTTTACTTTTCAGCTGAAATTGCTGACACTTTGAACTAAAAGCACGGTTAATACACAGTAGCATACGACTTAATCGACAATCTATACAGTAAAACGAGTACGTCGAGTCGTATGAACCCTAAATCTATCAGGGTTCGTAATAACTGTAATCTCGAATTAAGCATGGGCTCAGATTTTTGCACCTAATATCCCAAAATTTAAAAGACGACACAACTTCCCCGTTGTGTTTGTCTCAGTACGAACTGAGAGCCCGATAACTGACGTGAGACTCCTCCGACCTTGGAAAAGGAAAAAATAGCCTTTGAGGGAAAAGAACACGTCACAACACTCGTCCCACACGTTCAATTTTCATATCCAGAAGTATTCAAGTTATCCACAGAAAAAATTGAACTTTTAATTTAGAATCTGTGCGTGTGAGTGATAGAGAAACTTTAGAAAATACCTTAGTTTTTTTTAAGAGTGCGGAACCCAGGGTGGGTAGCTCTCAACTCCAGAAAGCTCTCCCGAGTTTGCCGATGGAAGGAATTTGGGCTGGCCGGAGGTGGGGGATGACCCAAGTATATGGCGGTGGGTTGTGTGTCGGGCAGGGGGAGGGAGAGAGAGAGAGAGAGAGAGAACAGAGCAGATCCGGAGAAAGAAAAACATAAAGGTCGAAAATTAATGAGCGCGGGGGCAACCAATGAGGTGTTTACGTGACACGTCTTGACTTTGATTAACCAAAATGAGAAAGAAATTTTATTCGTATTCTCAAATGTGGAAGTATGGAAATGCTAGTTATCTTTAAAAATTATTTCGATTCATTTCGTTTTGAGATTTTATTTTTTTTGTTCAGTTTTTATTTTACATAATTTTTAAGTAAGTGTTTTTAAATAGTTTATTTTATATGATTTTTTTAACATCTTAAAATATTTTTTAAAAATATAAAATAAATTACAATATTATTTAAAAATATCTACTTAAAAATCATGTAAAAAAACTAAAAAATAAAATAAAATCCTAAAACAGAATGGATCGAGACACTTTTTAAAGGGATAACTAGCATTAGCATTTCTTGTGGAAGTTTATATCCAGATTTATTGATGAATTGGAGATAAAAACAGAATATATATATATATACACATATATATATATATATATTATGATTTTAAAAAGATTTTAAAGATAATTGTATGGATTTATTTGAGCATTTTCTAAATGAAGATTGTATGTAATTGAAAATAGTTAAGCCTATTTTGGGTTGTAATAGTAGTCTTACAAAATACTTAAATAGATTTAATATCTATTTAATTAGAAAATTAAATTATTTAGATATTACATATTAAATAACTTTTAATATCAAATCAACTAAAAAATACATTTAAGAATTTTGATGTTTTTCTCAAATGTGATTTTTCAAATAGTGTAAAATTTAATTCAGATTTTAAAAATATTGTTAATGAACAAAAATATCCATAAAATCTTAAGATAATTATAACTTTCAATCCTTTAAAGATATGGCTATAATTTTTAGAAATTCAAATAGGTCAATTCTATTTCAGAAAGTAATTTTAAAATTTATTTTCAAACAAACATAATAGGTTTGAAAGTACTTAAAACATATGTTTTATCAAATAGTGAAAGTTTTTTAATAATACAACTTATTACTTAAGTTATAAACTATAAGTTTTAAAACTATAAACTTTAAAAATATAAGTTATATTTTTTCTCGCAATTCTAAACATACACTTAATTTTGTTTGATTTTAAATTAAATTTAATAGTCAAATACCCTATTCTCAAATACTAAACCCATCTCAATTTAAAACTTCTATATAAGTCCTTTAAAAAACTCTTTGTAAGTAGGACTTACAATTTTTTTCAATTCAATATTTTTTTATACGAGAAATCCACAACATTTTTTTACTTTTTATAAGTATATATAAACTATATTAGTTGATCCTACAAAATTCACTCAACCATCTTAACTCACCAATATTAATAGAGAACTACTCAACTCAACATCCAAACATAACTTAAAAAATTCTCATTAATATTTTAGAATTCTACGTTGAATGTATTTAATTGTTAATGAAATTATATTTTGTCTAGATTAATAAAGAATTAAACAAGTAGTAAAGAGTGGTGGTTGTATCGTTACTATAAGAAATTGGGACTTTTGCTACCAAATATTTTTTTTTGCGATATAAGCTCGTGGCAAAAGGTGACTTGTTGGTACCAAAAGTTCTAGTGGGTATAAAACCCTAATTGTTGCCATGAACTTTTTGTGGTAGATAAAAAATGGTGAAAAAAATCATTTGCCGCAAGAAAAAAAAATTATTGCCACAAGATTAATTTCGTGGAATGCAAAATGGACCAATATTATAATCAAGAGCGGAACTAAGACTTGATAGTTGGGGGCGATTGACAAAATATGTGGTATGCGTGAGTATAAATAATATATATTTTTTGCAAGTGACAATATAAGAAAATAATTATTATACGTCATAAAATCATATACTAAAAATTTATGTCTATAAATCATTTTATTAGATAATTTTTCTGAGAATTTTTGTAAGTTTTTAGAGAGCATTACAAAAATATATATATATATCAACTTAATATTTTTTCTTCAAATTAAGATCAAATATGATATTTTATAAAATAAAATCTATCTATTATCATCTTATGAATTGTAAAGACTTGAGTATTGAGAGGGCAAATTTTTCTTTTTTTGATAAATGGGGAGAGAAATATTTTATATATATAAAAGAAAATTTATACATTCTATAGTAGGTTAATTTTTCCACGAGTTAAACTTCTTTTTGCCACGACTCTTAGTCGCCACAAAAAGTAGTTAATTAACAACATCCTATTTCTATGGCTATTTATTATTTGGGGCAACCTCGTTTCCTAATTGCCATGACTAGATTTCGTTGCAAAAACTTCTTCTATAAAAGCACAAAATCAGGCCCCTCGATACTTCTCTTCTGTCCGATTTCTAAATTTCAAACTTCCATTTTGCTTATTCTCTCTTGTGACCCTGTTTTCCCTTTAAACCTTAGGCCATAGCCTAGCCGTTGGCCATTGAGCTGTCGTTGCGCCACCACCACCACCTCATTGGTGACCACCACTCGCTAAATCCAACCCCCCACGATGCCTCTCTCTCCCCTCTCATCCTGCCTCGAGACGAGCATCCTTCCTTTTAGGCTTCTCCACGTTGTCATCGCAACTCGCACTCAAGCCACCACTGTTCATTGTCGACGGCACTGACTGCCCATCACCAACTCCCTCCGATCATTCCCCTTTCCTCTTGAAGCCCCAAACCTTGTTTGCTGTGATTTCGAGTTCCTAAAGCCAAATTCCCAATCTCTTTGCTGCATTTTTGAGTTCCCAAACCCCCTCCCCCCAAAGTCCCCAGCTCCTCTGCACTGCGATTTCGTGTTGGGAATGCGATTTCAACTTCTTCTATAGGTGATCCCAACAACTTCTTCTGATTTCTTCTTTTCGAGTTCTTTGTATTTACAATATATTTTTTTGTCTCTAGGGTTTAATTATATTAGCTTTAAATTAATGGCGTTTTGCTTTGGAAATCCTTGCTGGTTTTTGACAAAGGGAACCAATTGCCAGAAACACAAGTCATGTAAATGCGTGCATAATTTACTTTTGTAAAATTATAAAATGTTGTATATATAACTTGTATGCTTGGTTTCTCTGTATTCTACTTGACTCTGCTGAATTGACAGCTTGTATTAAAATGTATTTAGAGAATCATTTGATATGGTTGTCTACCTTGAGAGTGAGTCATGAAGCCTAGGAATAATTAACTTCATCCAAAGGTATCAAGATAGGTTTATTTGTAGTCTTTGGTGTAAATCAATGTCATTCTAACCATTCATGCTAGACCAACTAATTAATTTCTTATCATATTGGGGGCTGACTATTACCACTTGGGTTATTGTTCAAATTAATTTGACAATGTAGCTGATAAGGTGTAATGAAATTTCACTATGATGAGTTGCTCCCTAAAGCAATATCTCACTAGGTGGATGAAGAACCCTTATATAATTTTACTAATTTTGCAATAGCTATTAATTCCAAACTCTCCATGCATTTAGTTCCTGGCTAGATTTTAGTGCTTTTGAATCTAGCTTTGAGACTGTTATGGAAGTGTTTTGACAAAGTGCGGCATGCATGGGCTCTAGGTTTCACTTTGGACTAGTCCACAAATTAATGACAAGAAACAATGGTGGAGGTTATACTGCCAAGCTCGAGCACCCTGCCCAACAAACAAGTCAAAATATAGTACCATATGTTGTAATTGCTATGGGATCATGTCTCACTAGACATGAGCATCACTGAGACATTTATTCATTTTAAAGCAATATCTTTTCAAGATCCGTAAGTTTAAATGAGAGGTGAATGTAATCTGAATTTATTAATTGATGAATGATAACTGTTGCATATATATATATATATTATATTATGAGCTTACAACATCTTCTATTTGCATCCAAATTGCTAATGTGGATGAAGACCAATTCATTAATTATTTTGTTTAAAGCACACAAACGTGCCCTCAGGTGATATTTAATTATACAAGGCAATATATCTTTGATGCTTGTGGTCAAAGTTTATTTGCCACAACCTCAAGTTGTCTAAATAGACACATATATCGATAATTGGTATCATTTAGTTTATCCCTATGAAAACAATCAAACAACAGCCTAGACTTGCATCTACAAGCCAAATCCTGGTACAAAAATATAGAGGACGGGTTGGAATGGTGGAGAATAATTTTATTTCCCATGAAACTACCGGTATTAGGGACGGGTTTAGTAGTAGCAATTAAGCAATTGGCACAAACCCAGGTCATCGCAAAAGATTATTAGCCTGAAACTGCAAGAATATTGGTTGATAACAAGAACCTTTACACGACGACATGGATAGAGGGTAAGAAGTACTTGCCACGACAGGATCTTATGGGGATCAAGGACTAGCCACAAAACCGTACGCACTTCCAAGACTTTTTATTACAACCATAATAAACTTTCACCACGGACCCAAGCGTGGCAATATGTCACATTTTCTGGCGAACTTTTTAACTCGTGGCAATTAATAGTATTTGCAGCGACTTTTATACCACAAAACTCCCACAAACCAAATTGGTGGCCAATAGTCTATGCACACGAAACTTAGGCTTTTAGCTACCATAACCATCCTAGGCAAAAAAACGAAAAATGTTATAATTAATTATCCAATGTTCATGCAAGGACCTACTATCTAGTAAGGGTCACAGAGTCATAGCCCATTATGTACTCTAAAAATATGAATGACATGCTACTATTATTCTTTATATATTATAACATTATATTATATCATGCTATTAAATTTGTTAATTTATATAAACAATAATTTTTAATTAAATGGTATAAAATGAGACTATATATTGTGTATGTATAATTTGTGACTACTAAAAAATATTTATTTTGGTCTATCTACCTCTCCCTTAATCATGCTGATCTCTCGTGGCCAAATGAAGGGCAATCCCCAAGTTTAAGCCAACTAACGGGTCCCCTAGACCATGCTCTATCAATTGCGCTATAGTTCAATTTGTATGTTTTCGGCCTGTACCGCTACAAAAGGGATGAAAGATATAATTACGGGTTGATCTAACCCGGCAAATCATGTCTTTCTTCCCTCGCAATAATAAATAAACGTTGTGAGTGATCAATATAGCAAGCCATAGTACAATGATAAGATCATGTTTGGAATTACAGTAAAAAAAATAACTACTAACTTTAAAGCTTGTAATTTATAGTAATAAGTTCTATTATTACAAACAAGTTATTTATTAGTTAGTAACCGTATATTAATTAAATCACTTTAAACATCATTTTTTTGGAAATAAATTTAAAAAGTATTTTCTGAATTAGAAATGATAATTATTTGATTTTTTTATAATTAAGATAATGATCATATCTTTTAAATTTTGAATTTTGAAATTTGAAATTTGAAAATATCTTAAAGTACGTAATTCATGTTATATGGGTGTTTCTCACCCATTGGAAATCTTTTAAAATTCAAATAATACTGTTCTATCAAACGTATCTTTTAATTTATTTAAAATTAAAAGTATATTTATTATATATAACATCTAAATAACTTAATTTTTTATTTAAAAAACTTTTAAAATTATTTAAATATTTTTCAAAACCCATATTAACGCAAGCCAACCATGCCCTAAAAATTAAAACAAAATGCGAGTCATGACTTAATCCCTCGAGAGTTGAGACAATTAGTTTGCTTTAGGCAGCCTTTTTAGATGCAAGAGTAATAACCATGACATATGTTTTATATAACGATAAGATGTGTGAAATAAAAAATAAAAAATACAGACAAATAAAAACGAAGATATATATATTAGTACGACCTCATGAATATTCAATAATTGGTTTATTATTTATTTTTTATCATTTATATTTATATAGAATAATATAATATACGTACAATATTTTTAGATCATGCAATTCTCATAATATAGTACTGTTTTTTTTAAAACAAAAGTGTTACAACTTCTAAAGAAGTCTCACTAAAATAAAGTTATAAACTAACATAATTTCATATAATATGTTAAATATACGATTTGTCACTTTATAAGTTTGTTTTCATAGAAGTCTTTTGTGGCTAAGATATTTATATTTATAAAAAAGACTTCTAAAATATGATATATGATTATTTATATATCATAAATTGTCATCCCTAAATTTCTTAACTCGTAGCTCCTAATTTATATATACCTTTCGAAAAGAAACGTGTAAAATTATAATTATTGCGTGGACACAAATATAAAATGTTGTATTTGCACGTCTTCAAGACTAAAAATCTAAAACAATTACTTCTGGAGAGCAAATCCAGATGTAAATGCATGCACTGGATTGAAAGGCCGGGAAAAAAAGGATAGTAATTAATTTAAGTCAATTTTGAATTAATGAACTGATCTACGATACTCATGCAAGACAAATCAAAAATTAGGATAGTAATTACTTTGGACACACTGGAATTCCAACAGAACTCACTCCCTCAATCCGAAAAAATATATAAGATTTTTTTTTTTTTTTGAAATTCTATCAGTACTTAGAATACTAATAGAATTAGTGTTTTATTAAAGACAAAAATCTTCAAAATTTTCAATATCCTATCATATACACTAAATGTATTTTATCTAAAATCAAATTTCAAATAAAGTGATTAAAAAAAATTCTAGCTAGGAAATCTCAACAAGTTTACTTGAAATTAATAAATATTGATATATATTATTTATAAAGAAATTATATGCATAGAATTTACAAAAGATCTAGATGAAAATTATTGATGAAGTTGGACCGTGTGCCATGTCCTAATTAATATGTACAGAGAATATTAACATCTAACTTTTAAAAAAAGATAAAAATAAAAATCCATTAAAATTTAATTACGGCTGCATATAGGAGATATTATTCATGCATGTGCTAATTTTTACAAATTGTGATGTGAACCGGTCAACCGCGAAAAGAACCAGTAGTATTAAGAAAGAATTTGAATAGTCCACTTAGTCCTGATCCCCTATAAATTTGAGATACGCTTCTTCTAGGTCTTGTTTCTCCTCTTCTTGATCAAGTCTGCATCATGAAGAGGAATACGGAGGATCATGATGAACTAAACAGAAACAAAAAGAAGAGAAAGAAGAACAACAGCCATAGCCGTAGCCCAGATTTGAGGAGGAAGAACATGAGTAGCCCAGATTTGAGAAAGAACAAACTCCCAATCACGCTTCTTCAACATGAAGATCGGCGCGACGAAGAAGATAAAGATTTGCAGCTTGCTCTTTCTCTTTCTAATTTATTTCCCAAGCGAGCGTTGCCAGTAGAACTGGCACTTCCACTTCCACCGCCGCCACTCTCGCCACTGGCTCAAACAATATCACTTCATTCGCTGTACGCGCCAGTTATACCATTCATGCCGGAATGTTCGAGTCCAAGTACTCCTATTATGTGCGGTCCAGATCAAGGCGGCGCCTCTCACCCAATACGCGCTCGTCGTAACCAGTCACGGGTGCGCATGCGCGAGGGAAAGTCCGACACCGTCGATGCTCCGTTCCCGTGGGCCACGACGAGTCGTGCCACGGTCTACAGTCTCGAATGGCTGCAGTCCAAGCAAATCGATACCATTATCGGCGTCGTCCAATGCAAGCGATGCGAGCATCAGTACGAGATGGGGTATGATCTGGAGGAAAAGTTCGATGAAGTTGGGCGTTATGTCGCGGCGAACAAGAGCAGCATGCATGACAGGGCGCCGAGCAATTGGATGAATCCGGTTCTTCCAAAGTGCAAGTTCTGCGGTCAAGAAAACAGCGCCAAGCCGATTATCTCGCAGAAGAAGAAGGCGATAAACTGGCTGTTCTTGCTTTTGGGACAAATGCTTGGTTGCTGCACTCTTGAGCAGTTGAAGTATTTCTGCAAACACACCAAGAATCACAGAACTGGTGCTAAGGATCGAGTTCTTTATCTCACTTATCTTGGATTATGTAAGCAACTCGATCCTAGTGGTCCTTTTGATCGATGAAGATCATCATCTTGGTATATAAGGTATTAGCTGCTATGATATTATGTAATAAGAACTCACTACGTACGTACTCACAGCAGAACTTTATTTTTCCTAGTTTTTCTTTCCAGTGCTTTGAAGTTATTTTCCTAGGTTAATTTCGTTTCTTTCCGGGCTTTTGATGATCATCTCTAGTGGATGATCTATCTAGTTCTTGCTTTGTATTTTCAATTTGGCTCGTAATCCGGTATATCTTCCATAATGGAATGATTCTATTCATCTCTTCATACAGTTGGTGTTTGTTCAAATTTCTATTTTGTAACTTGTTGATAAAATATAATATTACATGTGAAAATTAAGGCATATATCGCGATTTTGTTTCTAAAAGACCAGATATTAAAAAATAATAATAATAATAAAAGATCGATTATTCATGCATGCATGAGGTCGGTCTTGATCAATAAGTACTTCGGAATGGGCTGATCAATGTCATTACATTAGGTGTTGAGGAATCAAGCGAACTAATATTTGTTTCTTTTGTTTCTATAATATATAATTTTTTTAAAGTTCTACAGTAATGGAGGACGAGTGTATTCAAATTTCCTGTAAAATTTTTATATAACTTGATTAATTAATAAAAAAATCATGTTAAATGTATTTTAAAAAAAAACTTATAACAAGTCTACTTATCTACATATTAGTTATCAATCATGATAGACTGAAAATTATGATATTTGAAATTTAAATTTTGAATTTTAAAAATTCAAATTTCAAAACAAAACTAACATAATGTTATAAATAAAAATGTAAGTAAAATTGTAAGTATATGTAGCCTAACTTCTCTTAATTAATTGGATACAAAATTAGATGCAATTGATATTTCTCGATTAATGAATGAAAGATTGATTTTCTAGATATCACTACAACATTTTTAATCATTTGTCACCATTTTTTTGTCCGCGATTAAAAATTTGCCGCAAATACATGATTTTATTCCCAAAATTGAAGTCTCGACAAAAGTTGTCAAAAATGGTTATTATTATTGAGAAAAACATGTTGACAAAAATAGGATGATCATTGTAAGTATATTGCAGTAATATATTACATCTTATTGTGGTGATACGCAGCGTGCCACTATTTTCTCCCTTTCGTGAGATTCACTAGTTCTGTGTGACGACAACATTTTGCTGATATTAGTGGGAGATATAGGCCCATTTGGATTCGAAGATGAGATAAGTTGAGATGCGTTTTGTTTATTGTTTAATATTATTATTATTTTGGGATTTAAAAAAGGTGTATAAAAATTTATGTTTTGTATAAAAAATTATAAAAATGTAATGATGAGTTTAGATGAGTTTTGAATACAAACGGGGCATAATTAGACTGGTTTATAGCTCACGAGATTTCTCCATCTCTTCCCCATCTTTCTCTTTATCACGCATAATTGGTTTGGGCGAAACCCACGATTGACTCGTCTAAGAAATTTCGAGTCTCATTCTGTGTAATCCAACCAAATCTTGCGTTTGCTACCGTCATAGGGTTGAGGGCCAGCAATCTGCGTTTATATTGTCAACATTTTTGCCCGTGTTTCTCTAGATCCATCGTCGAGAAGCCATCATTCAACCAAAAGAAGCCATCTCGCCTGAAAGATCACAGAATACGTCGATGGTAAGTCCTTTTCTCTCCTCTGTCACTTTAACCTCGCCCTCTACCGTGAAATCCCACTTCTGTCTTCAATCTCTCGAAGCCCGTCCACTGAAATCCCTAAAGTCCCAAACGAAAGCCCCTTCTTCGATCCCTCATCTCATGACCATGTAACAAGGTATATCTATTATGACGTCATTCTATTATACTTTGTTCTTTAATTGTTAACTATTTATTGTAGTGTTTATTGACATTTGAAGTTGCTCCAATAGAGCCACTTACTTGTGTAGGCCACAACCTGTTAGTTTGTTTTCTACCTTGATACAATGCTAGCATCACCATCTCAACCTCCCGCTCTTCTTGAAAGCTTAAACAAGAGTTTGGATTATATACTAACAATAAACTTGCAGTTTGTTTTTTACTTGTCTGACTTTTCTGCTTCTCTTTTTTTATGTAATATACTAACAATAAATTTAAATTTTTGTCATTTTCTTTTAATTTTAAAGAGTTTGTTGCAATTTTTCCTTATAGAAATCGAGATAAAATGACTTGATATTATTTTAAAATAAATTTTGACAATATTTTCAGATTTCTCTTCACAAACGGAATCTAACCATTGGAAGTATTAGTTTATAATTTGTAGATGTTGCATATTGCCATGGAAACCATGAAATATAAGCATGCTCCATTTCATATATATATATATATATATATATATAATTTCCTTTAATAATTTTTGTAGCTACTGCTAAAAGTGCAATATTTTTTTCATTCACTTCATTCTAATGTCTCCTAAGAAACAAATTGATACTACATTATATTATTTTATGGCATGCTATGCACCATAATTGCTAATTTGCACTAAAGTCTCATAAAAGAAAATAGGACAGTTCTGCAGATTATGCTCTAATCTACACTAATAATTGGGAACATTCGATGGCAGGATTTAGAGATTTTTCTTTCATGCATTGTTATTTTGGGCTTCGGCTACTGTATTGAATGAGACTAGTTTTAATGAATCTTTTACTGTTTTCATAGCTCTAAGCTTGTAATTAGATTTTTCTCTTGTATACTTCATATGTACTTGGGCTTTGCCTAATTATTTGGATTAATAATTCTTCTTACTTATAGTAAAAACTATTTTGGCCGTTCTCGGTCTGCCATGAACATGCTAGAATATAATGAAATCTCAACTTTTCTTTTGCCCTGTAATTTTCTTTCGTGATTTTTGATATTGTTAAAGCAATATTAAGAAACCAATTGTTGCAATAATTTTTCATGGTGAATTGAGTTCTTATGATTTCCCTACTCTCGAACATCCTTGATTGACGATAGAACTATTTTCTCTAATAGTTGAAGAGAACTAATTTCTTTAACGCTGAAACGAATAAAATATATTATTTTCATAGTAACTACAGGTCAGATGGTGTGTCAACATCAGAAGCTCGTAGAATAATAAGTATTCCTTGGGTATACGTAGTTTGTTGACAATTTTGTTGCCCATAATTCTGCTTATAAATAGGCACTTCTATATGTTCCTTTGTAATATTCCTTTTCGGTATTTTGGATAGGCTACTAACTCTTGGTACCTTTGTGAATAAATGGTATCTTTTCGATATACTATTTGAGCATTTAGAGTTGTGGAAGATTTTTTTAAGAAGATATCCTTATTTGTAAGGATATAAATAAAAACAAATTAAGTTCGTAGCAAGGATAGAGACATTATTGGAAATTGTTTTGTTAACTAGGGAAAATTTTGACGGAAGAAAGAATAAAAACTGACCTACAAATAGAAAAAATAGATAATTATATTACTTCTTGCAACTCCAAACATTTTTGGAAATGAGACCAACATATATACCTTTTTTTATTAAAAATAAAATAAAATTCTGATCATTTATTGCAGACAATGATGAGATTGTGTTGTAAAATTTTAAGAATTATCAAATTTTAAGCCTCGGTTTATAAAGTTGGGACTCATGTGAAGTATTAAACTAAACACTAACCTATATTTGATGATGTATCTGTCAGTTCAACCGTTTGGTACTATTTGGTTTGTAATCAATTTGATTATGAACTTTGGGGACTTCACTGCCTATATGTATATGTTTGGTAATATTTGTGTATGTTTTTCTATCGTTTGAACTTGCCAATAATTTAAATTTGTTCTAATATGGTGAAATAACATAGGATCATTGAACTCCTCAGAGTTGTACGTGCAATGAATCGTCTACTGAAAGGTCATTCTCCATTTTAAATGACAGAAGTTCAGATCTTCAGAAGAATGCATGCTTGAAGAAGAATGTATGCTTTTTCTTTCTTGGTAACAGAGGACCAGATTTGTATTTTGTTTTCTTTATTAGCATCATGGTCAATTATCTTCTTATTGGAGTTATAATATTCGTATGTTTAAAATGAGATAGACATCTCCATTTAGGGAATATGTTTTGTCTTGGACGGGTTATATTGTTCTGTACATTTGTCATTTTTTCAACTATTTTGCAAGTTTTCTACATTTTAATTGTCTTAGGAGATGGGTTGTGATTGTTATCTTGGAGATAGATTATTTAGGTTATTAGATATAGGGCTAGGGACCATGCATTCTATCATGAAAGTTGGTTCATTATTCTGGATTCTTGTATGCTTGCAAGAAAAGAAGGGCATATGTGATGTCTTGTATTTTCTATCAACTAAATATACAACAATTGGATTGTGGTTAATATTTCCAAAACTAAAAATATGCAGCAAGTTTTTTTAACTAATAGCAAGGAGAAATATTTGTTTCAATTTGGTGTATAAAAGCCGCATTGGGTCCACCATTTGGCTTGTTCTCAATTGAATGAACAAGAATCTCTCAGCAAAAACTAGCTGGTTGTGTCTTGCATATTTGTAAAGTTATTAGCAATCATATTACTAGATATTTAAGTAATGTAACTGCTAATACGTAAAGTGATCTAGAACTGGTTGTTGCATATAGTTGGTAGTCTCTACTTTCTTATATAATTAATTCTTTGTATTGGATTTTCAATGTTTTGTAAAAAACTGCTATACTATTAGGGATTTGTGATTTCTTGTATTTTATATAAGCTGAATATAACAACTTGGGATGTTGTGGCTAATATTTGGAAAACTGTATGTATGTAGCAAGTTTCTATAACTAACAGTTAGCAAGGTTATGATGGGAAATATGGTGCGGATAAGCCACAACAAAAACTAGCTGAGAGTTCAATGAAGATTGGAGATGGTTGGTGTAGTATTGATACCAGTTCATGTATGTCATGTACTGCCTCTGAAAATTGTCATGCACATGACTGCAAATTATATCATGTGTATCAATGTTGTTTATGTTGGCTAGTACATGTCAGGCTCATGTATTAAGTATGTCTGGACCTTTTTGTTTGTTGAGAACATGATGATCATTAATATATAAAATTGATGAAGTATGTGTTGTGGCATGTCTTAGTTTGGACTTGATGTAGAGATTGCAGCCATTACAATCATATATCGCATGATGCAGGTTATGCAGTAGTGTCTGCATGCATTTCTATTTCTTGACTTGTGGGTGATGGTTACTTCTCATTTATTAAATGTGCTAGTAATTAGATCATCAGGGCAATATATGAATCAATTAGAAATTGCACTTTAGCTACAAATGATTTTCATCAATACAAATTTTTATTAGAGAACAACTTCATCATTACAAAACTATCTTGACAAAATGCAGTAGCCAAAATAGGCACATGTAGGAGAATACTAAATTTCTAATAAAAATATTTGCTAAGAACTGAGTTGCGGCAATAGATTATTTGTATAGATTTATGATTGCAACTATATATATATGTGTATATATATATATATATGTATATATGCCGGTTGTAGTGACTTGTAACAAATGTACAAAACTCACAACAAAAACCTTCGATAGAAAGTAGTCTTCACAATATATAGTTGCTGCAAATAATATGTTGTGGCGGTATCTGTTGTGGAAACACCCTATTTGCTACAATGCATGTTGACAATGAACATAATTTTTGGCAACTATATGATGCAGAAATCACGTATATAAGTCCATTACAAATGAATATGCAGCTCTATAGATTTATGGTTGTAGCTATATATATGCCGGTTGTAGTAACTTGTAACAAATGTACAAAAGCCACAACAAAAACCTTTGATAGAAAGTAGACTTCACAATATATAGTTGCTGCAAACAATATGTTGTGGCAGTTTTCGTTGTGGAAACACCCTATTTGCCGCAATGCATATTAACAATGAACATCATTTTTGGCAATTATATGATGCAGAGATCACGTATATAAGTCCATTTGAGATGAATATGCAACTCTATTTGCGGCAACAATTTGGTATATTAGCCAAGAAACATCTTGTCAGAATTACATGTCATTTGCCACCAACTTGTAAAACAACAGATATCATCAATAATTGGCCTTTCTTTATCTACAAAGCTGCTACAAAAACCTTTTACCAGTATTACACATTTGCCACAATTTTTCAGGTTTTTTGCGGCAAAACATCTTGTGGCAACAAATGAAATATGTTGTAGTGTATATATAGTAACACAAAGTCACAAGCAGACTATGTGCTAGTAAATGATATATTTGCCTTTTAAATCATCACAAATTGTAGTTTTTGAATTTGTGATCATACATCAAACGATGTATTATTTGAATTTACAACATTTTTCTAGTGATGGTTGACGTAGTTAGGGGTTATTAATTAAGGAAATGTCAAGTGATATAATTACATTTTAATAAAATTAAATAATTTTGTCCCTTATATATCATGATTGTGCCCTTTGTCAACCAATATCTTGTGATTCATATATAGATCGAAACTATTTGTGCATAATTTGAATGCTTAATTACCATTCCTCTGTCCATTACTGAGACAAATAGCTTAATGGAATTATCACAATTTTACAAAAATACTAACATGTTCTGTCTTTATTTTCTAACACAAATTACTTCAACAGTCATTTCCTTATCTATTGTGATATAATTATTAGTTTAAACATTTTCTCGAATTTATATTTTTTATTTTAGAAATCTCGCATACTCATTATTTTTTCAAGTTCTCCCACTTATGATGAACATGTCCGTGGGAGGGAGACGAGTGCGTGCAAGTTTTTATGTGAGATTCCAGGCTTTGTGTATTTTTACGTATTGTCTTTATTCTTTTTGTTAATTGTTTTAATTTATTTTAATAATATTATTGGTTGTGTTTTATTTGTTTAAAATTTATTATTTGAACTATTAGTTAGTTAATATTAGTTTTATGTTGTTTTAGGTTGAAATGTTGAGTTATGTTGAGTTATGTTGTTTTCCTTATTAATTTTAATGTGTGGTAATCATTTTAATGATAGGAATTAAAATTTCTTTATTTATTATGTGAGTTTATTTGATGTACTTTCTTTATATAAATTAGTGTTTTATATTTAAATTGTTCTTTAAATTAAATTAGTTTATTGTGGGGTTTTAAATATTTTATTTTATTGATATTGAATTGTAGCATTTTTAGTTAGCTTTTATTTAATTTATTGTGCCTTTTTTTGTAGTAGCTTTTTATTTCTTTTTTTTTTCCTTTTTTTTTTTCTTCAGTTCTTTTCTTTCTTTCTCTGTTTCTTTCCCCCTAGACCCACGCGACGCCCCCCTCTCCCTCTCATCTCTCGCCCATTTCTCCCTTCTCCACCCAGCGCTGCCGTGTGTCGCCGTCTAGCAACACCGCCCAACCCAAACTCACCCCCACACGCTGGCGAGTCTAACGGTATCGAAGGTGTTACCTCCAGCCGGTGTTACCTCCAGCCACCTTACCTTCCCTGCACAGCCACCCACCAGAAAATGTCTTTCATGGTTTTTCCTTCTTTTTCAGGCCATCGCTGACCACCCACGGCGCCGGCGACCTACCAGCAATCTCCCCACACTCCAACGAGCATAACCCACCGCTCAAAGCAACCTAGTTCCGTCATTTACTCCTCCACCCGAAATGAGTTTTTGACCCACGGGTTGAGCAACCTAGCCGCCGCCTGCCGCCACCAAAGTGCTCCATTACCCCAGCCGACTATCTCCTTAGCTCAGTTCCTCAAACCGCGGCCCCACCTTCCTTGTACAACATCAAATCCGAAAATGGGTTTCCACACATTTTGAGCCGATCCGCCACCTTCCAGTAGTTGCAACGCCTCACCACCACCTCCATGACAATCCCCACTTTTCAATAGGTATTTCCCTAAATTTTGGTGTCAAACCGAGCATCTTAGTCAACGTACGAAGTGACCGCTATAAGCGTTGTGGATCGACGCTTGTTCAATGATCTATGGTTTTATCCGCTGTAAGTATTTTCCAAATGAATTTTAAGATTTAAATATATTTTTGCATTAACATGTATGTGTTGGTTGGTGTTGGAATTTAATGGTTGTTGGTTATTTTGTGTGATGTTGTATACATTGCATAATGCATGCATGATCATGTTTGTAAAGGAAAATTGGGTTTTCGCATAATTTCACTCATGTTCATGTGTTAGATTTGAAAATTGGGTTTTAAAATGTGTTAATGGTTTTCGGGTGCGTGTGTATCACGACCCCAAGCCAGGATGGGGCATTATCCTGGTAGAGCTCTTTTGGTCACTCAGGAGCGAAATATACTGAGTGACATCCCCTGAGTTGTCGCGGGGCGACAACGGGATCAGACGGGACGGTAACGCTCTTGTGCCGACTCTGTGGCTCCTCTGCTGATGGGGGCTAGGGGATGCCTGGTCATGATACGTGCTGGGCGCGTTTAGCTAGGCATCGTCCGTTCTGAAATCACATGCGTGGTCGTTACTTTCTGTGTGATGATGAGAGTCAGGATATGCGGATGGTCCCTAGGGAAGATCATGGTACATATGGTTAATAAAATGGATGTTTAGGTCATTTTCTGAGAAAATGACGGGTTTTTATTATTGGTTTTACGTGGATCATTTTCTGGGAAAATGGTTGTGGTTTTAAAGGATTTGCGTGTATCATTTTCTGGAAAAATTATGGATGTTTTTATTGGAGTTTATCTTGATCCAAAATGAGATTTTGGTGTGTGTGGTTATTTTTATTTATTTTGAGGAAGATGATTTTGAGCTTCATGCATATGGTGTTGTGTTCATGCGTATTGTTGTTGCATGAATATATTTTATATCTTGGAGTTTGTTTAGGTTGTACTTATTTGCGATGACATTTTTTACGTCGTAGATTTTGGATGCAGATGTCAAAGAGGCTAGCCTGAGGAGGCGGCTCTGCTGTTGAAGTATGGTATTATAATTTATTATTTTGGGAATTTTTATTCTCATTTTTGATAATTATGTATCTTTATGTTTTGTCTTTAGGATGACTGTATTAAATCTCCTATTGGAGAACTTATGTTAAACTGTTTTATAAAATATTTCTAAAAATTCTGGTACTTAGATATTGACTTCAATTATCTGCTGCTTTTACTTGTGCATGTCACGTGTTCACACACTTAGCACTTGACGTTGGGGGTACGTGACCTGTATTGTCATCATCCCGACACCTCGATTCCCGTGTTCTTTTAAGAAAAATTTGAGGGCGTCACAAGTTTCTTATTAAGCTTTTATATAACTTAATTAATAAATGAAATATCATGTTAAATGCACTTAAAAAAACTCATAACAACCCTACTTATCCACATATTAGTTATTAATCATGATAGGCTGAAAGTTAAGATATTTGAAATTCAAGATTTTAATTTTAAAATTTTAATTTCAACACAAAATTAACACACTGAATGTTGTAAATAACGTAGTAAGTATATGTAGCCTGACTACTCTTAATTAATTGGAAACAATATTGGATAAAATTGATATTTATCGATTAATGAATGAAAATTTTGATTTTCTTGATATATAGCAACACAAAGTCACAAACAGACTTTGTACTGATAAATGGTGTATAATTTTTAAATCATCACAAATTATAGTATTTAGATTTGGGATCACACATCAACGGTATATTATTCGGATTTACAATATCTTTATATTGATGGTTCTTGTAATTATGGTTTGTTAGTAAGAAATGTCAAGTAATGCAATTATATTTTAATATAATTAAATGATTGTGTCCCTTATATATCATTATTGTGTCCTTTGCCAACCAATATCTTGTGATTCATATATAGATCAAAATTATTTGTGCACCATTTGAATGCTTAATTATCATTCCTCTGTCCATTATCGAGACAAATAACCTAACAGAATTATCACTATTTTACGAAAATACTAACACATTATTTATTTATTTTCTAACACAAATTACTTCAATAGCTATTTCCTTATTTATTGTGATGTAATTATACATTTTATACCAAACATTTTCTCAAATTTATACTTTTTAATTTCAAAATCTCGCATACTCTTTATTTTTTAAAGTTCTTCTACCTATGATGAACATGTCTGTAGGAGAGGAACGATTGCGTGCAAGTTTCCTATAAAACTTTTATATAACTTGATTAATAAATGAAAAATCCCGTTAAATGTACTTAAAAAAAAACTAAAAACAGCCATACTTATCCACATACCAGTTATTGATCATGATAGGCTGAAAATCAAGATATTTGAAATTCAAAATTTTAATTTCAACACAAAATTAACACAATGAATGTTGTAAATAAAAATATAAGTAAAATTATAAGTATATTTAGCCTGACTACTCTTAATTAATTGGAAACAAAATTGGATACAATTGATATTTATCAATTAATGAATGAAAAAATCGATTTCGAGATATATAGTAACACAAAGTTACAAACAAACTCTGTACTGGTTAATGATGTATATGACTTTTAAATCATCATAAATTGTAGTTTTTAGATTTGTGATCACACATCAAACGATATATTATTTGGATTTACAACATTTTTATATTGATGGTTCCTGTAATTATGAGTTGTTAATTGAGAAAATGTCAAGTGATCCCATTATGTTTTAATATAATTAAATGATTGTGTCCCTTATATATATATATATATATATATATATATATATCATGATTGTGCCATTTGCAAACCAATATCTTGTTATGCATATATAGATCGAAACAAATTGTGCATAATTTGAATGCTTAATTACCAATCCTCTATTCATTATTGAGACAAATAGTCTAACGAAATTATTATATCTTACAAAAATACCAACATGTTCTTTCTTTATTTTCTAACACAAATTACTTCAATAGTTATTTTCTTAGTTATTGTGATGTAATTATGAGTTTGATATCAAACATTTTCTTGAATTTATACTTTTTATTTTAGAAATCTCACATATTCCTTATTTTTTAAAGTTCTCCCACCTATGATAAACATGTCCATGGGAGGGGATGAGTGTGTGCAAATTTCCTGTAAAAGTTTTATATAACTTGATTAACTAATGAAAAATCATGTTAAATGTACTTTTAAAAAAACTTATACCAAACCAACTTATCCACATAACAGTTATTGATCAATATAGGATGAAAATCATGATATTTGAAATTCAAAATTTCAATTTTAATATTTTAATTTCAAAATAAAACTAACACAATGAATGTTGTAAATAAAAATGTAAGCATATGTAACCTGACTACTCTTAATTAATTGGATACGAAGTTGGATGCAATTGATATTTGTCGATTAATGAATGAAAAAATTGATTTTCTAGATATATAGTAACATAAAGTCACAAACAGGTTTTGTGCTGATAAATGATATATACAACCTTTAAATCATCACAAATTGTAGTTTTTAGATTTGTGATCATAAATCAAACAATATATTATTTCGATTTACAACATTTTTATAGTGATAATTCATGTAGTTAGGGGTTATTAATTGAGAAAATGTCAAGTGATACAATTATATTTTAATAAAATTAAATGATCATGTCCCATATATATCATGATCGTGCCCTTTGCCAACTAATATCTTCTGATTTATATATAGATCGAAACTAATTGTGCAAATTTTGAATGTTTAATTACTATTCTTCTATTTATTATTGAGACAAATAGCCTAACGAAATTATCATTATTTTACAAAAAAACCAATGAACTATTTCTTTATTTTTTAATACAAATTACTTCAATAGCCACTTCCTCATCTATTGTAATGTAATTATACGTTTAATATCCAACATTTTCTTGAATTTATACTTTTTATTTTAGAAATATCGCATACTCCTTATTTTTTAAAGTTCTCCCACGTATGATGAACATGTTCGTGGGAGGGGGACGAGTGCGTGCAAGTTTCCTGTGCAACTTTTATATAACTTGATTAATTAATGAAAAATTATCTTAAATCTACTTAAAAAAACTTATAATAAATCTACTTATCCACATATTAGTTATTGATCATGATAGACTGCAAATTAAATAAAAATGTAAGTAAAAATGTGAGTATATGTAGTCTGACTAGTCTTAATTAATTGAATACAAAATTAACACAATGAATGTTGTAAATAACATAGTAAGTATATGTAGCCTGACTACTCTTAATTAATTGGATAAAATATTGGATAAAATTGATATTTATCGATTAATCAATGAAAATTTTGATTTTCTTGATATATAACAATACAAAGTCACAAACAGACTTTGTACGGATAAATGGTGTATATAAATTTTAAATCATCACAAATTATTGTATTTAGATTTGTGATCACACATCAAACGGTATATTATTTGGATTTACAACATCTTTATATGATGGTTCTTGTAATTATGGTTTGTTAGTAGAAAATGTCAAGTAATGCAATTATATTTTAATATAATTAAATGATTATGTCCCTTATATATCATTATTGTGTCTTTTACCAACCAATATCTTGTGATCCATATATAGATCGAAATTATTTGTGTACAATTTGAATGCTTAATTATCATTCCTCTGTCCATTATCGAGACAAATAACCTAACAAAATTATCACTATTTTACGAAAATACTAACACATTATTTCTTTATTTTCTAACACAAATTACTTCAATAACTATTTCCTTATTTATTGTGATGTAATTATACATTTTATACCAAATATTTTCTCAAATTTATACTTTTTATTTTAAAAATCTCGCATACTCTTTATTTTTTAAAGTTCTCCTACCTATGATGAACATGTCTGTGGGAAAGGGACGATTGCGTGCAAATTTCATATAAAGCTTTTATATAACTTGATTAATAAATGAAAAATCAAGTTAAATGTACTTAAAAAAAAAACTAAAAACAACCATACTTATCCACATACTAGTTATTGATCATGATAGGCTGAAAATCAAGATATTTGAAATTCAAAATTTTAATTTCAACACAAAATTAACACAATGAATGTTGTAAATAAAAATATAAGTAAAATTATAAGTATATTTAGCCCGACTACTCTTAATTAATTGGAAACAAAATTGGATATAATTGATATTTATCAATTAATGAATGAAAAATTCGATTTTCTAGATATACAGTAAGACAAAATTACAAACAAACTCTGTGCTGATAAATGATGTATATGACTTTTAAATCATCACAAATTGTAGTTTTTAGAGTTGTGATCACACATCAAACGGTATATTATTTGGATTTACAACATTTTTATATTGATAGTTCCTGTAATTATGAGTTGTTAATTGAGAAAATGTCAAGTGATCCAATTATGTTTTAATATAATTAAATGATTGTGTCCCTTATATATATATATATATATATATATATATATATATATATATATATATCATGATTGTGCCATTTTTCAACCAATATCTTGTTATGCATATATAGATCGAAACAAATTGTGCATAATTTGAATGTTTAATTACCAATCCTCTATCCATTATTGAGACAAATAGTCTAACGAAATTATTATATCTTACAAAAATACCAACATGTTCTTTCTTTATTTTCTAACACAAATTACTTCAATAGTTATTTTCTTAGTTATTGGGATGTAATTTTACGTTTGATACCAAACATTTTCTCAAATTTATACTTTTTATTTTAGAAATCTCACATACTCCTTATTTTTTATAGTTCTCTCACCTATGATAAACATATCCATGGTAGGGAACGAGTGCGTGCAAATTTCCTATAAAAGTTTTATATAACTTGATTAACTAATGAAAAATCATGTTAAATGTACTTTTAAAAAAACTTATACCAAACCAACTTATCCACATAACAGTTATTGATCATGATAAGATGAAAATCATGATATTTGAAATTCAAAATTTCAATTTTAATATTTTAATTTCAAAATAAAACTTACACAATGAATGTTGTAAATAAAAATGTAAGCATATGTAACCTGACAACTCTTAATTAATTGGATACGAAGTTGGATGCAATTGATATTTGTCGATTAATGAATGAAAAAATTGATTTTCTAGATATATAGTAACATTAAGTCACAAACAAGCTTTGTGCTGATAAATAATATATACGACCTTTAAATCATCATAAATTGTAGTTTTTAGATTTGTGATCATGCATCAAACAATATATTATTTCGATTTACAACATCTTTATAGTGATGATTCCTGTAGTTAAGGGTTATTAATTGAGGAAATGTCAAGTGATACAATTATATTTTAATAAAATTAAATGATCATGTCCCATATATATCATGATCGTGCCCTTTGCCAACTAATATATTCTGATTTATATTTAGATCGAAACTAATTGTGCAAATTTTGAATGTTTAATTACTATTCTTCTATTTATTATTGAGACAAATAGCCTAACGAAATTATCACTATTTTACAAAAATACCAACGAACTATTTCTTTATTTTCTAATACAAATTACTTCACTAGCCACTTCCTCATCTATTGTAATGTAATTATACGTTTGATACCCAGCATTTTCTTGAATTTATACTTTTTATTTTAGAAATCTCGCATACTCCTTATTTTTTAAAGTTCTCCCACATATGATGAACATGTTCGTGGGAGGGGGACGAGTGCGTGCAAGTTTCCTGTGCAACTTTTATATAACTTGATTAATTAATGAAAAATTATCTTAAATCTACATAAAAAAACTTATAATAAATCTACTTATCCACATATTAGTTATTGATCATGATAGACTGAAAATCATGATATTTGAAATTCTAAATTTGAGTTTTAAAATTGAAATTTCAAAACAAACTAATACAATGAATATTATAAATAAAAATGTAAGTAAAAATGTGATTATATGTAGTCTGACTAATCTTAATTAATTAAATACAAAATTAACACAATGAATGTTGTAGATAACATAGTAAGTATATGTAGCCTGACTACTCTTAATTAATTGGAAAAAATATTGGATAAAATTGATATTTATCGATTAGTCAATGAAAATTTTGATTTTCTTGATATATAACAACACAAATTCACAAACAGACTTTGTACGAATAAATGGTGTATGTAAGTTTTAAATCATCACAAATTATAGTATTTAGATTTGTGATCACACATCAAATGGTATATTATTTGAATTTACAACATCTTTATATGATGCTTCTTGTAATTATGGTTTGTTAGTAGGAAATGTCAAGTAATGCAATTATATTTTAATATAATTAAATGATTATGTCTCTTATATATCATTATTGTGTCTTTTACCAACCAATATCTTGTGATCCATATATAGATCGAAATTATTTGTGTACAATTTGAATGCTTAATTATCATTCCTCTGTCCATTATCGAGACAAATAACCTAACAAAATTATCACTATTTTACAAAAATACTAACACATTATTTCTTTATTTTCTAACACAAATTACTTGAATAACTATTTCCTTATTTATTGTGATGTAATTATACATTTTATACCTAACATTTTCTCAAATTTATACTTTTTATTTTAAAAATCTCGCATACTCTTTATTTTTTAAAGTTCTCCTACCTATGATGAGCATGTTTGTGGGAGAGGGACGATTGCGTGCAAGTTTCATATAAAGCTTTTATATAACTTGATTAATAAATGAAAAATCAAGTTAAATGTACTTAAAAAAAAAAACTAAAAGCAACCATACTTATCCACATACTAGTTATTGATCATGATAGGCTGAAAATCAAGATATTTGAAATTCAAAATTTTAATTTCAACACAAAATTAACACAATGAATGTTGTAAATAAAAATATAAGTAAAATGTAAGTATATTTAGCCCGACTACTCTTAATTAATTGGAAACAAAATTGGATACAATTGATATTTATCAATTAATGAATGAAAAATTCGATTTTCTAGATATACAGTAACTCAAAATTACAAACAAACTCTGTGCTGGTAAATGATGTATATGACTTTTAAATCATCACAAATTGTAGTTTTTAGAGTGGTGATCACACATCAAACGGTATATTATTTGGATTTACAACATTTTTATATTGATAGTTCCTGTAATTATGAGTTGTTAATTGAGAAAATGTCAAGTGATCCAATTATGTTTTAATATAATTAAATGATTGTGTCCCTTATATATATATATATATATATATATATATATCGTGATTGTGCCATTTGCCAACCAATATACTGTTATGCATATATAGATCGAAACAAATTGTATATAATTTGAATGCTTAATTACCAATCCTCTATCCATTATTGAGACAAATAGTCTAACGAAATTATTATATCTTACAAAAATACCAACATGTTCTTTCTTTATTTTCTAACACAAATTACTTCAATAGTTATTTTCTTAGCTATTGTGATGTAATTTTACGTTTGATACCAAACATTTTCTCAAATTTATACTTTTTATTTTAGAAATCTCACACACTCCTTATTTTTTTAAGTTCTCCCACCTACGATAAACATATCCATGGTAGAGGACGAGTGCGTGCAAATTTCCTATAAAAGTTTTATATAACTTGATTAACTAATGAAAAATCATGTTAAATGTACTTTTAAAAAAACTTATACCAAACTAACTTATCCACATAACAGTTATTGATCATGATAGGATGAAAATCATGATATTTGAAATTCAAAATTTCAATTTTAATATTTTAATTTCAAAATAAAACTTACACAATGAATATTGTAAATAAAAATGTAAGCATATGTAACCTGACAACTCTTAATTAATTGGATACGAAGTTGGATGCAATTGATATTTGTTGATTAATGAATGAAAAAATTGATTTTCTAGATATATAGCAACATAAAGTCACAAATAGGCTTTGTGCTGATAAATGATATATACGACCTTTAAATCATCACAAATTGTAGTTTTTAGATTTGTGATCATGCATCAAACAATATATTATTTCGATTTACAACATCTTTATAGTGATGATTCCTGTAGTTAGGGGTTATTAATTGAGGAAATGTCAAGTGATACAATTATATTTTAATAAAATTAAATGATCATGTCCCATATATATCATGATCGTGCCCTTTGTCAACCAATATCTTCTGATTTATATATAGATTGAAATAAATTGTACAAATTCTGAATGTTTAATTACTATTTTTCTGTTTGTTATTGAGACAAATAGTCTAACGAAATTATCACTATTTTACAAAAATACCAACGAACTATTTCTTTATTTTCTAATACAAATTATTTCAATAGTCACTTCCTTATCTATTGTAATGTAATTATATGTTTGATACCAAACATTTTCTTGAATTTATACTTTTTATTTTAGAAATATCGCATACTCCTTATTTTTTAAAGTTCTCCCACATATGATGAACATGTTCGTGGGAGGGGAACGAGTGCGTGCAATTTCCTGTACAACTTTTATATAAATTGATTAATTAATGAAAAATCATCTTAAATCTACTTAAAAAAACTTATAATAAATCTACTTATCCACATATTAGTTATTGATCACGATAGACTGAAAATCATGATATTTGAAATTCTAAATTTGAGTTTTAAAATTGAAATTTCAAAACAAACTAATAGAATGAATGTTATAAATAAAAATGTAAGTAAAAATGTGAGTATATGTAGTCTGACTAGTCTTAATTTATTGAATACAAAATTAACATAATGAATTTTGTAAATAACATAGTAAGTATATGTAAACTGACTACTCTTAATTAATTGGAAACAATATTGGATAAAATTGATATTTATCGATTAATGAATGAAAATTTTGATTTTCTTGATATATAGCAACACAAAGTCACAAACAGACTTTGTACTGAAAAATCGTGTATATAAATTTTAAATCATCACAAATTATGGTATTTAGATTTGTGGTCACACATCAAACGGTATATTATTTAGATTTACAATATCTTTATATTGATGGTTCTTGTAATTATGGTTTGTTAGTAGGAAATGTCAAGTAATGCAATTATATTTTAATATAATTAAATGATTGTGTCCCTTATATATCATTATTGTGTCATTTGTCAACCAATATCTTGTGATTCATATATAGATCGAAATTATTTGTGCACAATTTGAATGCTTAATTATCATTGCTCTGTCCATTATCGAGACAAATAACCTAACAGAATTATCACTATTTTACGAAAATACTACCACATTATTTCTTTATTTTCTAACACAAATTACTTCAATAGATATTTCCTTATTTATTGTGATGTAATTATACATTTTATACCAAACATTTTCTCAAATTTATACTTTTTATTTTAATAAACTCGCATACTCTTTATTTTTTAAAGTTCTTCTACCTATGAGGAACATGTCTGTGGGAAAGGGACGATTGCGTGCAAGTTTCCTATAAAACTTTTATATAACTTGATTAATAAATGAAAAATCATGTTAAATGTACTTAAAAAAAAACTAAAAACAACCATACTTATCCACATACCAGTTATTGATCATGATAGGCTGAAAATCAAGATATTTGAAATTCAAAATTTTAATTTCAACACAAAATTAACATAATGAATGTTGTAAATAAAAATATACGTAAAATTATAAGTATATTTAGCCTGACTACTCTTAATTAATTGGAAACAAAATTGGATACAATTGATATTTATCAATTAATGAATGAAAAATTCGATTTTCTAGATATACAGTAACACAAAATTACAAACAAATTTTGTGCTGTTAAATGATGTATATGACTTTTAAATCATCACAAATTGTAGTTTTTAGATTTCTGATCACACATCAAATGGTATATTATTTGGATTTACAACATTTTTATATTGATGGCTCTTGTAATTATGAGTTGTTAATTGAGAAAATGTCAAGTGATCCAATTATGTTTTAATATAATCAAATGATTGTGTCCCTTATATATATATATATATATATATATATATATATATATATATCATGATTGTGCCATTTGCCAACCAATATCTTGTTATGCATATATAGATCGAAACAAATTGTGCATAATTTGAATGCTTAATTACCAATCCTCTATCTATTATTGAGACAAATAGTCTAACAAAATTATTATATCTTACAAAAATACCAACATGTTCTTTCTTTATTTTCTAACACAAATTACTTCAATAGTTATTTTCTTAGCTATTGTGATGTAATTATACGTTTGATACCAAACATTTTCTTGAATTTATACTTTTTATTTTAGAAATCTCACATACTCCTTATTTTTTAAAGTTCTCCCACCTATGATAAACATGTCCATGGGAGGGGATGAGTGCGTGCAAATTTCCTATAAAACTTTTATATAACTTGATTAACTAATGAAAAATTATGTTAAATGTACTTTTAAAAAAACTTATACCAAACCAACTTATCCACATAACAGTTATTGATCATGATAGGATGAAAATCATGATATTTGAAATTCAAAATTTCAATTTTAATATTTTAATTTCAAAATGAAACTAACACAATAAATGTTGTAAATAAAAATATAAGCATATGTAACCTGACTACTCTTAATTAATTGGATACAAAGTTGGATGCAATTGATATTTGTCGATTAATGAATGAAAAAATTGATTTTCTAGATATATAGTAACATAAAGTTACAAACAGGCTTTGTGCTGATAAATGATATATACGACCTTTAAATCATCACAAATTATAGTTTTTAGATTTGTGATCATGCATCAAACAATATATTATTTCGATTTACAACATCTTTATAGTGATGATTCCTGTAGTTAGGGGTTATTAATTGAGGAAATGTCAAGTGATACAATTATATTTTAATAAAATTAAATTATCATGTCCCATATATATCATGATCGTGCCCTTTGCCAACCAATATCTTCTGATTTATATATAGATCGAAACTAATTGTGCAAATTTTGAATGTTTAATTACTATTTTTCTGTCTGTTATTGTCATTGAGACAAATAGCCTAACGAAATTATCACTATTTTACAAAAATACCAACGCACTATTTCTTTATTTTCTAATACAAATTACTTCAATAGTCACTTCCTTATCTATTGTAATGTAATTATACGTTTGATACCAAACATTTTCTTGAATTTATACTTTTTATTTTAGAAATCTCGCATACTCCTTATTTTTTAAAATTCTCGCACATATGATGAACATGTTCGTGGGAGGGGGACGAGTGCGTGCAAGTTTCCTGTGCAACTTTTATATAACTTGATTAATTAATGAAAAATCATATTAAATCTACTTAAAAAAACTTATAATAAATCTACTTATCCACATATTAGTTATTGATCATGATAGCCTGAAAATCATGATATTTGAAATTCTAAATTTGAGTTTTAAAATTGAAATTTCAAAACAAACTAATACAATGAATATTATAAATAAAAATGTAAGTAATAATGTGAGTATGTGTAGTTTGACTAGTCTTAATTAATTGAATACAAAATTGGATGTAATTGATATTTATCGATTAATGAATGAAAATTTTGATATTCTAGATATATAATAACACAAAGTCACAAATAGACTTTATGCTGGTAAATGATGTATATGACTTTTAAATAATCACAAATTGTAGTTTTTAGATTTGTGATTACACATCAAACGGTATATTATTTGAATTTACAACATCATTATAATGATGGTTCATGTAGTTAGCGATTGTTAATTAAGAAAATGTCAAGTGAGACAATTATATTTTAGTATAATTAAATGATTGTGTCTCATATATATCATGATTGTGCCATTTGCCACCAAATATCTTGTGATCTATATGTAGATCGAAACTAATTGTGCACAATTTAAATGCTTAATTACCTTTCCTTTGTTTATTATTGACACAAATATTCTAACGCAATCATTACAATTTTACAAAAATACCAACATGTTCTTTTTTTATTTTTTAACATAAATTATTTTAATAGCTATTTCCTTATCTATTGAGATGTAATTATATGTTTATTACCAAATATTTTCTCAAATTTATACTTTTTATTTTAGAAATATCGCATACTCCTTGTTTATTTTGTATTTGGGTTGGTTGTAAATTCTATGAGTTCATATATTGCATCAGGATTGACCTATTTTCTTTTTTAAAATTATGTAACATACTAAATCACCCACACATCTCAGGTTGAAAATATGGAGATCTAGAAAAATGGATATTCGGTTAGGGACACCAATTGTG
The DNA here is from genome assembly GCA_036559045.1 of Platycarya longipes. Lineage (NCBI taxonomy): Eukaryota > Viridiplantae > Streptophyta > Magnoliopsida > Fagales > Juglandaceae > Platycarya > Platycarya longipes. The sequence continues at coordinate 6,852,254 of CM071793.1, read as the reverse complement.
TATCCAGGCTAGCATCTCGGAGACTCTCTCCATGTTTTTCTTTATTTTCCTTCATTCTTTCCTACAAGTCTGAACATTAGATTAGATTTTTTCCTTTTGATTTATTAATTGGGTGCCATTGGTGCTACTATGCTACGGAAGTGACTACTCGCCTTACTTTAATGTTAAAAAAACATACACGTTTTTATATTAGTAGTCAAGTGAGCGATCACTTTAGAGATTAGAGTAGCTTGACCCCAAAACTCTCTTAAACTGAATTGCATGGTAGTTCAAATTATAAGAAGTTTGAATTTTGAAATTACTTATTGGCAGAAGTCAAATAAAAAGTTATAAGTTATTTGGATAATCAGTTTCTATAACTTATCTTATTTTATCAAGTTATTATAATTTCTTCAAAATTTTAAATAAAATATGATAAGGAATTCAATTTTCAAATCTCAAAATAGAAATAATATAAAAAAAAGTTATTCTAACAATATTTTATTTTTATTTTATTTTTATATTTTATTTTATTTTATATCAATTAATTATTCAAATCTCTACTTAACCTTCCATAATAAACTTTACCGAGTGCAACGGAAGAACTATTCGAAAAAAAAATGATCATGTAGGATGAACAATTATGGGTGTCAAAACGTGTTAACGGGTCGTGTTTGTGTCGTATCAGGGCGTGCACATAATGCTTAAAGGGTCAACACGAACACGACCCGTTAAGGATTTCGTGTCAAAAACTTTAACCATAACATGACTCGTTAAGATAATGGGTTGACAGGACACGACCCGCTAAGACCCGTTAAGACCTCTGACACTATATGACATGACACGACACAATACGATTTGACACGTTTCAACCCACAAACCCGTTAGTAACCTGTTTGAGTTTAGCCTAATTGATTTTATACAAATATTAAAACTTAAATAATAGTTATAAAACATAAAAAAATTAATTATAAATTACAATCTTAAAATTATAATTCAATAAGTAGTATACTATAAAATATGATAAACACACAAATATGATCTATACATTGTAAAACATTAAAATTATAACCCAAACATATCAAATAACAATGGATTAACTCGTTAATATTTTTTAAAAAGTACTTAAATGGAATAACTAAGTGTCTAAGAGTATAAAACTAATTTTAAATTAGGATTTTTTTAAATTTAGGTCAAAGGTATAAAAGTAAATTCAATTTTTTTAACGTGTCTTAACGAGTCATAACAGGTTTGACCCGTTATGACCTATTATCAAATCGTGTCTTAACGGGTTGACACGATTTGACCTAAAACCTATTAAGACTAAACATTAACCACTTTTATTGTGTCGTGTTTGTTTCGTATTAACGTGTCATGTCACATATTGCCACCCATATGAACAATGATCATGTGTGATGAAAAATGATCATGTAGTAGAAAAATGATCATGTACTTGAAAAAAAAAACTTGTAACAAACTTATTTATCCACATATCAGTTATTGATAGGCTAAAAATCATGATATTTAAAATTTAAAATTTGAATTTCAAAACAAAACTAACACAATGAATGTTGTAAATAAAAATGTAAGTAAAATTATAAGCATATACAGCATGACTACTCCTAATTAATTGGATACAAAAAATTGGATGCAATTGATATTTATTGATTAATAAAAGAAAATTTTGATTTACTAGAAATTATAGTAACACAAAGTTACAAATATGTTCTATGCTGTAAATGATGTATATGACTTTTAAACCATCACAAATTGTAATTTGGAGAGTTGTGATCACACATCAAATGGTATATTATTTAGATTTATAATATCTTTATAGTGATGGTTCTTGTAGCTGTTAATTGAGGAAATGTCAAGTGATACAATTATACTTTAATATAAGTAAATGATTATGTCCCTAATATATCAATGATTGTGCCCTTTGTTAAACAATATCTTGTGATTTATATATAGAAACTATTTGTGCACAATTTGAGTGCTTAATTACCATTTCTTTGTTCATTATAGAGACAAACATCCTAACAAAATTATCAGCATTTTGGAAAAATACCAACACGTTCTTTGTTTATTTTCTAACACAAATTACTTTAATATTTATTTTCTTATCTATTGTGATGTAATTATATGTTTGATACCAATCATTTTCTCGAATTTATATTTTTTATTTTAAAAATCTCGCATACTTCTTATTTGTTTTTTATTTGGGTTGGTCGTAAATTCTATGAGTTAATATTTTGCACCAAGACTAACCTATTTCTTTTCTAACAATTATGTGACATACTAAATGATCCACACATCTTAGGTTGAAAATATGAAGACTTAGTCAAATGGATATTCGGTTGGGGGCACCGATTGTATATCCAAGCAAGCATTTCGGAGAATCAATCCATGTTTTTCTTTATTCTTCTTTCATTCATTCCTGCAAGCCTAGACTTTAAATTAAATTTTTCCTCTTGTTTTATTAATTGGGTGTCGATAATGCTACTATGCTTCTAAAGTAATTGCTCACCTTGCTTTAATGTATAAAAAAAAACACTTTTATACTGGTGGTCAAAGAAAGCGATCACTTTGGAAGGACAACCAAGCATTTTTCTTGTTAATTTAAGTTTGGAGGTGCATGTCTTAGGCCTCTTAAATCTTGACCATCCTTTTCTTTCTTTTTTATGTTGTGATTTTCTTTCGTATTAATATTATTAGAAGGATAAGATTTACTTCTTACAATCTTAGAATGTACAAGTCATTTTTAGTAAATCTAATATTCACATAAAAAAATATTTTTTTTAAACTCTATTTTTTTAATTAAAACTATATAAAATTTACAACTCTAATTATGATGATGTACTTAAAAAATGATCATGTGGGATGAAAAATGATCGTGTAGGATGAAAAATGATCATGCAGTAGAAAAATGATGATGTACTTAAAAAAAACCTTATAAAGAACATGCTTATCCACATATCAATAATTGATAAATTGTGTTGCCTAGATGACTAACACAAGAAGGAGGATGAATTGAGTTATATTAAAAAATTAATACTTATAAACCAAATATACAATATAAAATATAAACAGAATATGAAGCAGCAGGAAATATAAAGAGTAAGGATAAGAAGAAGCAAATTCAGTATTTTAATGAGATTTAGCCTCACTACCTACGTCCTCACCTGAAGCTACCCCTTGAGGATCCCAAATTCACTATTCAATCTCCTTCAGGTGGAGATAGAAAACTATTATATCTTTGAGCAACATCACTACAAAGAATCTGTGTAGAACACCCTCTACACTTGCAATCACCTCACACTTGGTGATTTAGTTATTCCCTATGTAGAACATCTTCTACACACACAAGGGTTATACGCACTCTTTTACAAATACAAAAGCTGATAGTAGGTAGGTTATCAAAATATACTCTTCAATGAGTGAGATAAAAACAATACAGCGCAACATATATTTTTCTCACAATGAATATAGATTAAGGCACAAAATTTAGAGAAGAGAGAATGAGGACTTTAAAAGAATGATGCAAAATTTAACAATTGATGTGTAAGCTCTTGTTATGATTTACAAAATTCAAGTGAGCTATTTCTAGGCAAATGAGTCTTCATATTCAAATTTGAAAAGGTTTACATATCAAATAAGAGTACTATTCATTTTTAAAAAAAAATTTAACTAAAAACATCTTCTTTTTACATTTGTCAAAGATAACTCCATTCATTTTTCAAATAAATCAAACCTAATTTTTTACTTTTCATATATGACAAAATAAGCATGATTTATTTTTCAAACCAAATCATCTTTTTTTTGCATATGTCAAGAAAACACACAACCACCCTTCAAGATTTTCAAACAAAACATGCACATGTCAAAGATAACAATCAATTTTTATGCATATGTAAAAAAAAAAGAACAATTTTTGAAATTAAACATTTTAATAATGTTATGCAAATGTAATAAATGCAATTTGATTTTTTATGAGAAAATATTAATTTTGAGCCTTAATCCAATTTCAAATTTTAAGAGATGTACAAAATTATTCTGAAAGTTTCATTTGTAAACTTGTTTTCTTTTTTTATTCATACTTGATTTCTTGATGTGCTTAACTTCATTTATACGTAGACAACTTGAGCTTGAGTCTTGAATTTATTTATTATTATCAAAATCTATACGTAGATACGAGATTTGAAATCTTAGGTTTAACAGATTGAAATTCATAATATTTGAGACTCCAAATTTGAGTTTTAAAACAAAACTAACATAATGGATATTGTAAATAAAATTGTAAGTATATGCAGCATGATTACTTTTATTAATTGGATACAAAATTGGATGCAATTGATATTTATTGATTAATGATTGAAAATTTTGATTTACTAGATATATAGCAACACAAAGTCACAAACAGGCTTTGTGCTGGTAAATGATATATATAACTTTTAAATCATTACAAATTGTAGTTTTGAGAGTTGTGACCACACATCAAACAGTATATTATTTGGATTTACAACATCTTTATAGCGATGGTTCTTGTAGTTAGAAGTTGTTAGTTGAAGAAATGTCAAGTAATACAATTATATTTTAATATAACTAAATGATTGGGGTCCCTTATATATAAATGATTGTGCCCTTTGGCAATCAATATTTTGTAATTTATATATAGAAACTATTTGTGCGCAATTTGAGTGCTTAATTACCATTTCTCTGTCCATTATCGAGACAAACACTCTAACAGAATTATCACAATTTTGCAAAAATACCAACACGTTATTTCTTTATTTTCCAACACAAATTACTTCACTAGATATCTTCCTATCTACTGTGATGTAATTCTACGTTTGATAGCAAATATTTTCTCAAATTTATACTTTTTATTTTAGAAATTTCGCATACTTTTTATTTGTTTTTTATTTGAGTTGGTCGTAAGTTCTATGAGTTGATATCTTGCATCAGAATTAACTTATTTCCTTTTTGAAAATTATATTGTGACATAGTATACCCTCACACATCTTAGGTTCAAAATATGAAGATCTAGAAAATTGGATATTCGGTTGGAGGCACTGATGGAATATCCAGGCAAGCATCTCGGAGAATCTTTCCATGTTTTTCTTTGTTCTTCCTTTATTCTTTCCTGTAAGTCTGGACATTAGATTAGATTTTCCCTTTTGATTTATTAATTGGGTGCTGATAGTGCTACTATGCTTCCAAAGTGATTGCTCACCTTGCTTTAATGTTAAAAAATCTTTTATTTTTTATCTATGTCGTAATTTTCTTTCGTATTAGTATTATTAGAAAATGAGATTTGCGTTTTACAATTTTTGAATGTACAAATCCTTTTTAGTAAATCTAATATTCACAAAAACATATATATATTTTTCTAAACTTTAATTTTTTAGTTGGAATTATATAAAATTTACAACTCTAATTTTGTAACCCTAAAATTTGCATAGTAGTATTACCAAGTGACTCATACAATGTAGCACAAGTTGGACCAAAATGATTTCACACACTGCCAATCAAAGCCAGAGTTGGTCCACAAGATCTACTAAAATCATAAGCTTCAAACTAAGATAGTTGGCACAAACTCACTTAAATCGGTTTTGCTCAAACAAAATTGTTTCTATTTATTGTATAGAGATTGACTCTGTATCCTTGTTCACCTTCTTTTCTTTTCTATTTTGGGCTTGAGAATGACCTAATATGTATATACATAAAGAGACTAGAGCAATTTGACCCAAAAACTTTCTGAAACTGAGTTGTGTGGTAGTTGAAAGTATAAGAAGTTTAAATTTCGAAGTTATTTATTAGCAGAAGTTAAAAAAAAAAGTCATAAATTATTTGAATAATCCTTTTATCTAACTATTATAATTTTTTCAAAGTTTTAAAGAAAATATGATAAATAATTCAATTTTCAGCTCTCAAAATAAAAATAATATTAAAAAATTTTATTCTAACAAAATTTTATTTAATTTTTATATTTTATCACATCGCATTTCAATTCATTATTCAAACCTCTACTTAACCTTTCTCGTTAAACTTTACTAAGTGCAATAGAAGAATTATACGAAAACAAAATGTTATAAATGCAATAAAAGAATGATCATGTAGGATGAAAAATGATCATGTAGTAGAAAAATAATCATGTACTTAAAAAAAAATTATATCAAATTTACTTATCCACATATCTTATTGATAGTCTAAAAATCATGATATTTAAAATTTAAAATTTGAATTTCAAAAAAAAAACTAATAAAATGGATGTTATAAATAAAAATGTAAGTAAATTGAAAGTATATGCAGCATGACTATTTTTAATTCATCGGATGTAAAATTGGATGCAACTGATATTTATTGATTAAATGAAAATTTTGATTTACTAGATATATAATAACACAAAGTCACAAAGAGGCTTTGTACTTGTAAAAGATGTATATAATTTTTAAATCATCACAAATTGTAATTTTGAAAGTTGCAATCACACATCAAACGATATATTATTCGGATTTACAACATTTTTATAGTGATGGTTCTTGTAGTTAGAAGTTGTTAATTAAGAAAATGTCAAGTGATATAATTATATTTTAATATAATTAAATGATTGTGTCCCTTATATATCAATGATTGTCTCGTTTGTCAACAAATATCTTGTGATTTATATATGGAAATTATTTGTGCACAAATTGAGTGTTTAATTACCATTTCTTTGTGAGACAAACACCCTAACGGGATTATTACCATTTTACAAAAAATAAACATGTTCTCTCTTTATTTTCTAACACAAATTATTGCAATAGATATCTCCTTATCTATTGTGATGTAATTATATGTTTAATATCAAATATTTTCTCGAATTTATACTTTTTATTTTAGAAATATCGCATACTCCTTGTTTGTTTTTTATTTGGGTTGGTTGTAAGTTCTACGAGTTAATATATTGCATCAGACTAACCCATTTCCTTTTTGAAAATTATGTGACATAGTAAATTACCCACACATCTTAGGTTGAAAATATGAAGATCTAGAATTCGGTTGGAGGCATCGATGGCATATCTAGGCAAACATCTCACAGAATCTCTCCATATTATTTTTGTTTTTCCTTCGTTCCTTTTTGCAAGTTTGGACATTAGATTAAATTTTTCCGTTTGATTTATTAATCGAGTGTTGGTAGTGCTAGCATGCTTCCAAAGTGTCACCTTACTTTAATGTGAAAGAATCTTTTTCTTTATTTTCTATGTCATTATTTTCTTTCGTATTAATAATATTAGAAAAATGAGATTTGCATTTTATAATTTTAGAATGTACAAGTCATTTTTAGTAAATATGATATTCATATAAAAAAAATTTATTTTTTAAACTCTAATTTTTAATTAAAACTATATAAAGTTTAACTCTATAACAATATTTTATTTTATTTTATTTTTATATTTTATCTTATATCATCTTAATTTATTATTCAAATTTCTATTTAATTATTTAGATTAAATTTTATTGAGTGCAACGGAAGAATTATATGAAAATAAAATATTATAAATACAGTAAAAAAGTGATCACGTAGGATGCTAGAGTGCACCAACAGATCACCATAGTCACACTACACTACACATACGTATCAAGGGCCAATGATTAAAATTCAAATGCTAAACATTGTTCTCAGAAAATGGCATTGAATTTATTAAATAATTTTTTAAAATTTTAAAAAAAATATAATTTTAATAGATTTATCAAACATTTAAATTTATAATTTTATATTAGATTTATTATTATATCTATCAAAATAATAATATAATAATATTTTTTTAATAAAAATATATTTAAATATTTTTTATATTTTATAATTACATTAATCATATGTATATTAATAATATAATCTGATACTTAAATAATTATTTTTCAACCAAAATTTGAAAAATATTTTTTAATTCCTTATTGAAAAATTATTTTTTTCCAACCAAAAATTTTCAAACAAGTAATTATTTAAACAATTATTTTTCAACCAAATAAAAAAATAAGAAAGAGAAAATGAAAAAAATAAAATAAGAGAATAAAATATATTAAAGTATGTGTTTAAAGCATAAATAATAATTTTTTAAATATGAAAAATTATAAAAATTTATTATAGTTCAAGATTATATATTAAAAAATTTAATAAATTTAATATAAAATATGTTTAATAAATTCATTAAATTTATATTTAATAAATTATTTAATAGTTCTAATGTTAATGCTGTCAACGTTATCATTAATTACAACTTTTTGGCCCCCCGCAATAATTGAAATTTGAAAGAACACCCTCCACTTTTTCTTTTTTTGGGTTCATGCATGCGATTCCATGTGTCGGTGGGCCTAATTCCACAAGCGATTTTGACTACCAACCATTATTAATGTTATCCCCAACGATCTTAACATGATTTCAAATCTTTCTGACATGTGCTAACAAAGAGAAAAGTAAACATTTTTAAAAGAAAAAACTCTTTATCGTCCTCGATCGATTGATATATATATATGATATTTTATTTCAATATATATAACATTAATAGATTGAAGGCGATAACTTTAAAATGAGTAGTGGTAGGGTTTATCACTCATTTATTATTTATAATGTATTTATTTTTTTATATCTTTTTAATCTCCTTAATGATTAAGAAAAAAGTTAAAAAATATATAATTTTATTAATAATTCATTCCTTAATTATTAAATAAAAAAATTTAAAAAAAATAAAAAAATAAAAAATAAGTGATAAAAAAAATATGACTCTATCATTATTCTTTTAAAATAAATAGATAGCAGTAATTAGTTGACCATAAACTATCTAAAATGAAGCGAATATTATTTTATATTTTAACATTAACACTAACAAGAATATTGTAGTAATTTTTTTTTTCTTTTTGTGTTCAATCATTGCTTACTAACTTGGTCATTCTTCTTCCTCCTAAATGTAGCGAGCTTCCACCCGAAATTACCAAACAAGCCCTCCATGTCCTCCAGGGTTCTATCTTGTGTTTCTGGTGTTATGAAATAAAAGAAAAACCAAGACAACATGGCGATGGAGGCATAGAGAAAGAAGGCCCCACCAATGGTGATCCCTTTGCTCAGACTGAGAAACGTCATGGACACTGCCGCACTGGTCAACCTACTCACCGCCACTCCGATGCTACACCCTTGCGCCCTTAGCCGCAACGGTAATACCTCTGAGCTGTACACCCACGTGATGGGCCCCACCCCTACAGAGTATATTCCCACGTATGCTAACACCATGGCAAGGCACAGAGCCACCGCCCATGTCAGCTTCTCGTCGGAGTGGTTAATGATGGTCAAACCAGTTGCAAGGGTTACGAGTGAGATGAACATGCCGGCTACGCTCGTGAGAAGCAACGGTCGCCGTCCGATCCTGTCTAATAGGAATGTGGCCACCAAGATGAATATGGTCTTGGTGAATCCTACGGCCACCGTTGCTAGTAACTTATCGTTCGTCGACGTGATTCCGGCCTTCTCGAAGATTCTTGGGCTGTATAGAACGACGGAATCAATACCTGATGATTGTTGGAAGAAGTGGATTCCGACGGCTGCAATTAAGGCGTGGCGAACGGACGGTGTGGGATGGAGAATTAGCTCTTTCCACACGTCCCCGCCGTGATTTTGTTTCGGCACCTGAACGACGTCGTCGGTGCAATCTTCTGAGATACCGGCGACTCTTTTGATATCGGCTAGTCTTATCTCGGACTCCTCTTTAGAGGCAGAGACTTTATCGAGGACTCGCTTTGCGTCGCCGAGTCGACCCTGCATGACCAGCCACCTTGGTGACTCAGGTAGGGCTAAGGCAACGAGTCCGATTATAACGGCAGGGATAGAACCCGCTCCAAGCATCAAACGCCAACCCAAGTGAGTTGGAAGCTTAGAGAAAGCGTAGTTCGAAACGTACCCCAGCAATATCCCGCCATTAATGAAGACCTGCAGAAAACATGATCATCATAATCATGTTAATACCATATTTGTTTTTTTTTTTTTCTTGAAAATTAGCAACAGAGTATCTTTAAGATAATTATTGTGCTACGCGCCAACCTCGGTGAACGAGGTGAGGAAGCCTCGAGACGAGGCTGGAGAGACCTCGGCCGTATAAACCGGGGCGATCATAAGCCCGAAGCCGACGGCGACACCGACAACGAAGCGACCGACCATGAGAAAGGCATAGTTGGTGGCAATGCCCATGAGAAGAGCTCCGAAGAAGAAGATGACTTGGGCTACCATGATAGTTTTGCGTCGGCCTATCCAATCGGAGAATCGGCCGGCGGCGAACGAGCCAATGAGGCAGTAAAGGTTAAGGATCCCGACGAGGATTTCAACCTCGACATCAGTGATTTTCAGGTCCTCTTTTATGTAGATAATTGCTCCGCTTATTACTCCAAAATCTGAAGCATCAAATGAGGACCTGTTGAGAAAGCAACACTAGAGAAAAAAAACCCTTCCTAGACAACATTTTCCGTAGAAAATCCGGTAAAATCCATGTGTAAATATGAAAAAAAAGAAAAAAAGAATCCCTCAAGAATTACTTATACGTGTTTAATTTGGCATATGCTAGTGGCAGCCTCCATTATTTATCTCTCTCTGTAATAAAGGAAACAAATTTATTTCCAAAAAAACTCCTTGTAATTTGTAATAAACCAGTACCAGTGAATGGAAAAGCATAAATAGATTAAAAACGATATTAGAAATACACAGTACTAAGAGGTGAAAGGTACGATAATTAACTAACCATAACCCAGTAAGACGGATGTCATGGAGGCCAAAACAGAACAAGCAATAGCGTACATGTTCCTCTTGGGTTTCTTTGGAGGATCAAAATCCACAATAGTACCACTTATTTGGGGTTGGTCGGAAATGGCATTATTTTCAACTTCCCGGCCAGCCATCTCGATCGGTTAGTCAAAGTTATATGGAGCACCTAGCGATCGATCGAGGGGCTTTTATCAAAAGGCCAGGTCGTGATTCTGATGGAAATGCTAGCTCGCAGAGTAATTCGAACCAACCAGTACTGGTTGTTGTTCTATGCTTAACTCTGGAGGTTTATTTATAAACAAAATCAATGAATAACATTCAACATCCAATTATATATATTTTTTAATACCCAATAATTGACAAATAAATCGTTGAAAGTTGACACTTGTAAGGGGAAAACGCCACAAATGCGAGACAATCTCTTATTATTTTTTACTATCAAGGGGGCCACATCCTATTCAATTGAAATCTCTCTCCTCAGTGCACCCGCATTGAGTGCATGCCCGCAAATGCACCAATGCTCATATTTACCCTAAAACATCCCTCTATTGATTCTCTACAATCAAAATTTGTTATGTGATGTAAATAGTAGTTTTTTAAATTTAAGAAGTTATTATTTATTTTTAAAAATGCTATTCACGATTTTATTTATTCTGTTTTATTAAAAATAGTATTATGATGTGAAATAAAGTAGTTGAAAAAAATAGCACAATATTATTATAATAGATGAGAAAAAATATAGAGAATGAAATATATGAGATTTTTAAAGATGACTAAAATATAGAAAAAATTTATAAAAAAATGGGATGTTTAGTTAAAATTTGAGGAAAATTATGAAAAAATTTATAAATAGTAGTATTTTTTTTTTTTTTGAGAAATAGGCTGACTTATATTTAACCAATGAAGCTGAAGTTTACCATTGTGACTAATATAATTGAGAAAATTCAATAATCAGGTCAATCAAAGACATTTGGGACACAAATTTCGACTTTTTTTAAGACACAAATATTTAAGAGGTTATTTATTATCTAAAGATAGAGAACTAAAATCTCATTCTCCTAAAAATACAAGAACTATAACTTTACAAATTTAAGATTGGAGATACTATTTCTTAATTTTAATATTTTTTTAAACAAATCAAATTACATAAAAATCAACTAAAGCACACAACTACGTAAAAAAAAAAAAATCGATTGTGGTTGCCTGTGAAGTTCAAGATTAGCTGACGAGGTGCGTGGTAGACTTTAACCTTTGGACTAACTCAAATCTACACCTGCCAACTTCAACCAACCCTAAAAACCACCATCAACCCTATATATCATGGTGGCTAGGAAGGGTAGATGAAAATAAGAAAAGAAAAGAAAAAAAAATAAAGAGAAAGAACGGAGGGAAGGACGTAGGGCCCCCTATCCCCCCGCCCAGCTGGAAACGACACGAGGGTTTAGTCAGGAGACTTCGAGCAGAGTCAATATTTTTCCAAGACGCACTTGTTAGTGATGCTCTTAAACTAAAACCAAAAAACTACTAGACTATACGACAAATCTAATGCCTAAAACGAGGCAGTCGCCAGCTTTATCCAACACACGTACATGCTATGCATACCATGTAAAATATTAATGCTTTGGTAAGCGAGTAAGCGGAGGAAAAAAGCATCCAACCCAGCAACATCTAAATTCTCCAAAGCATCAGCCCCCTGATCTCAATAAACAGCATGGACTACCTTAAAACGGAAAAAATAAAAATAAAAACGAATACCAAGTATGCCGGTTCGTCTATAGCTCAAGATGATATATAGATTTATTTTTTAAAAGTTTATAAAAAAAAAAAAAAAAGCATCATTTAGCAAGTACTATATTTCGGATTATTTTTTTGTAATGAAATCAGTTTTGCTTACATAGCTGCTTCCTGATCATTTCGCTGCTTCTTCAATTCGGATAACTTCCATCCGAGATTACCAAACAACCCCTCCATATCTTCTAAGGTCCTGCCTTGTGTTTCTGGTAACACGAAATAATAAAAGAAACAGGACACTATAGCGAACGACGCATAGAGGAAGAAGGCCCCGCCAGTTGTGATCCATTTGCCCAGTGAGAGAAAGGTCATGGAGATGACAGCACTCGTTAACCTACTCACTGCTACTGCAATGCTCACTCCTTGGGACCTTAGCCTCAGCGGTAAGATCTCCGAGCTGTACACCCATGTGACGGGCCCCACTCCTATTGAGAAAAATGACACGTATGCTAGAACCATGGCAATGCACAGAGCCACCGCCCACACCAGCTTTTCGTCTGACTTTCCGATGATCGTCAGCCCGACTCCGAGGGTTGCTAGTGAGAGAATCATGCCTGTTATGCTGCTTAGAAGCAACGGACGCCGTCCGATCTTATCTAATAGGAACGTGGCCACCAAGATGAACGTGGTCTTCATGAATCCCACGCCCACTGTCGCTAATAGCTTGTCGTTCGTCGACGTGATTCCTGCCTTCTCGAATATTCTTGGGCTGTATAAAACGATAGAATCAATACCTGATGATTGCTGGAAGAAATGGATGCCGACAGCTGCGATTAAGGCGTGGCGAACGGACGATGTGGGGTGGAGAATTAGGTCTTTCCACACATTCTTGCCGTCACTTTGTTTCGGCACCGGAACGACGTTGTCAGTGCAATCCTCAGAAATACCGGCGACTCTTTTGATTCCGGCTAATCTTATCTCCGCCTCCTCTTTAGAGTCTGAGATTTTGTCAAGGACTCGCTTTGCGTCGCCAAGTCGACCCTGCATGACTAACCACCTTGGTGACTCGGGCATGCCTAAAGCAAGGAAGCCGATTATAATGGCGGGGATAGCACCTGCTCCGAGCATCATTCGCCAACCTAAGTGAGTTGGGAGCTTAGAGAAAGCATAGTTCGAAACGTACCCCAACAATATCCCACCATTGATGAAGACCTAAAAAACCACATTGAGATAATCATGTCAATGTTTTGGAAAGCCATATCATCATCGCAGAAATTATGGTTTTCCCAAGAAAATCGTGGTAATATGTTGTACTGCATAATGGTAGCTTTTCATGATCATGAATTTAGAACATACTCTCGAAGACAGGAACCAAATTACAATGATTATATTTGTTTAGAATTGATCTTCTTTGAGAGAATTATTACGTACGTATATAAAAAATATATATATTATAAAGATAAATTTAAAAATAAATATAAATTTATAGAATTTGTTAAATTTATTTTATAATAAAAATAATTTTATAATCTAAAATATCACATTAAACTAAATTATTTTATAAATTTACCTTTATATAATTTTTTTTTGTCTATAATAATTCTATTTCTTTATAATAATGATCAATAGCTATTTGAATTTTTGTTGGAAACAATAGATGAGCATATATCTAATTGGAGATATATAATTAGTATGCTACGCGCGAACCTCGGTGAACGAGGTGAGGAAACCACGAGAAGAGGTTGGAGAGATTTCGGCGGTATAGACCGGAGCAATCATGAGCCCGTATCCTACTGCGATACCGGCAACAAAGCGACCGACCATGAGAAAGGCATAGTTGGTGGCAAAACCCATGAGGATAGCTCCGGCGAAGAAGATAGTTTGGGCTACCACGATGGTGTAGCGGCGGCCTATCCAGTCCGAGATTCTGCCGGCGGCAAATGAGCCAATGAGGCAGTAGAGGTTCAGGATTCCGACGAGGATTTCGACCTCTACATCGGTGATTTTCAGGTCTTCTTTTATGTATAATATTGCTCCACTTATTACTCCAAAATCTGAAGCAACAAAAGAGGACCTAATGAGAAAGCATCCTAATTAAACCTAGAGAACACTTACAAGAGATCAACATCTTATATATGGTTAAAAAAATGTTTATGAAGAGTTACCCGGCGTTGTATCAAAGAAAAATGACACAAATTTATTTCCAACAAAACTCCTTAAATTAATCAATCCACCAGTGACTGGATCAAAAGCAAATACAAATTAAAACGGATGGTATAAATAAAAGCAGCAAGAGGTGAAAGTACTTTACCATAGCCCAGTAAGACGGAAGTCATGGAGGCCAAAACAGCACAAGCAATAGCATAACTATTCTTCTTTGGTTTCTTTGGCGGATCAAAATCCACAATAGTACTTTTCTGGGGATCGGAAATGGCATTATTTTCAGTTTTCCGGTCAGCCATCCCGATCAGTTAGGCAGGAGTGAGATCGATCGGGACGGATGGATCGAGAGGTTTGTATAATTAGAGGAGCCGTTCTGTTGGGAATATTTGCAAAGTATTCATGAAAGTGGCCATGAACCAAGCAGCTAGCTACTAGTACTCTCAGTTCTGTGTTTAGCTAAAGATCAGAGTGATTAATTAAGGCCTCGCTTAGATTCGAAGATGAGATGAGTTGAGATGAGTTTGGTTTATTTTTTAATATTATTATTATTTTAAGATTTGAAAAATGTGTGTTGGAATTTGAAAAAGGTGTATTGGGATTTGAAAAAGGTATATTGGGATTTGAAAAAGGTATATAGGAATTTATGTTTTGTATAAAAAATTATAAAAATATAATGATGAAATGAAAGTGAGTTGAGATGAGCTCAACCCACTTCCAAATCCAAGCAGGGCTAGTGAACAAAAGAATGCTAGAAATCATTGTCAACGACTCATGATGGCCAACATGATCCAATTATTGACATAAAGAAATGCTGGAAAGGACGAAAGCTCCTCAAAGGCATACACAACGTACGATCGATCTCTTGGTTTTAGATCGATGGATATTTAGCACTATCATGTGAACGATTATCATCCATACAGTACTTATCCAAGCTGGGATATTTATCATTCTCTGCGCATGGTATTAAAAAGCCAGTAAAAACGAGTTTTTATCTCAGTAGTTTCTACGATCTAGTTGCCCAAACCGGTCGAGACTGGACAATTGATTTGGACCCGACGCACTTGATTTGTCGGCCGAAACGGTGCAGTTGCTAGTTAGCTCCTTTTCTGTGATCCATTATTGGGCTCCCCATCTCACCCAATCCTATTCTCTTCATTATTGGTAATTTCCTAAATATGAAGTGATTAGAGGCAATTAAAAATGTCGTGAAATATGGGCTTTATTACCGTAAGCAATTGAAATTATGGGACTATATATCAAGATGCATGGATACATATGTATACCATATCCAGCTCGTCCAATATTTGTTTAGTAGGGACAGGCCGGAACTGCACGAGGAACGACGGATTCGTCCAGTAAAGTGATAATGATACCGTAAAATATTATGATATGTTCTAATACTATACTAAGCAGCTTGTTTGACTTCGATATATAATAATAACGAGGCATGTGAAGAGAAACAGTACTAATAGAGTACTTGGGTATATTTATAAGAGAAATGATTTGTAGATCATGTCTTTAATATATAGATAAATCTTTTCTTATAAAAATTGAACTCTATTTAAAAATAAATAAATAAAATAATATTCTTTATTAATAAGATTCATTTTTTTTATATAAAAATATTATGTATAATTTATCTAGTTAAAATTTGTACCTAATATTATTCTATTTATAAATCACTTGACATGGTTTGTTAACTACATTAAAAAATTCAGATCATGGGTGTAGGTTGAAAATATATATATATATATATATAATGAAAAAATTTGGGCGCTGTTGCAACAGCCATTCATATAAATAATAATTATATTTTTTATTATTTATATAAATAGTTAAATTATTATTGATGTGAGTGGCTGATTGCAGTCCGACTACTGCCAGCACTCCTCATATAAAATAGACATGACGTAGATCACAAGATAAAAATTTGGCCCAACGTACACTTGCTGAAAAAGGATCACTAATTGGGTTGTGACAGGTGGTGAATATTTTAGTTCCACAATTATAAATTATTAGCCCAAGTCAAAGGAGTACAATTTCAGCTCGCCCATCAAAGTTCAAACTTATACGAGTGTAGTACCATATATAAGAATTACACGAAAATATACAAATATTAATATAATATATGACAAGAGAAATATGCATAGACGGCCTACAGACACGGTAAGAAAATTGTTTATTGTTTATTTTTTTTATTATTTATTAATCACAAATAATTTATTTTAATTATTATTAATCTATTTTAATCATAAATAATTATTTTAATTATTAATATTTAATTATTAATATCTTTTTTTTTTATATAGTGCGTATATCATGTTGTTAAAGAAAGAATTATAAGGATGAAAAAATATTTAGAACATTCAATATTTATAATACACATTCACATGAATAATATTCATAAATATTATTTATATGAATGAGTATATGAGGGTTGAATACTCTCTAATATTATTTTATAAAAATAAAGAAACACGTGAGAATTAATCTAATCAAAGCTGAACTATTATAATTTATATCGTAGCGATCACTTCATCATTGCTTGGAAAACTAGTTTGAGTGTAACGTACAAAGCTCCAGCAATTGGAAAATTACCCACCTTGTATCGTGAAGGTGGAAAAACAAAAACCCCACAGGAAAAAAAAAAAATTGTAATCGAGCGAGGTCCCTTTTTGTCCGCCCTGAGCAAAGTAGGACCATGACTTGTACTTGTAGTACATCTATCATCATTGTTGAATTAATTACCCACTCCCCCACGGCAGACATCAGCCACTCTTCATAGAATCATAATTCATATTAAAGGAAAGGAGATCATCAAATGCCAAATATCGAACCCGACCGGTAATTCAAGATACCAAAAAACGAGAACCAATCACAATAAGAACGATAATGTAGTAAATTCCTTTCCCATTTCAGTCTTTAATGCTTGCTTGTGTCTTTTACGTGACTCTCATTTTTCTAATTTTTTTTAAAAGAAATTACATTACACATAACAAAAGTACTTCAAATATCCTTTGTTGTCTACCATTAATGGCATTAATTATGCTAATATCTATATTCTGGGACGAAACATATTTCCTCGCCCTTTTAATCTAATTAAGTCTGCCCGTTAGTACCGAACTGAATTTGACCTCTGTCGTTCCCATTACCGGTGATCTGAACTTCCTTGTTCAGGTCATGATTTTGCTGCTGCCGCTGCTTCTTGAATTCATCAAATTTCCACCCGAAACTTCCGGACAACCCCTCCATGTCCTCGAGGGTTCGACCTTATGTTTCCGGTAGCATGAAGTAAAAGAAGAACCATGATAATGTCGCAATCGTCGCGTAGAGAAAGAATGCCCCACCGAAGGTGATTCCGTGGCTAAGCGATAGGAAAGTCATGGAGATGACCCCACTCGTCACCCGTTTCACCGCCACTCCGATACTGGCGCTTGCGCTCGTAGCCTCAACGGGAAGATCTCCGAGCTGTATACCCAGGTGATGGGTCCTGTTAAGGCCATAAAAATCAGCAAAGGGTCGGGGTGAGAGAAATAATTATTTCCAACTCACTGGTGCGAGTTGGGCTTCGTTTGAGGTCGTTTAGGGCTCCCGGTGGAAGTCCCGGCAGGACTGTACTTACGTAATAACAGATGAAATAAGAGAGATGAACACACAATTTTACGTGGTTCGGCGAATGCCTACGTCCACGGGTATTTGGAGATGAGAATCCATTATAATGGAAATTTTTACAGTCTCTCTCAGCTCACTGTACAGAAAAATATAGATGAATATTCAGGTAAAATTCGCCGTGATGCTTTTGGAGAAATCTGGGGAAACCGAGGTTGAAGAAGAAGAGAGAGTCCTTGTTCCAGCCGGCCGGAGTCTTTTTATAGCCAAGTAAAATATCTGGGCAGAGCCGTATGTGCGTGTCACTTCCTTGCTTTGTTCCTATCCCTTTCTTTATTTTCCTGACAGCCCCCATCACCCCTGGTCAAATCTTGTCTACTTTACTGTTAAGGTGCTGTAGATATTTTTGATCCCTTTCAGGTCCCATCCCGATGGAGAAGAATGCAACGAATGCTAGAATCATGGTAATGGACAGAGCCAATGCCCACGTTAATTTTGTATCCGAGTGTTCGACGATCGTCAAGCCCGTTCCGAGCATCGCTAGAGAAAAAATCATGCTAGTGGCGGCCTCCATTATTTATCTCTCTCTGTAATAAAGGAAACAAATTTATTTCCGAAAAAACTCCTTGTAATTTGTAATCAACCAGTACCAGTGAATGGAAAAGCATAAAACAGATTAAAAGCGATATTAGAAATATACAGTACTAAGAGGTGAAAGGTATAATAATTAACTAACCATAACCCAGTAAGACGGATGTCACGGAGGCTAAAACAGAACAAGCAATAGCGTACATGTTCCTCTTGGGTTTCTTTGGAGGATCAAAATCCACAATAGTACTACTTATTAGGGGTTTGTCGGAAATGGCCTTATTTTCAACTTCCCGGCCAGCCATCTCGATCGGTTAGTCAAAGTTATATGGAGCGCCTAGCGATCGAGGGGCTTTTATCAAAAGGCCAGGTCGTGATTCTGATGGAAATGCTTGCTCAACTCGGGAGGTTTATTTATAAACAAAATCAATGAATAACATTCAACATCCAATTATATATTTTTTTAATACCCAATAATTGACAAATAAATCGTTGAAAGTTGAAACTTGCAACCGGAAAACGCCACAAATGTGAGACAATCTCTTATTACTTTTTACGACCACATCCTATTTAATTGAAATCTCTCTCCTCAGAGCAACCGCATTGGGTGCATGCCCACAAATGCACCAATGCTCATATTTACCCTAAAACATCACTCTATTGATTCTCTACAATCAAAATTTGTTATGTGATGTAAATAGTAGCTTTTTAAATTTGAGAAGTTATTATTCATTTTTAAAATTGCTATTCACGATTTTATTTATTCTGTTTTATTAAAAATAGTATTATGATGGGAAATAAAGTAGTTGAAAAAAAATAGAACAATATTATTATAATAGATGAGAAAAATATAGGGAATGAAATATATGAGATTTTTAAAAAAGACTAAAATATAGAAAAAATTTATAAAAAAAATGGGATGTTTAGTTAAAATTTGAGGAAAATTATGAAAAATTGGGTAGTGATGCTCTTAATTTTTTTTTTTCTTTTTTTTTGCCCTTTTCGTCTTTGATTCGATCTTATTTATAGGTGTTCTCTTTGAAGGAGGGTTTTTATGATAAAAGATCTATTAATCGGGACATCACTCGATCGTCATCCTCGATAGGAAAAAAACCTGATCTGATTCGGTCGGTCTCATCGCATTAATTGAGTATCTCTTCATTTAATGCTCAATTAGACCTTCTTTGAGAGGGGCATTAAATGCTGCTCTTCCCCCCTCCAATCCAACAATTAATTATGCGTGTCTATGGTATTTCCGCATTTAAGAAGGACAATCTATAGTCCGGCCGTTGTTTGGTTGCTCATAAATGCCTGGAATTATCAGGAGATATGTCAATAAATGAGCCGTCATTCTCGACCTTAACGTATCCTGGAAGCCGATTTATTTTCTTCTTCTTAATTCGGGATAACTAGTTACTCGGATCGTGTCTGATTCCAGTATCCCTGGTTGAATTCGGACACCTCGTCATCTGGGTTCAGATCACGGGCCTTGGGCCCAACCGACTCTTTTGGGCTTAGGGTTGAAGCCGATCACCCTTTCAATACCCCGCGAATTTTCATCGAAGGTATTTCGATGGAGATTCTAAGTGCTTTTAAGACTAGGGTCTTTCTTTTGTTATGTTTTCCATCAGTATTTGAACCCAGATGACGAGGTGTCCGAATTCAACCAGGGATACTGGAATCAGACACGATCCGAGTAACTGGTTATCCTGAATCAACAAGAAGAAAATAAATCAGCTTCCAGGATACGCTAAGGTCGAGAATGACGGCTCATTTATTGACATATCTCCTGATAATTCCAGGCATTTATGAGCAACCAGACAACGGCCGAACTATAGATTGTCCCTCTTAAATGCGGAGATACCATAGACACGCATCATTAATTGTTGGATTGGAGGGGGGAAGAGCAGCATTTAATGCTCATCTCAAAGAAGGTCTAATTGAACATTAAATGAAGAGATACTCAATTAATGCGATGAGACCGACTGAATCAGATCAAGTTTTTTCCCTATCGAGGATGACGATCGAGTGATGTCCCGATTAATACATCTTTTATCATAAAAACCCTCATTCAAAGGGAACACCTATAAATAAGATCGAATCAAAGACGAAAATGGGTACATTCTGACAATTCTCTCAAGCAAACTTCCATATATTTTCTCCCTGAAACTAACTTGATCGTCGGAGCGGTCCCGGACCCCGATCTTCCATGTTCTTGTTTTGCAGGTTCCGTTCGGTCGGGATTTGATAAACCAGATTGCATAATACGTCCTTAACAGGGAAATAGGCTGACTTATATTCAACCAATGAAATTGAAGTTTACAATTGTGACTATTATAACTGAGAAAACTCAGTAATCAGGTCAACTAAAGACATTTGAGACATAAACTTGAACTTCTCTGTAAACATAAATGTTTGAGAGACTATTTACTACTTAAAGATAGAGAATTAAAATCTCATTCTTTAAAAAAAAAAAATTACAACTTTACAAATTTAAGATATGAGAGATTATTGTTTAATTTTAATATTTTTTTAAATAAATCAAATTACATAAAAATCAACTAAACCACACAACTACATTAAAAAAAAAATGATTGTGGTTTCGTGTGAAGTTCAAGATTAGCTGACGAGGTGCGTGGTAGACTTTAACCTTTGGACTAACTCAAATCTACACCTGCCAATTTCAACCAACCCTAAAAACCACCATCAACCCTATATATCATGGTGGCTAGGAAGGGTAGATGAAAATAAGAAAAGAAAAGAAAAAAAAATAAAATAAAGAGAAAGAACGGAGGGAAGGACGTAGAGCCCCCTATCCCCCGCCCAGCTGGAAACGACACGAGGGTTTACTCAGGAGACTTCGACAGGGGTCAGAGTCAATATTCTTCCAAGACGCACTTGTTAGTGATGCTCTTGAACTAAAACCAAAAAAATACTAGACTATACGACAAATCTAATGCCTAAAACGAGGCAGTCGCCATCTTTATCCAACACACGTACATACTATGCATACCATGTAAAATATTAATATGCTTTGGTAAGCGAGTAAGCGGAGGAAAAAAGCATCAACCCAGCAACATCTAAGGTACTACTTGAATATAGAAATGGGATGAAATGAGTTATAAATAGTAATAAAATGAATAATTGAAATAAATTAAAATTTAAAATAAATAATTAAAATAAATTAAAAATACGAAATGAGATAAGATGAGTTAAACCTAATTTATAAAACAAACCAGGACTAAATTCTCCAAAGCATCAGCCCCCCGATCTCAATAAACAGCATGGACTACCTTAAAACGGAAAAAATAAAAACGAATACCAAGTATGCCGGTTAGTCTATAGCTCAAGATGATATATAGATTTATTTTTTAAAAGTGAAGTCCTTTCTTAAAAAAAAAAAAAAGCATCATTTAGCAAGTACTATATTTCGGATTACTAGTACTCATGTTAGACTTTTTTTTTTTTTTCTAATGAAATCAGTTTTGCTTACATAGCTGCTTCCTGATCATTTCGCTGCTTCTTCAATTCGGATAACTTCCATCCGAGATTACCAAACAACCCCTCCATATCTTCTAAGGTCCTGCCTTGTGTTTCTGGTAACATGAAATAATAAAAGAAACAGGACACTATAGCGAACGACGCATAGAGGAAGAAGGCCCCGCCAGTTGTGATCCATTTGCCCATTGAGA
This sequence comes from Platycarya longipes, assembly GCA_036559045.1. NCBI lineage: Eukaryota > Viridiplantae > Streptophyta > Magnoliopsida > Fagales > Juglandaceae > Platycarya > Platycarya longipes. Next base: position 6,829,706 of record CM071793.1, on the reverse strand, counting down.
GAAAGGTCATGGAGAATACAGCACTCGTTAACGTACTCACTGCTATTGCAATGCTCACTCCTTGGGACCTTAGCCTCAGCGGTAAGATCTCCGAGCTGTACACCCATGTGACGGGCCCCACTCCTATTGAGAAAAATGACACGTATGCTAGAACCATGGCAATGCACAGAGCCACCGCCCACATCAGCTTTTCGTCTGACTTTCCGATGATCGTCAGCCCGACTCCGAGGGTTGCTAGTGAGAGAATCATGCCTGTTATGCTGCTTAGAAGCAACGGACGCCGTCCGATCTTGTCTAATAGGAACATGGCCACCAAGATGAAAATGGTCTTCATGAATCCCACGCCCACTGTCGCTAATAGCTTGTCGTTCGTCGACGTAATTCCTGCCTTCTCGAATATTCTTGGGCTGTATAAAACGATAGAAGCAATACCTGATGATTGCTGGAAGAAATGGATGCCGACAGCTGCGATTAAGGCGTGGCGAACGGACGGTGTGGGGTGGAGAATTAGGTCTTTCCACACATTCTTGCCGTCACTTTGTTTCGGCATCGGAACGACGTTGTCAGTGCAATCCTCAGAAATACCGGCGACTCTTTTGATTCCGGCTAGTCTTATCTCCGCCTCCTCTTTAGAGTCTGAGATTTTGTCAAGGACTCGCTTTGCGTCGCCAAGTCGACCCTGCATGACTAACCACCTTGGTGACTCGGGCATGCCTAAAGCAAGGAAGCCGATTATAATGGCGGGGATAGCACCTGCTCCGAGCATCATTCGCCAACCTAAGTGAGTTGGGAGCTTAGAGAAAGCATAGTTCGAAACGTACCCCAACAATATCCCACCATTGATGAAGACCTAAAAAACCACGTTGAGATAATCATGTCAATGTTTTGGAAAGCCATATCATCATCGCAGAAATTATGGTTTTCCCAAGAAAATCGTGGTAATATGTTGTACTGCATAATGCTAGCTTTTCATGATCATGAATTTAGAACATACTCTCGAAGACAGGAACCAAATTACAATGATTATAATTGTTTAGAATTGATCTTCTTTGAGAGAATTATTACGTACGTATATAAAAAAATATATATATCATAAAGATAAATTTAAAAATAAATATAATTTTATAGAATTTGTTAAATTTATTTTATAATAAAAATAATTTTATAATCTAAAATATCACATTAAACCAAATTATTTTATAAATTTACCTTTATGTAATTTTTTTTTGTCTATAATAATTCTATTTCTTTATAATAATGATCAATAGCTATTTAAATTTTCGTTGAAAACAATAGATGAGCATATATCTAATTGGAGATATATAATTAGTATGCTACGCGCGAACCTCGGTGAACGAGGTGAGGAAACCACGATAAGAGGTTGGAGAGACTTCGGCGGTATAGACCGGAGCAATCATGAGCCCGTAGCCTACTGCGATACCGGCAACAAAGCGACCGACCATGAGAAAGGCATAGTTGGTGGCAAAACCCATGAGGATAGCTCCGGCGAAGAAGATAGTTTGGGCTACCACGATGGTGTAGCGGCGGCCTATCCAGTCCGAGATTCTGCCGGCGGCTAATGAGCCAATGAGGCAGTAGAGGCTAAGGATTCCGACGAGGATTTCGACCTCTACATCGGTGATTTTCAGGTCTTCTTTTATGTATAATATTGCTCCACTTATTACTCCATAATCTGAAGCAACAAAAGAGGACCTAATGAGAAAGCATCTTAATTAAACCTAGAGAACACTTACAAGAGATCAACATCTTATATATGGTTAAAAAAATGTTTATGAAGAGTTACCCGGCGTTGTATCGAAGAAAAATGACACTAATTTATTTCCAACAAAACTCCTTAATTTAATCAATCCACCAGTGACTGGATCAAAAGTAAGTACAAAGTAAAAGGGATGGTATAAATAAAAGCAGCAAGAGGTGAAACTACTTTACCATAGCCCAGTAAGACGGAAGTCATGGAGGCCAAAACAGCACAAGCAATAGCATAACTATTCTTCTTTGGTTTCTTTGGCGGATCAAAATCCACAATAGTACTTTTCTGGGGTTCGGAAATGGCATTATTTTCAGTTTTCCGGTCAGCCATCCCGATCAATTAGGCAGGATTGAGATCGGGGCCGATGGATCGAGAGGTTTGTAAATTAGAGGAGCCGTTCTGTTGGGAATATTTGCAAAGTATTCATGAAAGTGGCCATGAACCAAGCAGCTAGCTACTAGTACTCTCAGTCCTGTGTTTAGCTAAAGATAAGAGTGATTAATTAAGTGAACAGAAGAATGCTAGAAATCATTGTCATCGACTCATGGCCACATGATCCAATTATTGACATAAAGAAATGCGGGAAAGGACGAAAACGCCTCAAAGGCATGCACAACGCGATGCATCAAATAAGATTTTTTATTAGATTTTATTTAGGTGAGAGTTAAATTTTACCGTAAATAATAATTTTTGTTATATTTTTTAATCGTAAATAATAATATTTAAATGAGAAATTAGATATTTACAACGAAAAATTAGATTTATTATCACATTCAAATAGTCACAATTAATTCACAATTTTCAAAATGCGATAAATAATTTTTTATTATAATTTTAAAATTTTTATGATAATTTTAAAATTTTTTACGATAATTTATAAAACATCACAAAAAATTTTATTTGTTATAATGGCGTACGATCGATCTCTTGGTTTTAGATCGATGGATATTTAGCACTATCACGTGAACGATTATCATCCATACAGTACTTATCCAAGCTGGGATATTTATCATTCTCCGCGCATGGTATTAAAAAGCCAGTAAAAACGAGTTTTTATCTCAGTAGTTTCTACGATCTAGTCGCCCAAACCGGTCGAGACTGGACAATTGATTTGGACCCGACGCACTTAATTTGTCGGCCGAAACGGTGCAGTTGCTAGTTAGCTCCTTTTCTGTGATCCAGTATCGGGCTCCCCATCTCTTCATTATTGGTTTCCTAAATATGAAGTGATTATAGGCAATTAAAAATGTCGTGAAATATGGGCTTTATTACCGTAAGCAATTGAAATTATGGGACTATATATCAAGATGCATGGATACATATCAGCTCGTCCAATATTTGTTTAATAGGGACAGGCCGGAACTGCACGAGGAACGACGGATTCGTCCAGTAAAGTGATAATGATACCGTAAAATATTATGATATGTTCTAATACTATACTAAGTAGCTTGTTTGGCTTCGATATATAATAATAACGAGGCATGTGACGGGAAGCAGTACTAATAGAGTACTTGGGTATATTTATAAGAGAAATGATTTGTAGATCATGTCTTTAATATATAGATAAATCTTTTCTTATAAAAAATTGAACTCTATTTAAAAATAAATAAATAAAATAATATTCTTTATTAATAAGATTCATTTTTTTATATAAAAAAATTATGTATAATTTATCTAATTAAAATTTGTACATAATATTATTCTATTCATAAATCACTTGACATGGTTTGTTAACTACATTAAAAAATTCAGATCATGGGTGTAGGTTGAAAATATATATATATATATATATATAATGAAAAATTTTGAGCACTGTTGCAACAGCCACTCATATAAATAATAATTTTATTATTTATATAAACAGTTAAATTATTATTGATATGAGTGGCTGTTGCAGCAGTCCGATTACTGTCAGCACTCCTCATATATAATAGACATGACGTAGATCACAAGATCAAAATTTGGCCCAACGCACACTCTCTGAAAAAGGATCACTAATTGGGTTGTGACAGGTGGTCAATATTTAAGTTCCACAATTATAAATTATTAGCCCAAGTCAAAGGAGTACAATTTCAGCTCGCACTTCAAAGTTCAAACTTATACGAGTGTAGTACCATATATAAGAATTACACGAAAATATACAAATATTAATATAATATATGACGAGAGAAATATGCATAGACTGCCTACAGTCACGGTAAGAAAATTGTTTATTGTTTATTGTTTATTTTTTTTATTATTTATTAATCACAAATAATTTATTTTAATTATTATTAATCTATTTTAATCATAAATAATTATTTTAATTATTAATATTTAATTATTAATATCCTTTTTTTGTATATATATAATGCATATATCATGTTGTTAAAGAAAGAATTATAAAGATGAAAAAATATTGACAACATTCAATATTTATAATACACATTCACATGAATAATATCCATAAATATTATTTATATGAATAAATATATGAGTGCTGAATACTCTGTAACATTACTCTATAAAAATAAAGAAAAACGTGAGAATTAATCTAATCAAAGCTGAACTATTATAATTTATATCGTAGCGATCACTTCATCATTGCTTGGAAAACTAGTTTAAGTGTAACGCACAAAGTTCCAGCTATTGGAAAATTACCCACCTTGTATCGTGAAGGTGGAAAAACAAAAACCCCACAGGAAAAAAAAAAAAAATGTAATCGAGCGAGGCCCCTTTTTGTCCGCCTTGAGCAAAGTAGGACCATGACTTGTACTTGTAGCCCCCCCCCGCGGGGGCGGGCCGGCCGGCAGACATCAGCCAGTCTTCATAGAATCATAATTCATATTAAAGGAAAGGAAATCATCAAATGCCAAATATCGAACCCGACCAGTAATTCAAGATACCAAAAAACGAGAACCAATCACAATAAGAACGATAATGTAGTAAATTCCTTTCCCATTTCAGTCTTTAATGCTTGCTTGTGTCTTTTACGTGACTCTCATTTTTCTAATTTTTTTTAAAAGAAATTACATTACACATAACAAAAGTACTTCAAATATCCTTTGTTGTCTACCATTAATGGCATTAATTATGCTAATATCTATATTCTGGGACGAAACATATTTACTCGCCCTTTTAATCTAATTAAGTCTGCCCGTTAGTACCGAACTGAATTTGATCTCTGTCGTTCCCATTACCGGTGATCTGAACTTCCTTGTTCAGGTCATGATTTTGCTGCTGCCGCTGCTTCTTGAATTGATCAAATTTCCACCCGAAATTTCCGAACAACCCCTCCATGTCCTCGAGGGTTCGACCTTGTGTTTCCGGTAGCATGAAGTAAAAGAAGAACCATGATACTGTCGCAATCGTCGCGTAGAGAAAGAATGCCCCACCGAAGGTGATTCCGTGGCTAAGCGATAGGAAAGTCATGGAGATGACCCCACTCGTCACCCGATTCACCGCCACTCCGATACTGGCGCCCTGCGCTCGTAGCCTCAACGGGAAGATCTCCGAGCTGTATACCCAGGTGATGGGTCCCATCCCGATGGAGAAGAACGCAACGAATGCTAGAATCATGGTAATGGACAGAGCCAATGCCCACGTTAATTTTGTATCCGAGTGTTCGACGATCGTCAAGCCCGTTCCGAGCATCGCGAGAGAAAAAATCATGCCAGCGACACTGCCGAGGAGTAAGGGTCGTCGTCCGACCTTGTCCAGAAAGAACGTAGCTACCAAGATGAAAATGGTCTTGGTGAACCCAACGGCTACCGTCGCGAGTAGCTTCTTGTTCGTCGACCTGATCCCAGCCTTCGCAAAGATTTTCGGGCTGTACAAAACTACGGAGTCGATACCCGTTATTTGTTGGAAGAAATGGATTCCTACGGCAGCGATTAAGGCGTGGCGAACCGCCGGTGTAGGATGGATGAATAATTCTTTCCACACGTCCTCACCATCATTCTGTTTAAGCACCGGAACGATGTCGTCTGTGCAATTTTCAGGAATACCAGCTGCTCCTTTAATGTCTGCTAGTCTTATTTCGGCCTCCTCTTTGGAGTCTGAGGTTTTATCAAGGACTTTCTTCGCGTCACCGAGTCGACCCTTCATAACCAGCCACCTTGGTGACTCTGGCATGCCTAAAACGACGATGCCGAGTATAACAGCGGGGACTGCACCGGCGCCCAGCATCAGCCGCCAACCCAAATGAGTTGGGAGCTTAGAGAAAGCGTAGTTCGAAACATAGCCCAGCAATATCCCGAAATTGATGAAGACCTGTACAAAAACACGTCAAGAGAATCTCGTCAATGTTCTGTGGAAAAGTTCATATGAAAGAGATTCAGAGTCCATTAATGCATTTATAGATGATTAGATACGGTTTAAAAGTGAAACTTTGGAATGCAACGAAGGAATATCTTTAAGATAATTATCGAACGTACCTCAGGGAATGAGGTGAGGAAACCACGAGTGGAGGCCGGAGAGACCTCCGCGGTGTAGACTGGGGCGATCATGAGCGCGTAACCGACGCCGATGCCGGCAACGAAACGACCAACCATGAGAAAGGCGTAGTTGGTGGCAAACCCCATGAGGATAGCTCCGACAAAGAAGATGACTTGGGCTACCACGATGGTGTAGCGGCGGCCTATCCAGTCGGAAGTTCTGCCGGCGGCGCAGGAACCGATGAGGCAGTAGAGGTTAAGTATCCCGGCGAGGATTTCGACCTGCGTGTCCGAAATTTTGAGATCTTTTTGTATGTATATTATTGCTCCACTCATTACTCCAATATCTGAAACAACATATGCGGACATATTTAGGAAACTAATTTCCAAACATCAGAGAAAACTACTTCCAAAAAAGCAAACGCAAAAACAAACTTAAAAATAGGCTTAAAATCATCCTTCAACAAGTGCAGAGCCACTTACCATAACCGAGTAAGACGGAAATCATGGAGGCCAAAGTAGCACAAGCAATAGCATACATGTTCCTTCGGGTTTCCTTGGAGGATCAAAATCCTCCAGAGTTTTCGGGGTTTGGCCTGCTAAAATGCCATTATTTTGAGATTTCATGTCTGCCATCTCGATCTGTTTTAAGTTGCAGAGATGGAGAAGCGAGAGTCTCAACCAGATGTAGGGGATGGAGTACTGGGTTGTTGTGGTGGCAATTTGGCAGAGGAATTAAGTGGCCATTTCCGAGTGTTGTTACTTCAGAAAGCCTTGTTTAAATAGACAGTTGCGTGCGTCACCTTGTGGACCATGGAGCAAGAAAACGATCGCTGGCCGGACGGTGTTAATAATTTGCACGATTTGTAGCCATACATCTTACATGTCCACGTTTTCTTTTCTGCGGGGTAAAAAATACTTCCATGAAAAGTAGTTATACGTACAGTCACGCCACGTCGATAGATACGTATATAAATCACATTTTTTTTTTTGTTTTTAAGACTAAATAATATCTCTTCAGTTTCATGTAATTTTTTTTTAGCAAAATAGGACATATATATTGACAATAATAAAAGAATAAATCTATTCATTATAAGCATTAGATAATAGGTTAATAAATAAAATATAATAAATAATTTTTAATCATTTAATACCACATCATAAAATAATAATAAAAATAATAAAAAATAAGATGATAATATTACTCGTAATAAAAAATCCAATACAAAAGTAACAAATAAGCATAACAAGTTAAGACTAAGACAAAATATTACAAGAAATTATAGAGTGGGTCTTTTTTATTGTGGAAATCCGGAGACAATGTGAGATTTGAATTAAGGGATCATGTTATCAAGAATTTGCGAATTTGCCACCCAATGCGTCAAATTGTGCATACATTAATTTAATGGTTGATAAATTTATTTGTTCGCTTGTCAAGACTTGAAATATTTCATTTCCAATGTAATTGTTTGTTTGCTTTACCAACTTAATAATGCCACGTGCAAATCTATTAAAATAATTGATAAACAGAACTTTAATGGCTGGACCTCAGTGTTGTGTAGTCAAGAATTGTCTTAAAAATTTAAAAAGAAATAGCAAGTTATTTGTTTTAATATTTGTTAAGGGAAACGCTTCTGACCAAATGCAACCTATAATACCTTATTATCGGAGACAAATCACAATATGACACGTAAGAGAAACCTAAAAAATTAAAAAAAAGGAATGCAACGCAGGAGATTTTGAATCTTCTTCCTTCTCATAAGAGCACTCTTAATAGAATAGCTAAATATTTATTTTTTAAAAAATATTATTATTGCTATGATCTATATATAAATACTGCTCATTTTCGTAATAATTGAAAAACGTGATTTGAGAGTCAAGACGAAGTTTACAGAAATAATTTTTTAACTTTTTAATTAATACAAATACGCTCAAGACATTGGCCACCGAATTTTATTTTTTATTTTTTCTATTCCATGCATATAATTTCCTATGGACTTGCAATCCCGAAAAATATATCCACATAATATTACAGCTGGTTGGCCGTTGGCTCCCTTTTTTTTTTTTTTTTTTTTTTGAGCCAGTATAACTATTTTTATCATTAATAAATGAAAGAAAACATCAACTTAAATCATGAGGTATACTGAATAATTAATTTATAATTACTTGAAATGTATAAATCGATTCCCATAGTGCATGATCTAGATCACGATCAATCACGATGTTGATGATCACTAATATTATTTGCGCCGCGCATGTGAATTAGAAAGGCCGCATAATTATGATCTTCTTGATCATCATCGATCACTAGTACTACTCAACATCCACATATATATAGCTACCAAAGAATAAGTCAATTCACACGTAAGACTCCTTAAGCCAATTTCAAACTTTATATAAATAATCTATATTAGATAAAATCTTAAAGGATTACAGGACATAAATTTAAATAGAGTGAAAATTCTTTATAATCTTCTAATAAAACTATCATACAATACAACACAAAAAAAGAAATTAAGAAAATAGCTCCAGCTGGTTGGCCATTGGCCCCTTGATATAATGAATATATAATTGAAGTTTGAACAAAAACAATAATGACTTATACATCAAGTGGTAGATAAAAAGCATATTTCCTTTCCTTTGTAATGGACTTTGTAATCCTTTTATCTTTTAATGCAAATTACGCTTGCTCCAATAAAAAAAAAAAAGAAAAAAAAGAAAAAGAAAAGTAGTACTTAAAAAGCAGGATATCAGGGATATGCTTATAAGAAAATGCATTTAGACACTGTATTAATCCACAACCACAACCACAGGAACATGTACATGTTGATCGATCGTGCATTCTGGTAGTGCCAAAGTGTGTTCACATTTCCTGGTTCAACAAAGATGGGCTGATCTATCAGATACATGAGAAAGGACCCTGACCCCACGCCACTTTAAGAGCTAGACTTTCATCCCTTCATATGTCTATCATCTTCAATTATTGATGAATCGATGAGGATCTCTGGTTCTGCCAATTGTAGTTAACCCTTTTTTTCTGCTTGTATGTAAAATATACATAATATGATCATGACCATGAAAGTCTTTTATGGCAGTGAAAGGGGATATATATATATATATATGTGTGTGTGAATATGATGCCAAAGGTTCAATATTTAAGAAAAAATATCTGATTGTAAGCAAATTTGTATATCAATATATATATTTATTTAATGTGATTGATCAGAAAGTCAATCTTTAATAAAAATAATACGAATTTAAATTTTAGATAAGAAAACAACAATGATATGCAGATGATCACTTGTACAAAATAAAATTCATATTTAAGAGAACGTCAGAGAATTATTGCAAAAAAAAAAAAAAACACACAAAGTTGGCCATTTGATTCGTAATAAAACAAGTGGGTGACAACTAATTACAAATTAATGTCCGCAATTTCAATGTTGAAAAAATGACACACACACACACACATATATATATATATAATATAACACGCATATCATATATAATTTAGATATAGATGATGCAAGAAAATTGAATATCTGAGAGTGAATTGTTTGACTCTTTTTTGTTATGAAATGAATTGTTTGACTCACTTAAGAGTCAGAAAGACGTGAAGGAGAGGAGATAGGTACGTTGGGTATAAAGTTTGATACGTGATAATTTGATACTTGACTAGTGATAATATCAAATAATTAACACCCTAAGAAAAACGTCACCAAAGCAATCTTTACGATAATAACAGGCTAACACAGATTTTATTAAGAGAAGTAGGTATTAATTATAATATTACGAGATTTATTACCCATTTAATATAATATTGTTGTGATCTATTTCATCATTGGCAATATTCCTTTTGGATGGTAGATTCATTGGATTCAGAGCTGGTTTGAGCTGGACCTCGCTACGGTTCCTATTGGTTGATCCTCATGGATATATCCTGATTAGTGATTGCAGCTGGCTGGCTTTCTTGCAACTTGTTCTTTGTTTTTACCCAAACCAAAAGTTAACAATGGCACGCCGGTTGACGCATGTGCTCTATCTAAGGTCATCTTCCTCTTTTTCTCAAGGAGAATTTTACTCTTAGTTTTTAAATAGGGGGCTGCTACACGTACGTATAGTTTTACGCATTGTTCTTTACGCACTGTCGTGGCATTTTGTTGTGCGCACAATTTCTACAATTCCGGAGGGCTTCTTATTTGCGGGTGTGAAATTTGTCCATTTGTGCTTTGGCACGACGCTTTGCCATTGATCCAACGCCTATCAGTCTATCACTTTGTCTCAAAGTTATTTTGCAGGTGGCCGTATACCTTTTTTTTTATTATTAATTCGAAATCTCTCTTTTTTTTTAAAGAAATTTTTCAGGTTATATAATTTTTTTAATAATAATATATTTAATTTTAGGGTATATAATTCTGTATATTTTCTTTTGGAAATAATTCAAGTTTATTTTTAAAATTGATTTTATCATATAAATTGTGTTGCACATCTTAAAATTATAAATATCATTTTTTTACTCATTTTCAATTGCATGCACAATAAATATAATTTTGTTTTATACTAATTAGATTCGTACACTTTAAAATTATATATAATATTATTTTATAAATTTTAAAATTTTATTTAATGTTATTTTATATATTTTAAAATTATATCTAATATTATTATAAAAAATTGTGTTGCAAAAATATCCTAGTTAAACGTTTGGAATCTGAACGCCGCTTAATCTCTTTTATTTTGAAAAAAAAAATGCATTACAGCATAGTGCGTAAAACATTCTACATAAAATTATTCGTACGTTTAGTATTTCTCTTTTAAATATATATGCCTATTCATATACTTTACTTTTTTTAACACTTAATTATATGTAAAAAAAAAAAAATACGTACTTGGTAAGGTTAAATGTGCACACTAACATTGTGGTTCGACAAAAATCTGCTAGTATTATTTGGTAAGAGAAATAAAAATAATATTAGAAGATATATTCAATAATTTTTTAATAGCTAAATATATTACTCCCAAATCACTAAATTCATCTCAATTTAAAATTTCTTTACACATAAAATTCACATTCTTTTTCAATTCAATATTTTTTTACACATAAATCTATAATTTTTTCTAACTTTTTATAAATATATTTTAATATTTAAATACATTTAAATTTATCTCAAATAAGTTTTATAAAATTCACTTCATTATCTCAATTTATTATTATTTATAAATAACTCAACTTATTATTTTAAAAATAACTCAACTCATTTTAATTTAAGTACCTAGTGCAAAGTGAGCATAAGGAAATTGACATAGGTTTACAAATAAAATTAAAATTTGATAAATTGTTAAAAATTTAAAATACTACAAAAAAATAAATAAATAAAATTAATTAATTGTAATTAAAATGATAATTTTTATTATAAATAATATGTTCTTGTTATAAATAATTTTTTTTAATTATAATTAATTGATTATATATATTTTTTGTAGTGAAATGAGTGGTGATGGTTGGAGTAGACATATTGACACGATACGCTTAGTTTGGCAAACAAGATATTCTTAAATATTTTTTAAATATTATATTATTATTTAATTATTGAATTATTATTATTCACAATTATTTTCGATATTTTTCCCTATCCAAACTTTCTTTTGACCAAACAAGTTGGAAAAAGCAGCAGCTAGCCTTGTAAAACAAACACTGGCCGGTCCACGTGCTATACAATATTATGCATGTATATGGGTTCGTGGTTGTACGAAGTCTTTTGGTCAAGCCCTCGTGCCTTTGAATTTTCCAAACGTTGCTTTCGCTGCGTCCGACCATCGTGCAACTACAAATAATTTATAAATGATACAAACTGTAACTTTTTCTTCCTCGACACATACAAAGAACCAACCGACATCCCTTTTTTTTTTTTCTTTTTTTTTTAATTTCAAGTTGAAAACTACACGCATAAAATTGGTCTTTTTTTTTTTTAATGCTTCCATGCAACTATCATGAAAAGTGAAAATGAAAAGTTTGGAAATGAGGACTGCAAAATATATAAAAATAATAATAAAATTACATCAATTTATAAGAGTATTTTTATGTAATTCTCTTCGACTATAAGAGTACCAATAATGATCTAATTATTATCAAGTTTAAATTGAAGTTCAGATTTATTTTAATTTGACTATAATCTATATGATTTAGTTAAGGAATCTACATTAGTCTAGTTAAATCAAAGTTTAAATAATAATATAATATTATATATTTTATTATAATTTTTTAAAAATTTAACAAATACACTTAATATATTAAATATTAATTCTAGTAAACAATAAAATTAACACAACACAAGTACCGCATTTTACAACACCAATACCGAATCAATTAAAAAACACAAACGTTAAAAATAATTTCAATTTCAACATATCCTACAAAGAATGCATAAGAAATGAGGAGTTAATCCTAACCACTAATTCACGCAGACGAAAATCCCACCCTCCAAAAAAGAACCCCACACAAAAAAAATTAATATGTCCAGTGGCAGCACAAATTCAAACTCAACTCAGACTCCAACGAATAAATGTAATAAAATATTAAAATGATTGATGAACAGTAACTCACTATCTTTGATTAGAATGGGCGAACTACTCTTCATCAAGTCTAAATATTTTACAATTTGGTTAGTCAAATATGAGAAAAATTTGACAAATAAATTTAATTTCATTTTGACTTTACAATAAGCTACAACAAGCACATTGAAAAATGAAAATGCTCTAAACCTTTGGAAAAAATGGAGCTCTGGCCCAACTAAAAGCCGAATCACACATTAGAAACTAAATTTGGACTCTAGGACTGGCCTCGTTTGAATTAGAAAATTAAATTAAATTTATTTTTTAATATTATTATTATTTTAAATTTAAAAAAAGTTAAATTAGAATTTAAAAAAATATATTAAAATTAAAAAAATATATATTAAAATATATATTTTATATAAAAAATTAAAATAAATATAAAAATAAAATAAATATGAGTTCACTCACTTTCTAATTCGAATTATCTGAATTTTTGGAGACCACTGAGACAGTACATCATCATGATCTGCTGAAAGATTTTGACTGTCCAATTATTATAGCGACTTCTTTGGCCCTTTTTCCCCTAACCTTTGCATTTTTCTTGTACAATTTTTCTAGATAAAAGTTCTATTGGGAGTCCTATTCGTCCAGGCCATACAGTGTTAGGTGGTGTGTAAGGCTACTTTGGCGCGGAAGAGTTTCTTAATTATTTTATAAATATATTATTATTATTTTTCACTTATTATTATTATTTATTATTATTTAATATTTTCTTATTATTATTTATTTATTATTTATTATTTATTATTATTTATAACTCTTTTCAATATTTTTTAACATCCAAATTTAAGAGCACTTGCATTGAAATGTCTAAATTTATTTATTTTTTAATATAAATTTATACATTTATCAAAAAATTTTAATTATATTTGATCAAAATTAAAGAGATAAAAATGAGAAAATGAAATAAAAATGTTTTTATGAATAGTAAAATTAAAATTTTATATAATATTGACCAAATTTAATAAAACTTTTAGTTTTATTATTTACTTTTAAACTAAAAACTAAAAAATAAAAAATATTTTTATTTTTATTTTTTTATAAATTTTATCTTATTTTTAATTAAATATAATCAATTTTTTTAATATATATAAAATTATATATTTTAAAATTTAATTTTAAACAATTCAATAAACTTAATACTCGTTTTGGTTCGATGGTCAATGGATACCTGCATGCTGACTGCTGAGCAACAAGTGCTGGGTCATTTTTCAATCAACCTTATCATCACGATGGAGGCAAATTTCTTACAAATTTTTTTAATAATATTTTTTTATAAAAAGAATAATAATAATATATACTATATATTATTTTTTTATTTATTGAGAATAGAGTTGTAGATCAATTGTAAAACGATTGCGTTTATCGATCGCTAGCTGCTCATAATTATCTACACGCAAAGGAAATATCCGTTTGCGGCTCTTTATTTTGACACCTCCCCATGATCCATTGTATAATAGTACTTCATTATATAAAATTACCTATTAATTTGTAAACAGATTAATTAAAATAACAAATTTATATGTTCAATTTCATTCTGAGAACTCCCTTCGATTACTCCTCTTTTTTTTTTTTTTAATGCACGAATACTCCTCTTGTTATTAACAATCTTTCAGGTTTTTCCACGTACAAAGCTCTACCGTGACGAGATAACTTAAGGCTTCGTTTGAATTTAGAGATGAGATGAGATGAGTTGAATTTATTTTTTAATATTATTATTATTTTGAAATTTAAAAAAAGTGTATTAGAATTTTAAAAAAAAATGTATTGAGATTTTAAAAAAGTGTATAAAAATTTGTGTTTTATATAAAAAATTATAAAAATATAATAATAAAATAAAGATAAATTGAGATGAGTTTTCAATATAAACGAAGCCTTAATACCAATTAGGCCAGGGAATACTACACTGCTCATCTTAACTACATATTTATTATGGGAAATGATAAGGCCCGTTGGCGGTCTCGTTTTGGGTCACTCATATTTTTTAATTTTTTTAATTTAATATTGAAGAAATTATTATTTAATAATATTGTAAATTTTTTTCTTTTTTAAAAAATTTTTAAGAGTTTTTAAAAATTATGAAAAAAAATACATTAAGCAAGCATAAAAAATGAATTTTCCATTGAACTCCTTAGTACCTCTCTTTTATTATATGAGAAAGATATATATAATAATGGATTGTGAAATCGTTGTACTTGTATAATCATTTTAAAAAATGAACAAAATACAGAATTTACACACAAAAAATTTCATCTTTTAATAATAAATTCTGCTTAATTTTAATATTACTCTTATTATATTTTTGGATTTGCACCTATATATAGTGTGACCAATTTCCTGCTTTTAATACTTGTCAATGTTGCGTAAGATGTTGCCTTTGATTGATTAATGGAAAAATCCGCCACTTATAATTTATTTTATTTTTCTGGGTAGAACTTTCTCAAAAGTAAAGCAGCATGACAAATTGTAAAAGAGATTTTGTTTGCAGTGTCAAGTGGAAAATTGGATATTTAAATTTATTGATATATGGAAGTAAAAGGGAAAACATATTTTGAGAAGGTTGTTTTTGTAATTTAAAAAAAATAGAAATATTTCTATAAATTTGCATGAACAGTCTTTTAATAGAGATTGTACGTGGACCATTAAAAAAAAAAATTCATGCATTTATGGAAAACGATCAATGTGCATATATATTGGCAATGCCGAAAAGTCGAGCGCAGCTCTGCTGTTAATGGGCCATTCCTGGTTAAGCAAAGCTCAGTCCAAAATATAATCCGGCCTAATCAAAACCGGGCCTGCCCAAATCGAGACAGATCTTAGGAGTCCAAACTCCATGAGTCCACTTCAGGGGCGAGTGGATATTATTCATCACCTCCTAAAGAGAGGCAGAAGAGAAAAGCCACTGAAAAATGGAAGAGCAGGACACGATGGTGATGGGTTCCAATTTTGCCGGGCAAACAAACATTCCCGTCATGGCTTCGACGCAAGCGATATGCGTTTGGATTAGAAGAAAAACAGTGGGAAATATGAGGAAGATGAGGGGGCTTAATTATTAAAGCGACTGCCTACCATCGCGTACAATGGAAATGAGCATAACTGCGTGTCCCTCGGCAAAATCATCTCTTTATTACGTAAATTATTTTAATGAAATGTATTTGCCTATTAGGTGATAAAGTCAAAATAATTTTCGCTCACGTCATTCTCCTCTCTCCCCCTTTCTGGTTCGGTTCAGATCGTCCAGACTCCATACTCGCAACGTCCCCCCCACAAATGATTGGCCGGAGAGATGGGTTCTCGATGCGAAACACGGCGCATTGGGTCCCCAAATGGAGGTTCACAATCGGCGGAGCCATCGGAGTGGGAATCCTTTTTGGTTGCGTCTTCGCCTTCTTGTTCCCTCATGGTCTCTTCCTCCCAGCCCCTATTATCACTCACCGCCTCTCCAAATCTGATAATGCACAGGTTCCGATTTCCATGCCTGGTTATTTTTAAAAAGAGAAGTTTTTCTTAATTTTTGGGGGTGTGGAATCGGTATTGCTGTTTTGGGATTCTAAAATATGGTATGCTCGACGATATTATAACTACAAATTGAAACGAGCAAAATTCTTCATACATCCAAATAAATTTGCACACTTTGTACTTTTCCATGGGGTGTTTCACACAGATTATTAGCCTGTAGACATTTTCAATTAACATGGTAATCATTTGACGGAAAACCCATTGATATGAGAAAGAACATTTTATATGCATTAATACGTGTCATATAATTGAGCATCTTCAGTCTTCTACAATTTTGCTAATTTTTTTTCATCTTGTGGCCATGAGTATGGTGTGTATGGAGTTCACACGGAACTGAGTCGACGATTAGGTAGATTTTAAGGAAGGAGTTTGGGACTGTGGAACTAGTATTCATTTTTTGTAGTATTAATTTTCTAGTTGTTTGCTGACTAGGTTGGTTCAGCCTTATGTGAATCGTCCGAAAGGGTGAACATGCTGAAATCAGAGTTTGTGGCAGCATCAGAGAAAAATGCCGAGTTGAAAAAACAAATCAGGGAGCTTACTGAAAAACTTAGATTAGCTGAACAAAGGAAAGATCAGGCACAGAAGCAGGTTCTTGTGTTGGGTAAACAGCAGAAAGCTGGAGGTTTTGGTACTGTGAAGGGATTAAGAACCAACCCTACTGTTGTCCCTGATGAATCTGTGAATACAAGACTGGCTGAGATATTAGAGAAAGTTGCTGTTGAAAGAGAGCTCATAGTTGCTCTTGCAAACTCAAATGTGAAGGACATGCTGGAGGTCTGGTTCACTAATATTAAGAGAATAGGTATGCCCAATTATTTGGTTGTTGCTTTGGATGAGGAGATTTCCAGGTTCTGTAAGTCAAAGGATGTCCCGGTGTATAAAAGAGACCCGGATAAAGGTATTGATTCAGTTGCAAGGACCGGAGGGAACCATGCTGTTTCGGGGTTGAAATTTCGTATTCTGAGGGAGTTTTTGCAGCTAGGATATAGTGTCCTTCTATCAGATGTTGATATTGTTTATTTGCAGAATCCTTTTCCTTATCTTTATCGTGATTCTGATGTTGAGTCCATGACTGATGGTCATGATAATTGGACGGCTTATGGTTATAACGATGTCTTTGATGAACCTGCAATGGGATGGGCTCGATATGCCCATACCATGCGGATGTGGGTTTATAACTCTGGTTTCTTCTATATCAGACCGACAATTCCATCCATTGAGCTTCTAGATCGTGTAGCCGGTCGTCTTTCTAGGGAGCCAAACTCTTGGGACCAGGCAGTTTTTAACGAGGAGCTCTTTTTCCCTTCACATCCTGGGTATGATGGGCTTCATGCTGCCAGGAGAACTATGGATTTCTATCTTTTCATGAATAGCAAAGTTCTCTTCAAGACTGTGAGGAGAGATGCTAAACGGAGCAAGTTGAAACCAGTAATTGTTCATGTAAATTACCACCCTGATAAGCTTCCTCGTATGAAAGCTATAGTGGAATTTTATGTTCATGGGAAGCAGGATGCCTTGGAACCCTTCCCCGATGGTTCAGATTGGTAACACATTTCTGTTCTCTGAGATACATTTAACATTTATTTACTTAGCAAGTTATGATGAAATGTTGTATAGATGTTTCAAAGCCTTTTTTTAATATATATTTTTTTAAATTCTTTTAATTGTACTTTTCCCTTTTAGCAAGCTGTTTTGAAACAAGCTCCCTCATGTTCTAGCTGTTTGATTTGTAGCCAGTAACTCAAACTTGGACAATTTTTACTAAATTTTTTTACAATACTACATGATGCTATTTAGAGCATTGACATTAGCTCCATCAAAAGTCAATGCAAATACAAATTTGATGTATTTACTTGAAATATTTTTGCATTGGATCCATCAAATGAAATCATGGGAAACTTTGAGTTACAGTAACTTCATTTCATCTTTCAAATATGAAGGTCATTCACTCATTAAAATATTTTTTTATTGCCTTTTAATATATTTGTTAAATGAATAAATTATAAATGTATTTGTTGGTTTCATAAATTATATATTATATTATTATTTTGATGAATCCAATGTGGGGTTATGAATGTAGAGATGTGGGCTTTCTATCAAATTTATTCTTTCCATCAAATTTTGAAAGAAGTTTTGATGGAAGTAATGTCAATGTTCTTAGCATTTGTTTGTGAGGTCAGAAAGGGGAAAAAA
Source organism: Platycarya longipes (assembly GCA_036559045.1). NCBI lineage: Eukaryota > Viridiplantae > Streptophyta > Magnoliopsida > Fagales > Juglandaceae > Platycarya > Platycarya longipes. Next base: position 6,811,190 of record CM071793.1, on the reverse strand, counting down.
AATAGAGCAAATGCTTTTCACTTGTAATGAAGTTGCGAGGTCAACTACATCGGATTGCAAGGTAGGCGCTTGAGTTATAGATGGTTCTTGCTAAATTATTATGCAGGACTGTCAACAACAGATACTGTAAACAAATATGTGCAGTTAATTTTGTGTATTTCTTGTGCATTTTATTAATATGAATAATTGTAATATTATTGTAATATAAAAAATTATTTTAGCAATCACATCAATAGAGTGCATAAAAAAGTATGTAAAAATGAGTGTAAGAAGCACAACGCATAATAAAATGGTTGGTTTGGTTGTCGATGCAAAAAAGTGGGTTTTATGGAGAAACTTGAGTGCGGATTTAAATTGGGGGGGCTCAATTTGGATTTCAACTCATGAATCATGATTGCTCCCATTTCGGGTCTCTCTTGCAAATCATTTCCGTCCAAAACCTGTCTATAGAAGTTGTGTTAATCAAAGAACCAGTCTCCTATTTATACATTATTCTCTTTCTTCTTTCTTCTTCTTCTTTCCCTTTTGATGGGATTGCAATGGGTGCTAGGTCCACCTTTTTCAATGACTCGATTCTAAATCATGAGTGTTCATTTCAAGTTTACACATGGTTTGCTCAAATCATCTTAAAATACCTATCCATTGCACATTTTAGAATATATATATATATTCTAAAATGATGGTTTATTTGTCATCTAATGCATCTTTTGAAGACTGGCTTCCTGAACCTTTTGAGAAGTCGAATGATTATATATTTATCAAAGTGTAGTCCACTTTGCAGAGAAGCTCTACTTTTTTGACGTTTTGTTGTCATATACATACAAAGGAAAATCAATAATACTTCCTATGAAAAACAATAATCATAATTATAGTAATAATAATTTACATCAAAAGCCATGCTGTCACTCCGTGGAATTAAGTATTTTAAGATTTGGATTTTTGTTTAAATTCACGATTCTACAAATAATTGAATTCAATCTCCTCTTGTTTTTTTTCCTTAAAAAAACGTAGTACAGAGAGGCTAATATTCCATTTGTCTTATCTTATCAACGTGTTAATTTTATAACATATGAAGTGCAACTATGATGTGGGTAGTCTTTGTAATTAATTTTGTTATTGCATAGATCACTTGTGTATTTTTTCATAAGAACAGTGCTTCATCTATCAGAATGTAGCATGAGTTTGATTTGATAAGAATAATATATCTTTTTCATTTATTTTTTATATTCTAAAATATTTTTAAAAAAATAAAAAAATTTACAATATCATTACAAAATACTTCCTTATTAATTTTTTTATATTTAAAGGTCAATTATTTACAAGTTAAATTATTTATTTAATACCTTTTAATCTTTCATTTTTTTTTTCTTTTTTCTTATTAAAAAATATTATTATATTATTGTTTTAATAAATTTAATAATAAATTTAATGTAAAATTAAAATATAAGGGTTTTGAATTATTAAAAAAATTATATTTCTTAACAAATTTTAAAGATAACTTTAATAAAATTAATGTGAATGCCTATTAAACAGAAGTTAAATTAGCAGGAGACCAGACCTGGCGACTCATGATAAAGCCAGCCGGTCAAATTGTACGAAGAGACAACATGTCTTTCATGGTTTTTTTTTTTGTAAGTTTTTTTTTTTCCTAAGATGTCTGTCATGGTTTCACTTTCACCTTTAGATGCAAGACGTTTAACCTCTATTATTCTTATCTCTCTGTTATTCTCTCTCCTCATTGGGCTTCAAAAAGTACTATATTTTCTTCGCTTCCCCGAGCCTTCGTTTCAGTTCTGTCAGGTGAACAAAACAAAATACAATGTGTGGGTCTCGGGCACACACATTACTTCATTTTCAGGAGCCCTCCCCCCTGCTCTGAAAATGGCTGCCTTTTATTTTGGTGGTCGCATTTCCTTCGCTTTCTAATGGGTGGTCTCGGCATAGAGGTTAGTGGGTCTCTTTGATTATCACTTTTCCCCATTGGGTTTTCTTTATTTTCTCGAGTTTTTTGGTTTCTTGATTAGTTTTACGCACCAAATGTTCTAAATTTCCGATGTAATTATTGTTGTTTGGATAACATCTGCTGCTGCTACATTGCTTTGTTTCCTGATGAATCTGATCTGCTTCCGTATCCAATTAGAGAGAAAGTTACGTAAAGTGGATGAAAGATACGCAGAAAGAACTTGACGGAAGAAATAAATTACTAAAATGCTTTAAAAAAATAGGTCTTGGACAAAAATGAGATATAACATTGTTGTTATTATTAACGCTCAGATCTTCAGATTTGTTTACTTTGCACGTATGTAAGAAAGGTGAAAATTCGATTGACGGAAGATATTTCCTTTTGTTTTGATATCACCAAGTGCTATGCCTCAATTAAGAACGCTTAGAATTGAGAATAGAATCGTTCGTGTCATACAGCAGTTGATATGGATCGTTGATGTTGTTATTCCACTTTCTACAGGTCGGAACCAGGCGTTGATGGATTCCAAGTTTGACCTTTAGATCATGAAATCAGGACCAAAGGATGGCTGGCATTCTATTATGCCTCCTTGTTTCGGAGGCAAATCGGCCACACGCTTCTGCATATTCCCAAAAGTGAAGTCAGCAAGATATAGTCCAGGCAATTCACCTGTTTATCTGAATGTGTACGATTTGACACCTGTAAATGGCTACGTCTATTGGGCAGGCCTGGGTATCTTTCATTCTGGAGTGGAAGGTTAGTTAATTTTTATCATAAATATCCATTAATGATGCTTTAAATTACTTGTGGTTCTTCTGAAAATGATAGTACTAGAGCATGTGATGCTTCTCATGGAGTTTCTACCCGGGATTATCTGGCTATATATTATTGTCAATGGTGAGAGTATGAATTGATAATTGGATTAGAAGAGTTATAAAATTACTGAGGAAGGGACTGTGCCTTTAATCTTCGTAATGATTTGGTTGATGCCATCATGATTCATGACATTAGCAAGTACAGTTAGTTGAACTATTGTTTACAGTGGAAAAATTAACCTTCTTGATTGAACTGGACCCAGCTAGACAATGCTCCTCTCAAGCCATATGGGCCAAATGATAGGAAAAACTCTGCAAATAGATGTTCTTTTGTTTGACTGAATTCAAAGTGAGTGGATGTAAGGGGGAGAGGGGAAAGAATCTACATCATAAATTGCACTGGCACATGATTCATTCAGATTCAAACATTTCATTAATGTAAAAATATAGTAGGGGATGAGGGGGATGAGTATATGTGATCAAAATGCTAAATAAAGTTGCTGCATGATCATCAGATGTTCGTGTAAAAGTACCCAAAAGGTTTTTGGGCATTTCTGTAAAGCCTCAATCCATGGTAGAGTATATGATTTGCCTTCTCTCCTCTCAACACCCACCCCTTTCACTTTCCCGAGGACAAATTCAATTCTTCCTTGTATGCATGCAAATATGAATTTACATATACGTCAAATGTTAATTTCATGCCATCTTCTTTCTCTTCTTAAATTATGGTATTCTCTGGATGATCCATTTTCTGACTGTCCCTGTTGCATTTTCAGTTCAGGGGATTGAATATGCTTTTGGAGCTCATGACTACCCAACAAGCGGCGTCTTCGAGGTTGAACCTCGGCAGTGCCCTGGCTTCAAGTTTAGAAAGTCAATATATATGGGGACAACATGCTTAGATCCTGTCCAGGTTAGAGAGTTCATGGAGAGCCAGTCAGCGAACTATAATGGTGATACATATCACTTGATTGCTAAGAACTGCAATCATTTTTGTGAGGATATCTGTAACAAGCTGACTGGTAACCGAATGCCAAGATGGGTAAACAGACTTGCAAGAATAGGTACGTTATATGCATCTTCTTTATCATACAGTATATTTTACTTTCAGATTTTGCTTTTGTTTGATTACTTTATTCCTTTACCTTTATTCTACCTTTTATTTGGAAAAAAGAGAGAGAAAGTTTGCATGAACTTTTGGCTCTAAGCCTCTAACTATCTTGGTGGCTCAAGGCCTGAATGCTTCTTGTATCAATTGACTATCGTGGTTTAATTCAAATTTTTATAATATGCAACAATTTCCTTGTTTAAGGCTGATGAGGTTTATATAGAGCATGAGAAACTCATGTAACATGTGAACAAACCTTTAGGCTATTAAATAATAAAGAATACTTGAGGCATGGCTTTTATCTGATAAGTTACCTTGTGCATTAGATATATGCTTGGATTTCATCATCCAAACACTGATTGAAAGAACTGGGGAGCACTTACTTTTCTGGTAACAAAATAAAATAAAATGGAGGTTTAACATGATATTCATTGAGTTGTATGCCTTGTTATTGCATTAGTTCCCTTTATATTAATTAGTTTCCACACATTCGTGTGAAGGTGACCGTAGCTCATTCTTGTGTCTTCCTTGTAGGTTCACTGTGCAACTGCATACTCCCTGAGGCCCTTAAATCTACCACTGTATGCCATGACCGTGACTTCCAAGAAGATGACAATGAAAAGAAGAAACTGAGAAGCGTCTTCAGCTGCCTGTCATCACTCTCCATGCATCAGAAGGAAGTATCAATGTCATCCTTGTTTCTGCATTCTCACTACAAGGGCTGTTTACCACCATGGGATTTGAAGAGGTCTAGAACTGGCTCATTGAAGGAACAGTGAGAAATGATTTCTTTATTACTTTCTGCAGTTGAAGGGAGACTGGACACCCATCTTGCAAATTTGCAATATCCAGCTATTGGAGGTATGGGGTATTCCTGCTCATTTGCATCCGTAAGGCCTTAGGGTTTAATCCGTGAGTTTGTTGTTGTGGATGTAGAAATTGAAGGCTTCTGGTCTTCTGTCTTTCCCAACTTGTGTGGAGTTTGCTTGTTGTATTTGTAAAATCCTGCTAATATATTTTTTTGATAAGTTTAAAAATCCTGCTGATGTTAGGCTATCAGCTTCATTGAGATGCAGCCACATTTTTATTACACACCAAGAATCCAAATAGATTTCTGAACTGTTTTATACCATCAACCTTAAACTCCACGAGGTTTGACAATCCATTTACCATCACTTTCTTCAAGTTATGGCTTGATACTCTAGCCCATGTACTGTATCAAATTTATGTACATTCAGAAAGTAACTTCGTGGAAGCACTGCCTTGGCATGGATATTTTTGTAAAGTGATGTTACTATTAAAAGCATTTTATAATAAACTACCCTTCACTTTAAAACATGGTTGTGTAATATGTTGTGAAAAGTTGTGTGTTTATCATTTTTTATTTTTCCAAACCCACCATTCAAGGAGATCGAATGATTTCCCCAGTCAACAGGCAGCTACGAATGAGCTTCTTGTCCTTGGACTCCCACCTGATCTAAATGGAGTAATTGACTGCCTTGATACAAAGCTTTTGAAGAGAATAAAACAAATGCATTTGGTAAATAATTTCAGTGGTTTGTTCCCATCAACATTAGTTTCCTCTTTTTTCTTTTTCTTTTTTTCCAGAAAGTTCTGTTATCATTCATTGAGAGTGGTGGTCCAATGATTTTAGATCTCAATCGTGTGAGGTCTGGTGCTTAATAATCCTGACTTTAATGCCTGGCACTGTATACTCTGGTTTTTTTTTTTTTATCGAAGAGTTGGTAGTCACATGTCTAGTAATGACCCCGTCCTAAGTATATTGATAAGCCCTCATTTTTGGGGAAGAAATACGGTGGTTATAACCAAAACTGCAAGGAATTTACAAGATATAAACACTATACTCTGGAATAACCCTATTGCCCTAGTCTTCAAATATAAAGATTGCTCTCTCACATGTTACTACCTCTTCAGTTCCATTTCTGCGTTTTGAATCCAAATCCATTTTTCAGGGAGGAGGATCACATGCATAAATACTAATCCAAAATGTTACAAACACATGATACATAAAAGCCAGATCTTTGCGTTCAAGAAAAAAGCCCTGAAATGTTGGCTAAAGATTTGCCCATCAGCGCAAATATCTGGTCTATTGTCCCGCGTAAACCCATTGCGCTCTTGACTTAAAATAGCATAAAAGCTTTTTGTAGAAGTAGAATGGGTCAAAATGTGGGAATGGAAAGGAGATGATTCCAACCTCGAAAAACTGGAGCCCAAATCCCTTGTCCTCATGTATCATCGCTATCACCATCGTGGATAACAGGTATGATGGTGCATGACCAAAGAACCCAAAAAAAAAGGAAAAAAAAAAAAAAAGAGCATCTCGTTCATAGTTTACGATGAAATATTCCAGTCAAACGACCACATGTTCCAGCTTCCCTCTTAATTTCCGAGGAAAAACAAAAATCTTCCCTTTTGATCTTCTTTTACTGCATCTTCTTGCCAAATGACATTGTGCTATCCCACTCCTATTTTCACATCTGGAAATTGGAATGCCAGCGATGAGCTGGGTCGACCCGGAGCTCTAAACAGCTCAGAAGGTCAACTTCACGTCCAGTTCCAACACCACCAATCAGAAGGCTTTATCAGTTTAGACTTCAGAACCTGGTAAGCTTCTGATCGTCGTAGTTATCCCACGACACCAATTTTATAATTTTATTGGGTATGAGTTTGAAGAAGAACTGAAATTCAGCGATTATATTTGCACAATAAAAATCTCAAACGCAGTTGAAGCTTTTATGGGTAAAGGAGGTGGGTGTGTGCCAAGCAAGCAGAGGGCACCCGCAGGTGTTTCCGATCAAGATCCGACAGATCCAGAAAGGAACAATCCTGTTTCTGGCCAAAACCAAACCTCAAGTACAAATAATACAACCACCCCAGTTCAAGATGGGGTCATGCAATCGGCCAAGAAGCTCAGGATTTTCCTTGTGTTTTACTCGATGTACGGCCATGTGGAGCTCATGGCAAAGTCAATAAAGAAAGGGGTCGATTCGGTTGAGGGCGTTGAAGGGGTTCTTTATAGGGTCCCGGAGACACTTTCCCCGGAGGTATTGGCGCAGATGAGGGTCCCTCAGAAGGACAATGAGGTGCCCGTGATATCGGCGGAGGGTCTGGTGGAGGCTGATGGATTGCTCTTCGGTTTTCCTGCGAGGTATGGGAGCATGGCCGCACAGATGAAGGCATTTTTTGATTCAATGTTGGGGCTGTGGGAGCAGCAGACGCTGGCCGGTGTGCCTGCCGGCTTTTTCGTGAGCACCGGCACACAGGGTGGCGGCCAGGAGACCACTGCGTAAGTATGGTCTTTGGTATTGAGCGGTTGAACTAATTCAAGAGTTGCTGTTTGCTATATGCAATATTTTGCAGGAATAAGAATTGGCTATATTTGTTATTTCTTGGGAGAAATATCGGTTTGAGAATTCAATTCTTGGTACATTGGGAATCCTTTTAAGTTATAATTAAATGACTTGGAAGCAGTCTCTACCTCTGCATAATCTGTTGGTTTGCATAAGGCATAGTAATCATTATTAGATCATATCGTTTGTATGAGTAGTCGTTGATGACTGCTGTTTTATCCATAAAAGTTGCAACGTTGACTTGCTTCTAGATGAGAATTTGGGAGTGTTTAGGAGCTCGTTTGTATACTTCCTGTATACTCGAGCTATGACTACTTTATTTATATCAATACTACTCATCTTTTACTTATAAAAAACAAAAGAATATTGGGATAGCTCTAAGGATAGTAATCTGAAAAAACATGCTAGCTATGAGATTCAATCTGCAGAAAGTCAGAAACCTTTGCTAATATGCTAGTGACCCAAAAGACAGGGAGGTACAGTAGAGTGGTCTTTTTCCTCACTTTCCAACGTCGGAAGTGAAGGTAGGATTTGATCCCCGATTTCTGGTAAAATGCTTAGACATGCTGCAAGCGGAACTAGCTGACCTTCGAATGATTATTCTGTTGGATTGTCAGTTAAACTAAGAAACTCCATTATGTCTTCTTTTGGTTATGGTGCCTCTCGATTGATCTAAGCAGTAAGCAGTATGTTCCAATTTTCATTCCATACATAAATCAGAATACTTTAGCTTTTCAAATTTTAGAATACTGGAACCACTAAAATGCAAAGATTTCTGTACAGCATGGATTGAACCAATTCTTTGTACTTTTTGTTGGACAAAGAACTGTGGGAGAGCGGGGCAGGGAGCAGGGAGCAGGGAGATTAATGTTAAAATTGTCTTCTCATTCTAGGGAGTTCTTCTTCTTGTTATATATGATACTCATATCAGTTGTGCCAACCTAATTAGTTCAAAGATATGGAGTGAATTTCTGCATTATCATCCTGAAACCTTCCTTCAAGTGATCAAAAGTTTCATCTCCTGACTTTTGCTATTTTCTAATTCCTGCAGTTGGACAGCAGTCACTCAATTAGCCCACCATGGGATGCTTTATGTTCCTATTGGGTACACTTTTGGCGCTGGAATGTTCAAAATGGACTCCCTCAGAGGTGGCTCTCCATATGGTGCAGGAGTGTTTTCTGGTGATGGCACAAGGGAACCAAATGAAACTGAGCTTGCACTTGCAGAGCATCAGGGCAGGTATATGGCTACTATCGTCAAAAGATTTGCCCGATCTTCTAAGTCCGTGCCTGGTTAAATCTCAAGTAGCCTTGCTTAACCAACATTCATTTTCAACTCCATTTTCTGTGCTTATGTGTTGATAGATTTAGACAGCTGAGGAACATTTCATTTTTGAGCCTGAATACTTTGAGCTTCCCACTGGGTGGATTTTACTTCATTGTTTGCTCATACGGTTGTATTTTTGTATATGGTGTGAAAAATCTGTATATTTTGATTGAATCAATGCTTATAATAAATAATATAATGGTTTGTGTTCTTCATTCGATGTTAAATGTTTCCTTTACATCGCCTCTCACTTCAAGTACGAAGATGATTTCATGGCCATGGAAGGGGTTTTCGAATTTTTGTACTGCAATATGGAGGCATTCACATTCTCAAAAGGAGATCTTCGTCAACGATGCTAATAGCGTTAAGTTTGTGCTTTAAGATCAGACCCATTCGTGGACGTGATCTTTTGAGGCTGCAGCGTTCATTTCACAGAGATATTCTTCGTCAACTGATGCCATTGCATCGCTGCTCCTTGAAGCATAATAACGAATTGCTCTGCCGAAACGGTTTACCAAATAAACCATGATTACAAACTTTTACCTAAATATGTGTATTAGTCATTCCAGTACTCACTAATATATCACTTTTACCTATGATCGCCGGCCAGAATAGAAAGAAATTATACCACTTTTTGAATGGATAAATTACAACACGTAATAAGTATTCAACCACAACTCATCCTCCATCTCATCCCTGCATTTCTTTCGTACAGGAGGAAAAATGCTGTGTGAACTCGAGCTCAACAACGAAACGAGGTTGAAGACAGGTGAATGACACAGTGCGAGTTTTTGCATCATTTGCCCAAACAAGGCAGTACAAGGCATATTTCCCCCCAAGAACTATAAAAGAAATAAATACATAACTGAAATCTTGTCCCAGTGATTCACATGAAAATAAAGAAAATCAAATGTCCCCAACCAATAACTCAAACATGTCACTAAGTTACAGATCATACAAACGTCTTCTGCTGCGGTTCTACATTTTGAAGAACTGGCCAAACAGCACCAGTCTAGGAAGTTCTGCACCCAAATTTACAGCCTTTGAACCTTCAAGCGATGAAGTTGGTGCTTAGCAACACAAGTGACAGCTATATGCATCGTGGGAAGAGGGTCTGCCCCACATACCCACCAGTCATTGCCCTTCGCACATTGGATTCAAACAATTTCGGGTTGTCTCTTAAAACTGCAGCAGCATCATGATTGAGTGGATCTTCACTGTTAGGTTCCTGTGTACAAACAGCTTGTGATTAAAAGGGATGCGCCTAGTTGCAAGAATGTACTGGTGAAACAATAATCAATACCGTGAAAAGATGAAACAGGCCATAAATTATAGTGTTTATATTTAACACAGGTTTCCAGTCTTCTCTTAGAATGTTGAGGCAGACATTTCCTTCCAAGTCAATATTAGGATGGTACACCTGCATGTTGGATGCATTGTTAAAACTGCCTTACCTCACTTAACTTGGAATATTTATCAAGAAACAAGTTTTTTTAGAGGACAGGATGTGTTTACTTACCTTTGTCTTGCACTTGACTTTTGGTGCTTCATGAGGGTAAATAGGTGAGACTTGGAAAGTGAACACAAAAGTACCACCTCTGTTACAAAAATAAGAGATTTTGAGTATTCAAAACTTCATAAACATAATACTCCATCAGCCACAGAAGAATGCTATAGATTTTTAGAGTCTTCTTACAGATAATATCCTTCATCAGGCTTAATGGTAACCTCAAATTTCATCAAGTCATCCTTGCCGTTGGGGAAAGATATGCTACAAGATTTTGGCAGGTTCAGTTCGCTGATGTCTACACAATGAAAAACATAAAAAGCTTAGAACATAACCTATATAGCTCTGCTGGAAGCTAGTGGGTCGATTATGTGCTTTTTATACAAGAAACTGCCTTTCAATTTTTACATCAATTTGCCCACAAGACAGATTATTAGGAATTCTGAGTAAAGAACCAATGTATGCCAATAAGATCCTGAAACAATGCCAAACAAAGTTTTCAAATAAAAAACAAGTTGGCTAAGCTGGTCTACAGTTTTAGAATGTGTCAACCAAATCTTAATAGGATGAAGTACCTCATAGCGACTGCTTCAGGTACCTTGAGTGAAAAGCTTAAAGTACATTAATCTAGTCATTCAAATAAAAATATTGGATTCAATACCTCTGTGAAGACGTAATTCTCCAGCGCTTTGCTTCTTGATAAGCGACTGTCCATTAGCACTCTCTGCAAGTTCCTTTTGCTTTTCCTTCACCTTAAATAGCTTTATCATTTTTCCTACAACAAAATAACAAAATCTGTTTACAAGGAATGCAATGCTACCATATCAAAGTAAAAGCTTAGTCAGCACAATAGGATCTAACTAAAAATCTGACTCATAAATATTTTAAATAAAGAAACAGGAAGTCTGTCTTGGCATATACAACACACATGATTGCCAAAGATCATCACAAAAGTGGCAGCATCAAAGACTAAGACACCAAGGAAGCAGCACACAGAAGATCACCATAAAGAGAATGACCAGCGTGGAGAACCAGGGCCCAAAATTCTCACTCAAGCCACACTCAACTCCAGCCACAGATCTGAAATATGTGCTCTTAATATTTTCACCACATTTTAAGAAGCACTTCTTTTAGCAGATTACATGAGCATTTCGATCATTCCACATGTCAAATTTGATGGATTATTAGTTTTTTTTGTTGATAAGTAATAACAAATTGTATTTATTAAAGATTGGGCAAAATGCCAATTACAAAACGAAATGCCCTATCTAGTAGGTGCATTTGAGGTAAGGAAATCATGCAAGTCCATGTGGATTATTAATGATTTTCTGATCTGATTGGACTAAATATACAACAGAATACTTTGATATGTGGATAGATAAGTGGATGGTGTATTGATGCCAATCTAGTTACTGGCATACTTGAGGCACGTAAAACACTAATCCAGTAACTATCACTTGATACTAGCAGAATAAGCAGATGAGGCAACCTTTCCCTTTTGTAACAGGCTGTTATCAGCTTCCTCACAAGTTGCTCCAGAATACTCTCATGAACTAGAGGAAAAAACCTGGAGCATATTGGGGTGAATGTGGGTACAATGTTAATGACTCTCAATGTTGAATTGTTGATGCATGAAAAAAATTGTCCAAACAAATATATGTATTGATATAGCTAAGAAACACACAAAAAATAACTTCTCATGAAAAAATAAATTCTTTTCAGAAACCCATTTAACAGATTTTTTATTTTTTTATCAAACAAAATAACTAATGACCATTTATTCAGCAAAATTACCCAATCAAGGAATCAAGGAAGCCTTATAGCCATCCAAAATTTAGCAAACCAAAAAGAATATCTCCCACCATATATTACCATGATCCTACAGTAATGCAATTACGTAGGACTGTATATATAGTGAATGACAACAACTTGTAGAACATGAAACAAAAGACCCGTTTAAAAAAAAAAATTCCCACAACTATTCGAGCTTCCAACCAATAACATGGTTCATACAACAATTCAGGAACTTACAGCTCCTTACCAATGGTATTTCGTGAAAGTCTTCATACCAATTACCACATAATACTTTTCAAACAAAACCACCATGCTTAAACAAAAGTTATGAACTTAACCAAAAAGAAAAAGAAAAACACCGAGAGACAACAAGTTTAAAAGTTCTTAGTTCTTAATACATAAAACTCAAGCAATCCACAACAGACGCACCCATAAGGAAAATAACCTCGTTGACCACAATACTTAGAAAATAACTCAAAAAAAACCCAAAACAGAATAAAACCCTGCATAATTACAAAATCTTCAAGTAAACCCAATCGCAAAGAACCCAGAACCCGAACAAAAGCCCCTCCACCCTCTCCCAAAAGTTGTAAGGAGAATAAACGTATGCGAAGCTCCTAACCTGGATCAGATTATCGTAGAGGGACGTGAAGATAGAAAAAAGGCAACAGATACGATCGCGTGCAAGGAAATTATGATAGAGAAGACAAAGAGTACAGCTTTTACCTTGTGACAATAAACCGAGGGACTTTTTTTATCTGCGAGGGTGAGAGAGAGCTAGCTTGGAAGGAATCTGCAGGAGAATTTTTTATATTTTAGGAGTGGGGTCGGTCTCAGCATCTTTTTTGTTTTGTTTTTATACCAAAAAAGGACAATGCTAGGTTGCAGATTAAGCACTCCATAAATACTCCATAAATGTACGTCGTCTTTTATAATTAAAAGAAAATTATTATTGTAGAAGAAGTTTTAAAAGAAAATAATTATTATTTTTATTATTTAAGAGATGATTTTTTTTTTCTTTCTCTTTTGTTTTTTATATTACAAATCGACTGAAAATCTCTTATATATGTAAGAAAAACTCAGTACGATAATCATTCAATAATATAGAGAGGTCACATTTGCGTGAAATACGGAGAGATGGGGTACTTGTACGCCCACATTATTGACTTTTGTACAACATTTTTTTTTGAATGATCATCCATAAAAAATATGTTTCGTTAAAATCTTGTCAATGAAAAATATAGTCGGAAAAAAATTAATGGTAAATAAAAAAGAGTACATTATTCTTATGTACCATCAAGTACTTTTAGGATTGTCTCATTAAAATCTTGCAAAGGAAAACTCAATGAAACAAAACCTCAGCGAAGGAAAGATAGTATAATCAGCACAAGTATTTAAGACATTTACTCCTCTAAAAAGTGCATGACGATAGATCTTTAAGTTTTTACATTCCAATGTTCTGCACAATTTTCTTGAATATCGCAGTTGGTAATGCCTTCGTGAATAAATCTGTCAAATTATCATTTGATCATATTTTTGATATGTCCTCATCTGATTTGAATGATACAAACAACATTATTTTCATATAAAATTGTTGGACTATCATTGATTATGGAAAGACCGCACTTTTATTGAACATGTAAAATCACTGATCTAGGTCAAATACACTCTAAACTTGTTTCATGAATTACAATAATCTATGAGTGATTTGAAAATATGGCAGATAGTATTTGTTTGATAGATTTAGTAGAAATTTGGGACCTGCAGTAATACTTAAACTCCCATTGAGAAAATACGTTAGTTTTTCAAATAATAATCAATAATACATTAGAGGGAACATGTTAATATTCTCATCTAAAATATTTCTCACTCTTGGATTAGGGAGAACATGCATAGCAAAAATGATCATTGAGAACTACCAATATTTAACAAAAACTACAAAAACTTGAGACATAGTTCTATCGATTCAGTGCGGAAGCAAATTTTAATTCGTTTGATATTGTTGACAAATGAAATATTTGCGAAAATTTGAAAGTTCTAGATTGTTGTTTAAAGATAATCGTTTTCACCCATCGGATACTCACGCAATATCTTATATTCCTCATTGATTTAATTGTTGTTCATCCATAACGATATTATAATTGAGAGAAATTATTTTGTTAATATTCCATATTTGAACCAATAACTTTTTACACCTCAGCCACTCATATTTTCTCTCGAGACTATCAATACCATGATAGGAGTAGAGATGCATCTTTATAGTAAAACTGATCCTGAAATTATTGCAACATCAAGAACCTTCAGTGTTCAATATGTCGTCTCTATTACAACCATGTCTCAAAGACTACTGACGAGAGCGAGGCTGATCATCTTAATAATCAAATATCTTAATTGTATCAAAAACTTGCAACTAAAAATAAAAAGAATAAAAAGTTAAGAGAATAAAATAAGGAGTTGAAGAAATTTGCAGACTGGTATTCTTGTGACTTAAAACCACGAATAAAAGAGTTGGAACGAGAGAGAACTTAAATACAAAGTCAATAACAACAGCTAATAGCAGAGGTTTATCGTTTACGAGAAAAATAAGGATAGCTGCAATTAATTTCGCTGGCTTTTGAAAATATGCATCCAGCATATCTTGTAATCTTGACTAAGTGAGATTTGAAGAGATGATGGTTTGTCTTGTTCTTATTTTTATCTCTATAAGAGTAGTTTTTAGTTTTATCTAATTCGCTTCAAATCTTCTTATCATCTCTGTAATTCATCTACATTCTCATTCTACAAATTTTTAATGATTCATCAATTTCCTTTTAATATTTCTCGTGATCAATATATGATGTATTATCTCAGGTGCCATGATACAACACGAAAATGATCTGGCTAATAAGTCAGATCATGATGTCATATATGAACTTATGAGTCTTGGAACTCGATACTCATCATCCATTATCTCATTTTTCGTTCAATTACAGTCCAAAACTCGCGATATTGAAAAGCTTAATGAAAAGATCGATGCACTTCAACAACTTATTCAAGAGTTTAACAATAAAATTGTAGAGTTAAAGTAACAAAATAATGATTTAAATCATTGATTGCCTCTTCATTTCAACTGTCTAATCTTTCAGACAAGGATGACATGTTGATCTTTGAAAAACAAATACATTTGAGAGATGAGGCTAAAAGTCTCAAATTTTTATAAATTATTTAGTATTTGAATAACAAAATCTTTCATTTTTGAATTTATTTTTTAAATATATAGTCGTTCTTGTGATCTGTTCAGGAATTATAACAAGGTAAACGATCAACGTAAATTGCAATAATGACAAATCCGGATTTTGATAAAAACATATGGGCATATAGGATTATTTTCAAATTCTTTTTTCAATAGATATTCGCTTAGGCGATTATACCATATGCGTTCGGATTGCTTTAACCCATATAAAGATTTTTGAAATTTGATAGAGTACATACTTTTAAATGTACTTGGATTAGATGCTTCAAGTATTGCATATCTTTCAGGGATTTTCATATATATGTCATAATCTAATGATTCATATAAATATGCAGTAACCATATCCATCAACCGCATATCCAATCTTTTTGTAACTATTAAGCTAATTAAAAATCTGAATGTGATTGCATCCGTAACAAGAATATATGTTTCCTCATAATCAATTCCGAGTTTCTGCAGGAAATTTTGTGCAATAAATCGTGCTTTGTACTACATATTTTTATTTTTTGCGTTACGTTTTCGTACAAATACCCACTTATATCCAAAAGCATTACACAATTTGCTATTTGGACAACAGGTCCAAATACTTTTTGTTTTGCTAGCGAGTTTAATTCAGCAAATACATCTCGCTTTACTAGCGAGTTTAATTCAATTTCAATAGCTACTTCATATTTTGGCCAATTATTTATACGTCGTACATTTTTTGACCATTTTTAGTTCATTTTCTTCATTACTTTTGGTAATATCAATGGTCATTTTATATAAAAATATGTTGTCAACAATAGTTTTATTTCTATCCATAATTTTTTCAGTACTCATGAAATATATTGAGATCTTATTATTTTCAAGTACTTGTTCCTTTTCAGAAAAAAACATTTCATGAAACACTTATTTAGGAGGTACTATTTAGGAGTTTCCTCTTCATAAAGATTATACTCTTCAGGAGTTTCTATTTTATACAGAAAATTTGGATAGATCTTATTATTTATTTTGTGGGTACGATCTTTTCAAGAGCACAAATTTTTTATCTTTTTGCTTTTTTCTTTTGTACCAATAGGTCTTCAACGCTTTAAGCGTGTCTTAAACTCATCTATTACTGTTTTGACAGCTTGTCCTTCAAGAATTTCTATTCTTGTTTGAGCATTAATAATAGTAATATATAATTTTACAACACTTTTAGTGTCAGTAAATATATTTGATAATTGATTTGCAAACTTTACAAATAGATAATCCTCTGAACTTTTGGTTTACATTTATTTATAAGATGATCAAATTCAAATAGGGCTTTATTTTTTCAAATAATTTTTTGTTGTACTTCAGACACCGATATTTCATTATTTCAAAACATGATAAAATATCTAAAAAAATTACTATAATGTATACAAAAGCTTAGTATAAGTGAATCAATTGTTTAGCTGTACAACGGGTACCTGACCAATGTTAAGTCACACAATATCTATAACAAACATCTTCATATTTCTACAAAGAATTATTTTGAGGGTATTTATCCTTCTTTGAGTTTGATTACTTTTAGTGATACGGTATATCTATATTATTATATTCTTTAGTGTTGTCGCTTCTAGGACCAGCACTTCTATTATTCCTCCTACCACGTCAACGCCACCGATTTCTTCTAAAAGATATACAATTTGCTTCTAGAAATGATGTAAAAGCAGTAGGACGTGATTGGTGATTTATTAATAAAAAAAAATCATTATTTAGCTCAACCACTAGAAGATAAGATAAAAATTCAGAATATTTGTTGAATTTTTATTCTCGATACCATTGCTGTAGGAGCACATTAGAGACATAAAAAAATAATATATGTCTTCTCTAACATGTCATTATCAGTGACTTTCTCATTGCATAATTTTAGTATTGAGGTGATTTTAAAGAGTGTAGAGCTATAGTCACCATCACTTTTTAAATTTTGCAACTTCATGTGCAATTAGTCATAACGAGTTTTTAGGAGGATTACATCTTCTAGTACTCATATCTCTCCCTTAAATCATTTCACAAAGTAAGAAAATTGTTTTTTCACCGTGAGATATATAGCACGGTTCTGCAGGGACACATGATTTTCTTATTTGATTGTATCTCTTAAGTTTATCATATCCAAATGGATCTCATCAATAATCTGAGATAAATAATTTTTTTCAGAGATGTCAAGAGCAACGAATTTCAACTTTATAAGATTTGACATTTTTTACATATATGAATAGTGAAATAAATATGTGTATCTAATAAATATATTTATAAAGTCATAGGAGTAAACGCAAATCTTATCAAATAATAATATGCAATATAATATTTAATATATCTAAAAAATTACAAATAATATATTGAAAATCTTACTTAAAGTAGAAGACTACTAGTTTTAGAATTGGTAGAACTTCATATTGATAACCTGTTATAAAACTAAAAGAAAACTAATATTACAAGATAATTTATAAAATAAAATATTTAAAACTCTTATTACTCAAGAAATTAATTTTTTCTCTTCTTTTCCATTTTATCTTTCTCTATTCTTTTTCATTTTTTATATTACAAACTGACTGAATATCCCTCGCATAAAAAAATTTAGTGCAATAATCATTTAATAATACAGAAGGGGACAGATTTGCATGAAATGCGAAGAGATGGGGAGTACGCCCCATTGTTAACTTTTGTATGACAATGTTAGTATAAATGATTTTTCTTGTTTTAAATATTTTTAAATATCTTTAATAATAACAAAATAAAATTATATTTAAATTCATTAATAATTAATTTCTTAATTATTTAAAAATAATAAAATATATATAAATGGACATCAAAAAATTTTAAAATATGACATTCTTGTATAATTTAGAAGAAAATATCTTCAATCAACATAATCATATAACTTAATTAAAAATAAATTTAATTTTATAAAAAATACCTTCAATTTGAATATAAAATTATTTAAAATTTATAGAATTGATATAGAATATATATATATATATATATATTAGATAAAAGTAATGTGCAAAGCACGTTTATCTAGTTTAATTTCTAACAAAAATTAGAAGATTATTTATAATTAAATAGATGATAAATAATTACACGTTTTCATATATTATAAAAAAAAATGTTAATAAAAATAATAAGATAGTCTCATAAATAAACATAACCTATAGTTTTATCAAATTTGTTTGAGATAATTTTGATTGAAACTTTAATAAAAGATTCGTTCAAATATTATATTTTTATAATTCTAAGACGATGACCTAATATTTGCGTCATTTTACACAATCTCAAGAGAGAGGACATTAAAATATCTATGTTTGTAGTTTTTGAGTTTTTCTAGATCTACATAAACTTGAATCATCCATAGTTTTTTTAGTTATATGATTATTTTTAAAAAATAATATAATTATTTTTAAAAAATAAATTATGTAGTTTATAATTTATATAAAAGAATATTATATTATAATTTATAACATGAAATTTTAATCTTAAATATGTAAATTTATTAGATCATATATATTTCAATTAAATATCAAACATATATAGTATATTAATTATATGTATTGTCTATTATTACCAATTTAATATAATTATAGTTAATTGTATATACCGTATATTTATCATCTAAAAAAAAAAAATACATTCATTTTAAAATTATAAAATAATTTTTAAAGAATGAAATTATTAATCATATAATAGGAATAAATTTTTGTGAATAAAATTAAATTCTCTAACGTATAAATTAACATCTCTAAGTGAGGATTGTATTATTATATTATTATGAATTGTTTATTTATATATATTGTTATATATTCTATACTATTATTATTATTCTATATTTATTTTATATAAAAAAGTTTTAAATGAAAAGTTTATCGTTATAGAAAATTGAAATGATGTAATTAAATTTAATGTCAAAAACATTATTTCGATGATTAATAGAATTAATGGATTGTATTTAAAATAATATTTCTCATTAAATACAGTATTTATTTTAACAAAAATGGATGGAAAGTGTTAACTTTAATAGAAAAATAAAATTTTTCGTTAAAATAAGATTTTTCATTAAATAGCCATTTTATATATATAAAGATATATATATTTCTCTCTGATAATATTTTTGAAACTCAAAGATAAAATGGAAATAAAAAAATTAACTAGATAGCATAGCAGCACTAAAGAAATTAGGAACTTATTTATTTTGGAAGATGAGATAAAAATTTTAGATCACATATCAAATTTATTATTATATTTTTTTAAATTTTTATATAAAATATAATAAAAATTCAATTTTTTTAAATTTTCACCAAAAATTTTCAAATATTTAAATAAAATTAATATTAAAAAATATATCTTATAATAATAATTTATTTTATTTCTTATTTTTACCTTATCCTATCTCATTTATATAAACAAATCAGATCGTAAATTAGTCGTTAACCCCTTTACAAACAGAAATCTCCAAAACTACCCCAATATCTATTTTTGCAATGCAATCGGGTAAAACTACTCCTTTACAAACAGAAAGTCTCCTCACTCTATCTGTGTGCACCCCCCACCCCGAAAACCCTAACCCCAACCATGCCGAAGCTCCCCCTCTTCCTAATCCTGATCCCTTTCCTCCCATTTTTATGCATCTCATTCTCTCCGGAGAACCCTTCTAGTCGCCGAGTCCTCGTCTTGCTCGACGACCTCGCCCTCCAATCGTCTCACTCGGTTTACTTCAAGTCCCTCCAGTCCCGTGGGTTCGAGCTCCATTTTAAGCTCGCCGATGACCCCAAGATCGGGCTGCAGCGTTACGGCCAGTATCTATACGATGGCCTTATCTTGTTTTGCCCCACGACCGAGCGTAAGTTCGTGTTTTTCTCAATTTTGTTCTAGATCTGTTTGGTTTATTGGACAATGCGAAAAGATACGTGAAATCCTGGATCTCATTAGCTCAATTGAAAGAAATAGTGATATATTATTCTTTGGTTGACCGAAAGTTGACCTTTGAGTTTGTAAAAAGTATGAAGGGCTTAGGTTGTATTTATAGTCCTTTCAGTCGTCTCAGCATCCAAACATTTTGAAAGCTTAATAATAGCGATTTGAGGTGAATTTGTAGGATACCTGCCTTTTTGTTTATTTCAGTATTTATATTGATGGAGGAGATCAGAAATGCAGATGCATTTTAGTTTGTTTATTTGTTCTCCGATTTTTTTGTGTAAAAATTTGTAGGTTTTGGAGGATCACTTGATTTGGCTGCCATACTGGATTTTGTTGATTCTGGTCATGATTTAATCATTGCGGCTGATAGTAGTGCATCGGATCTAATAAGAGAAATTGCCACTGAGTGTGGAGTTGATTTTGATGAGGTGTGTATCTATCTATCGGAACCTAATATATTCTTTTCTCAACATTTCAATTCCGTCCAGTATTTCTGTGTTTCTAGGTGATTGAGAAATCGATTTATTCATTAAAAAAAATCAGTCAATAACCATCTTGGTTGCCTTATGTTTTTATTTAATTTAATCATTTATGCGTACAGGATCCGGCAGCTATGGTTATTGATCACACGAGCTATGCAGTTTCAGAAACTGAAGGAGACCATACTTTGATTGCTAGTGATGATTTCATCAAGTCTAATGTACTTTTGGGAAGTGAGAAAATTGAGGTTAGTGCAGGCTCTGAAACTGTCAATCTTGGTTA
Organism: Platycarya longipes; assembly: GCA_036559045.1. NCBI lineage: Eukaryota > Viridiplantae > Streptophyta > Magnoliopsida > Fagales > Juglandaceae > Platycarya > Platycarya longipes. The sequence goes on along the minus strand of CM071793.1, from coordinate 6,790,397 downwards.
TTCAGTTTACGTAACACAACCATGCACACGTTATCAACACTTGTATTTGACTCATACCTCTGGTCTCTACACATATTTCAATGAATTATCCACTGTCTCTACACACGGTTCTTGTTTATTATATTTTTCAAAATTGATAGTTTTGCTACTCCCTCCAACTTTATTTGTTCATCGTTTCCTTTTTCCTGATTTGTACATCAATAGGTTTTGCAATGACCGACTACGTCCTTAGTCCCGAATCTTCATAAACAATGAGTTTTTGATGTCACTTCATTTCATAACAGTCTGTGCTCAATTTTAACGTGCATTTGCACCCACTGACCAACCACTGTGTGTCATTAGTGGTTATGACAATCACAATTTCAGCTTTTTTATTAGTTTTTGGATAAACTTGTGACAGGCTCCTGTACTTTTCCAAGGAATTGGCCATTCTTTAAGTCCTGCCAATAGCCTGGTATGATGTCTCCCTCTCATATGCTTTTCCACAACTAAGATATGTAAATGCGAACGAGAATATTTCAATTTTAATTGTGCATATGCTTTGCTGTGTTCATTGTAATTTCCTGATGTCTTTTGCACATTATTAGGTGCTGAAAGTTCTCTCCGCTTCTCCTTCAGCATATTCTGCTAATCCAAAGTCCAAGCTGTCAAATCCTCCATCACTCACTGGATCTGCTATTTCTTTAGTTTCTATCCTGCAGGTATTATGGCACTCAACCTCATCTTCCTCTGCTCTTTGACTAAGTAATTTGTCTTGACTTGTTCCTTACTGTTTTTTATGGTTTTTTCATATTTTATATATGATTTCTATACAATACAGAGGCAGGTGTTTGTATGTGGGAAGAAGAAGGATAACATTTAGTATTTAGTTTATTCAGTTCTACCAAGCTCTTTATCTTTCTTGTGTTATTCTAAAGTAGCTGGCATTCTCTATATCAACATTGTTTGTTCTAGTGCCTCAGTAGGATATCTCTCTATAAGGCATCAGTCTTAAGATACAGGCCATGGGAGTTTTTCTTACTTCCTTAAAGTGGGCCAGTGGCTATAATCCTCTAATGGAGGGCCCAAGCCACATGGCATATACTCCTAAGGGATTTGTCATATTTAAACATTACAAAGAGTAATAACTTCTTATTTTCAAACAATATGGGTCCCATATACCAGCTATCTCATCCTTTTATCATATGGGGTATCACAATCTCCCCCCATAAATTCTTAACGTCCTCGTCGGGTCCATCTGTCGTAAATGGCACGGCTCAAGTTCTACATTTCTAGTTGGGATCAACTCTGATTCCATTTGTAACGTCCTAATGGATAAAGCCACATAACCTATACTCCAAAAGGATTAGTCAATGATAGAATTTCTCCTTAAATAATGTGGGATCTCATACACCATCTACTTTATCCTCTTATCATATGGGGTATCACAGTGACTTTATGAATACTAAAAAGGAAAGGCCTGGCCTGCATACACATATGACATGAACCTTTTTTCCGTTACCGATATCTTTTTTTTTTAATCAGTATATGCAAACTTTATTAATCTGTCTGATAAAACAACAACTGAAAAGTAGCTTAATTTCTCGTTCAGATTCCTTGTGGAATATATATTACTTCAAATAACGTCACTACTTTGCAGAAAACAATGTACTATGAATTCAGCTCTGTTCTTACATGTGTTTCCTTGTGTTGAATCCACATTATTTCGATGGCTCTGAGCATGGAAACTGCTTCTAGTATTGAACCCATTTACTGGAGTTTGCTTTTGATCCTCTTTGTTATCAATTCATTTCTCATGCTTGATTCTAAGAGCAAGCCTTGCCTGCATAAAATGAAACATTTGCTAAGCAATTCATATTCCTAATAGGCTTGTAAAAAGATATTAGAATTTGGAGCTTGTTCTCCCGTTGGATAGGGCTCGGCAGCCCGCCCAATCCACTCAGCCCATCGAGGTAATGAGTGGGAAACCCGCCTGTTCACTCATGCAGGCAGGCAGATGGCTTAGAAAATAAATGTAAAGCTGGTGGATAACGGGTTGGGTTTTATCCAACTGCATTTTACCCACCCATTCGCACTTCACTATAAAAGAGGGGAAAAAAACCTAGATTCTTATTCTTTTCCCATCTACATTCAGCCTCCAGCTGCTCTTCCCATTACTCTTCCCTCACACCTCTCCTTCCATCTCTTCTCCATTTTTTCTTCTCCTCCCTCATCATTTTTTTCAGATTACTGTGTTTTTTTTTCTCCTCCCACTTCTTCTTCTTTGTCTGCCCGAATATGGCTGGTAGCATCACTACTGTTGGATGGTAATATGTACCTTAATGCATGTTTATTTGTGTCCGAGCAAGTTGGGTTGGGGTATAGAGCCTTGAGCACGGTGGGGGTGGACAGACTTGTATGGTTCATATAAGGGTATGATAAACTCATTGTTTGAAAGTTGCAATATATGACTCTTTTAATATTTTTTTCATAAGTAATAATCTTTATTGAATACAATGAAACTAGACATTGTCCAAGTACACAGAAAGTATACAAAGTGAGACACCTAATTACATTCTAGTAAGCTGGAAAGACTGTTTATTGACTGTTTTAATATTTTTGATGGAGTGGAACTTATTTATGTCTGACTTTGTGTAATTAAAACCTATTGCTTGCAATAACATTATCGGTTGTTTTGATACCATTTAGTGGATGGTATTACTGTAAATGATCTCATCATGAAATCTTATATATATAAATATATATGTAAAATTTAAACATGCTTAGATCTTGTTTGTTTCAGGCTAGAAACAATGCTCGGATTTTGATCTCTGGCTCATTGGTTATGTTCAGCAATAGGTACGTAGTACTTTCCAGTTAAAAAATCTTTTCCTATTGCATGCCCTCTTTTGATATATATATATATATTTTTTTTTCCTTACAGATTCTTCAGATCTGGGGTTCAGAAAGCTGGGACTCCGACTAAGTGAGTAAACTTTTTGAGTTGCCATTGTTTTGTGCAGTGTTGGTAAGAGCACAGTGCCAAGACCAAAGTGCTTTGCTTACGAATGGTGGAGTGTATTTACAAAAGACACTTTTTTATGCTTTTTGATATCTACACACCACTGTGTTTTGAAAGAAAAACTGATTATATGTTTATTTTGTGGTAACAGATGTGAGAAATCGGGTAATGAGCAGTTTTTGACTGAACTTAGCAAATGGGTTTTCCATGAAAGAGGACATCTCAAGGTCAGCATCCTATTGTAGTAGTTTTGTTTATGATTTAATTCCTCTTAAGACAGTTTGTGTCATTGTTTGATTACCATATTTTTGAGTTATTTACTGCTTCGTCATATTAAGACCTTTATTGATCAATAGGCTGTGAATGTACAACACCATAAAGATGGGGAAGCTGATGAACCGTCCATGTATAGGATTAATGATGACTTGGTAATTTTGCTTTACTTTTTCATTTGGTTTCAGAGCACAACATAAGACTGATTAAATGGTTTTCTGTACTACTCACACTTCGTATCCGGTTGAAGGTATATTCAGTTGAGATTTATGAGTGGTCTGGTAGAAGTTGGGAACCATATGTAGCTGATGACGTTCAGGTGCAGTTTTACATGATGAGTCCCTATGTTCTGAAGAATTTATCCACTGACAAGAAGGTGAAGTAGTTACAAATTTGCATGGGATTTTACCGGCTGAGTTCCTACGGACTCTTTTTTTTCTTTTCTTCTTTTAAGAAAAAAAGGGGGGGGGGGGAGTGTGGAGGAATGAGCACCTCTATTTATAATTTTGTTTTCTTGCAGGGCCGTTATTTTACAGCATTCAAGGTTCCAGATGTTTATGGGGTTTTCCAGTTCAAGGTTGAGTACCAAAGGCTTGGGTACACAAGCTTATCCCTGTCAAAGCAGGTATATAATATGTAGTATTCTCAGTTAGATATTGTAAAGAGGAGCAACATTAGGATTATTACAGAGAGAATGTATGTTTGATAACTCTCTAAAGCATTCCATAGGTGAGTCCTAAGGGCTCTGTTTTGGGGTGGTTATCCCGTCGAAAAAAAAAAAAAAATCTTGAAAGCATTGGATCCTAGTGTGTAGTTTAGAAGTAAACATAGATGGCTGAGCATTCTTGCAAAGAATCCAATGCTTATGTCGGGTCTTGGTCGCAACTTAAAAAATGATCCAGAACTGGGACCATGATCTGTGCCTTCTCCACAGTATATTGCTTCTAAGCTGTTGAGTTTAAGGTTAAATTTAAAGGTCTGATTTTGAAATGCAATAGAAGAATACATGACAGATCTGCAACTCAATTGCCATTTTTGATATTACTTGCTAGTGTGACTCATGTTACAATATATAAGCACCTTTTTTCATGTGTACTATGTATTGATAATTCTTTTAATACAGATTCCAGTCCGGCCCTATAGGCACAATGAATACGAAAGGTTTATACCTGCGGCTTATCCCTATTATGGGGCAGCATTTTCAATGGTATGAAACACCCCTTTTTCTCTCATCAGTCTTCTTGTCTATATGCAGTTTTAAACAAATTACCTTTTCAGTTGTTTGTTTATTTTTCTTAGTTTTAATTTCTTGGAGGGATAATTAGAGGATCCTCCCTGGATTTCTGGCAAACAGCTTATCTGCCCTACTGCTGTTGTGGTCATTTCTACAGAAGCTGGGATTTATTTTTTTTCCACTAATGCTAGGATGGTCTAGGTTGGGAAAGATGTAATTCCAATTGCTCCTTGTAGATTGGCATACAGATAACAGCAGCCTACTCAGATCAGATTGCGTGTTAAACGTTTTCAGCCTTAGCCTAGTTTGAATTGAGTTGAGCTCTGCAGATTGCGTGTTAAACACTTTCAGCCTGAGCTCGGCAGAAATTTTCATTCCATATTGAATAATATACTCGAACTTGGCTTACTATGTAATTGAGCTTAACTCAAGCTCAACCCTAGCAAGTATTGCTGGCAGAGTTAAGTACGCAGACTTATGGGCTGAGCTCAAGTTATTGACAAATGGTCTATCAACTCGTGATGAGTCTTAGCTTAGCTAAACTAGCTTATGCTCGATACCTGACATTAATTTGGCATATATTGTTCCAACAATTTGTTGCCGATTTTCCTCTTAGATTGGTTTGTCTCCTGTTCTGTTGCACTCCCTTCTTTGTCACGAAACCGTTAGCTTGAGTTTCCACTTCATTCTGTTCTGGGAATGCTGTAAAATGTCAGTGCTCATTGCTTTACCAAAGAAGAAATGTCAGGGTAGCAAACAATTTTGAATTTGTATACTAGAATAAGATATGCTTGAATTTTGAATTTTGAATTTTGAATTTTGAATTTTGGATTTTGAATTTTGAATTTTGAATTTGTATACTACAATTTTGAGTTTAAATGTGGATGCAGATGGCAGGTTTCTTCATATTCACTGCGGTCCACCTGTACAACAAGTAGCTGTGAACCATTGCATATGGAGAAAATGTAGCATTGGGATTTAGAGCCCAATTTTTGAATTGGAAATTTTGATCCAGCAATGAGTTCACGTGGAATGTTTATTATATAATGGACCCATAAGTTGATAGTTGGTCAAAGAAAATGCAATTTGCCATCAGATACATCACTGTATTTGTCACTGTAGTTGAAGTCACTTTCATTAACTCAATTGCGTATTTTCAAGTCTGTCTGAATATGATATTTGGCCAATGGAAAATCTAGAGACACTGAAATTGCAGTCATTAACATCCTCAATAGATTAGCTAAATTCCAAAAAACCTATTTCAAATAGCTATTAGGACATAAGAACTGATGGCATTGGATTAAGCAAATTCATTTAAGATAGACTTCAGTTACAGTAAAACTAAATTTTTGTTCATATTGGGATGTAGACTGTAGCACTGCCAAATCAATTGTTTATTATTATTTCATCTCTCTTCTTTGCCTTCTCTTTCTACTGAAATCTAAAGAGGGAAAAAAGGTCTAAATAAAATAAAATTAATTAGAATTAAAAATTAGGCAGAATGATAAAATATGATAAAATTAAATAATTAATAGCTAAATAAAAATAAATATTGTTTAAATAAATATTATTTTTTTATTATATAATGAATAAATTTAAAATTAAATATGAAAATTTGGTGTGAATAGAATAATTAAAATTAAATTTGTTTCATATTATTTTATTATTATATAACGAAAAATGACTATGGAGCTTTGATGCCAATGGAATAGTAAAAATTAATTTCATCTCATATTAACTAAAAGTGGAGTTTAACTTCGGCTAATCCATATAGCGTTAGCATTAGTTTTTCTATTTGCATCTTCAAAATCACATGTTTTGAAGACTGATTTTGCATATTAAGAAAAACTTCCACATTGGATTATGTATATTTAAATTAAATAATAATCAAATATTATTTTTTATTTTTTAAAATTATTATTTTTTATATTTTTTACAATTAGTACCCACCTTGTATCATCAACTTAATACAAATTTTATGTACCAAAATTATTTTAATATAAATTTCACGAAGTTAATTTTAATAAGTAGGAGAGAGAAAAAAATAATAAAATAATATTTGAAGAGTGAAAAGTGAATCTTCAAACTTTAATAAGCACTATTTATAGCCAAGCAAAATTTTGAAAGTACATAATTTCATATAGACCAATTTAAAGAGATATTATATAAATATAAAGATGGATATGAAGATGTATAAGCCATTGTCAATGCTTAAGAGTCCTTTACAGCATGGATACCAATTTTGCTAGTGGTCTCAACAAAAAGAGCAGTGCTAGGGGATACGCAGCACTCAGCGTATCCCCCTCACATGAACAGTGCCATGAACTGTTCATGACACTGTTCATGTGAGGGGGATGCGCTAAGTGTGCGTGATCCCCCTCATTTCTCCAACAAAAAACAATACAAAGTACAACCTGGCTCGTATAATTACTTCCTTTGTCTTTTGGCGTGGAGGGGGGAATGAATTACTGCGTTGTCTGCGATATTTGCAGTTATGCAAGAGGCATGCATTCTTTTTTAAAAAATAAATAAATATATAAAAATATCATTTTAATAGTATTTTTTTTTTTTTTGAAGAAGAAGTATCCACAATCTATGACTAGATCTAGTATTTTTGTATGTGTGCGTGTCCTAAAGCAAGTTTAATCACAATGACTGTTATTTTGACGATAACATTAATATCAAGATTAAAATTTGAATCTTAAAAATTAAAGTACGTATGTTGTAAACTTGTAAAGGCATTCATATTATATCAGTACCACTATCATATTCAATATATATATATATATATATATATATATATAAATTATCATTTTGGTTAAGGCCTTGTTTGCTTTTAGAGACAAAATCAAAAATCTCAAATTCTCTTCAAACTCATCATTATATTTTTTTAAATTCTTATACAAAATATAATAAAAAATTTAATTTTTTCAAATTTTAAAACCATTTTTTCAAATTTCAAAACAAAACTAATATTTAAAAAAATATATTACAATAATATTTTATTCTGTTTTTAATTTTTATCTCATCTCATCTTATTTCTAAAAACAAACCAGATCTAAGTATTATTTTTAATATCCTTAATTATTTAAAAAAAAAGTAGTAATAGAATAATAAAACTATCATTTTTCTTGAAAAAAAAAAATAAGACGAGATAACTTGGGAATTATAGGCAAAAATACAAATAAGGCTGTCCCTTTTACACGTGAGATTTTTTACAAATTTCTTGACCAAATCATTTACATGAATCCAAACATCAAATGTAATTAAATTATTAATGAGTGTGTTGGGTTAAGGTTTCAAACTTCAAACGAACGGGTCATGAATGAATCGACGTTCGATTGAAAAGGCAAACAAGGGACGGTATATAGCTAGCTTCTGCATTTAGCCAACCGCAGCAAAAGCCAAGTCGGACACGTAGATTCACACAACTCAATGGAAAAATAAAAAGAAACAGTGGGTTTCAAAAAATCGATTTTCAAACTTGGAAGGAAAACAAAGGAGGGAAATGGAAAATTGAAATGCATGTATGGCGAAGTTACTAAGTAAACGCCTCAAAGCGATGAATTAAAAGTAGGCGTTAATCAGCGAAACTTCTCAACTTTGTTGCTTTATGCCTCCCATGAATCAGGTAAGCACCGAAGCTCTAGCTTATCTGGGATTATGAAGGCGCATCTCTTTCTATCGTATACAGAAAGAGATCTCTGTACAGTTTAAACAATAATAAGACTTCGAAGAAAAGGCTTTGAAACAATTTGTGCGAATTGTAAGAGATCGAGAAGATCAGTATATGATCAAAAACTAAAAAAAAAGGATCAGCAATTTAGAAAACCACCGATTGGAAGCAGGAAGCTCTCAACAATGGGGTGGGTTTCCTTCTACTTTTTGGCTGCGCTTCAAGACTCAAATGTGGAGCCTTTGACGCCCCCGTGTGTGTGTGTGGGGTTTTCATAAATTAATTATAATCCCTGGTGACGGACCCGAAAACGTAACCCTAACCCTAACCTTTTTTAATTTAGGCTTTGTACATTTTTCATTAGTTTTTCTTTTTTTAACAACCTATGCATTTAATATTAAAAATAGTCTTATCTTAAAAAAGAATATATTTAATTTCCACAAGTTGCTGATCTCTGGTTTAAGACATTGAACTCAATTAATTATTTTAATTAAGTCTAAATAATAATAACAAAACCTTATATATTTGTTTCAATAGCTCTCTTTATGAGTCTTAATTATTATTTTAAGTCTAATTATGTGACAGAAGCATTAAGCGCGCCCCTCATGCTCCCATATATCCATGTGTGTGTGGGCACGCACGTATAATAATGATAATTTGAAAAGTTATCATCAAGATGGTAGGTAACGGTTAGTTGGTACCTACTAGTATTTTATAGTCTTGAAGTCCAGAGTTCAAGTTGAGCGTAAGTCGAAACCGCTTGCAAAATAATGTCTAACCAATGATTTATGAGATGGACATTCTACGGTAGAAATGAACTCCTATAATTACGCTCAAGAAAAGTAGTTACGCTAGTCGCCCTTACCTTCTTTTCACCAAGATAAAAAAAAAAAGCACTTTCAAATATTATTTTATAAGAAACTAGCTAGCTAATATAATGGGAAATGCTTGATATCTTCAAAATTAATTATAAAAAGTCATCTTACAAACTGTCGGGAGTTGCTATATATGTTGAATTTATTCTAAACTATTTTTATTATAAAATAAACCATGACTGCAAGGTGTGAACAATGTCAAGTTTATATCTTTAAAACTCATTGTATTATATATAATCATGCCCCGGCCGTTTGAATTGTGTACTGCAAAGAAATACAAGGGATTTAAGTTAGAAGGTGGTATATATACTGACTCACTCACACGTATATGCAGTACGTACGTACGTATAATAAGTTTAGAGACCACGAAGATTCAAAAGATTATAAGCAAACATTAATGCATAGTACCATATAAATTTTAACAAGATCAGTACTACCGTTTATTACATAACGACGACGTAAAATTACAGCAAGACATGATAACAAATTATGAAGCAAACAAGCTCGTGATGAAAGCAACAGCCGCATCATGAGGACGTACATGATCATAATAAAACACACAAGTACAAGAATTAGCAGCTAGCACAAAGAAGATCCGGAAAAACTACAACATGAGATCATAGATAGTACATGAATATAATATAATATTATAAATTAATATGATGATCATGATCATGAGCAATGGAACTGGCCGGGAAGATTGCATTTAGCGGGGAGCTGAAAGGCGAGGTTGGGGTCAATTCCGTAGAGATTCAACAGCCTCGAGTTCTTGAAAAGGCAGAGGCACTGCATGTCTGCATTGGACAGAGCCGAGCAACATGCGGCTGAGGGTGGAGCTGGGAATAGCCCGCTCACCGATGGCTCACATGCGTTTAGACCCTCTTTTTGTTGGGAAATAAATCTAAACAGCGGAAAAATTATCTCCCACTTTGTGTGAACCTATTAGGAAGTAATTGAGTAGATAACAATACAAGGAAAAATCTCACACACAGAAAACCAATTTTTACGTGGAAAACCCTTCAATGCAAAGGGAAAAACCACGGGACCTAGTCCAGTTAAAACTTCCACTATCAACAATGTTTGAGTACACAAATATTCTCTCTAGATAATACTAGAGGCATACAATCAACAACGATTTCAAGAAACGCTTTCTTTGCAACCAAACAATGTGATTAGGAAAGAGCTCACCAACATGCGTCACTGTTCACGAACTCGAGCACCAGAAATATTGCTCAAAATCTGATCTCCACCGTTCAGATTGTAGAGCCTTGAGTTGTGAACGTTGCTGTAAAATATCAGCTCAATCGGACCACAGACGACTTAGATCGGAGCTTTCAAAGAAGTGTTACTGTTTACAATCTCGAGCACCAAGACGCAGTACTGTTCACGAACTCGAACACCAGAAATACTGCTCAAAATCTGTTCTCCACCGTTCAGATTGTAGAGCCTTGAGTTGTGAACGTTCCTGAAAAATCTCAGCTCAATCGAACCACAGATGACTTAGATCGAAACTTTCGATTGAAACTGGACGAGAGTTTCTTTCTCTCCCCGTTTTGCTTTTCTCTTCTTTCTGCTCTCTACGTCTCTCTGTCCCTCTGTCTGCTATGCACACTTATTTTGACCGAAAAAACATATATATGTATATGTTAAGTTGAGTATGAATTGGCTTCCTCCTCACATGGAGGGACCCACAACAAATCTCCCCCTCCCGACTATGTGAGAGGCTCCATCAAACCTGCTTTTACTCTGCATACTTCGAGTTTTTGCATAGGCAGTGGTTTTGTCATCATATCTGATCCATTTTCATCAGTATGGATTTTCTCAATCTGTAACAACTTCATCTCCAAAGCATTACGAATCCAGTGATATCTCACATCAATATGTTTGGACCTAGAATGAAAAATTGAGTTCTTGCTGAGATGGATGGCACTTTGACTATCACAGTAGAGAGTATACTTCTCTTGTTTCTGACCCAATTCTTCTAAGAACTTCTTCATCCATAGCAACTCTTTGCTAGCTTCAGTTATGGCAATATACTCAGCCTCTGTAGTAGACAGGGCAACACATTTTTGTAGTTTGGATTGCCATGACACAGCTCCCCCTGAATAAGTAATCAAATACCCTGAAGTAGATTTTCTGGAATCAATGTCGCCAGCCATATCAGCATCAGTAAACCCATCAAGCATATGCTTACCATTTCCAAAGCATAAACATACTGTGGAAGTTCCTCTGAGGTATCTCAAAATCCATTTAACAGCATTCCAATGCTCTTTACCTGGATTTGAGAGACAACGACTTACTACACCAACTGCATGAGCAATATCTGGCCTCGTGCATACCATTGCATACATTAAACTACCCACTGCTGAGGCATATGGGACCCTTTCCATATCTTCCTTCTCTTTATTTGTGGAAGGGCTTTGCTTTGTGCTTAACTTAAAATGAGTAGCAATAGGAGAGCTAACTGTCTTAGCTTTATCCATATTGAATCTGTCAAGCACCTTTTCAATATATCGCTCTTGTGACATCCGTAATTTCTTCTCTTTTCTATCTCGGTAAATTCGAATGCCAAGAATTTGTTTTGCTGGCCCCAAGTCCTTCATAGCAAAGGACTGACTCAATTCCTTCTTTAGATTTTCAATCCTTGAAGAATTCCTGCCAACAATCAACATATCATCAACATAAAGCAATAATATTATGAAGTCATCATCACAAAATTTCTGCACAAATACACAATGGTCAGAGGTGGTCTTCTTGTAGCCTTGCTCTTCTATAACTGACTCAAATTTCTTATACCATTGTCTGGGCGCCTGTTTTAAACCATATAGGCTTTTCTTTAACCAACACACACAATCTTCTTTGCCATTCACACTGAAACCCTCAGGCTGCTCCATATAAATCTCTTCCTCTAAATCACCATGTAGGAAGGCAGTTTTCACATCCATCTGTTCAATTTCTAAGTCTAGGCTAGCTGCTAAGCCAAGAACCACACGGATGGATGACATTTTCACAACTGGAGAGAAGATCTCATCAAAGTTGATACCCTTTCGTTGACTGAATCCCTTAACAACAAGTCTAGCTTTGTATCGTGGCTTGGAAGTGTGTTCATCTTGCTTCAATCTATAAACCCATTTGTTCTTCAAAGCTCTTTTGCCTTTAGGCAACTTTACCAACTCAAAAGTGTGGTTGTCATGTAATGATTGCATCTCATCTTGCATGGCATCAACCCACTCTGCCTTATGTTCATCTTCCATTGCTTCTGCATAACATTCGGGCTCTCCCCCGTCAGTCATTAACACATACTCATCTGTAGGATACCGAATGGAAGGATGTCGGTCTCTGATAGACCTCCTGAGTGGAACATCTAATGGCAGCTCTGATTCTGGCAACTGATCAGGGGTCTCATTCTGAAATGAAGGATCTGCATCACTAGGACTCTGTTGGTAATCTTGGATAGCATCTTCAACTTGTGCTGGCAAGTTAGTTAATGGCACTGGATCCAAGTTAACTGAACTATCATTGGACTGAAGCATTGCTTTGTCTGTTTTCTGAATATCTTGTATGGTTTGATCTTCAATAAACACAACATCTCGGCTTCTCACTAGTTTCTTATCAACTGGATCATACAATCTGTATCCAAACTCATCCAAACCATAACCTAGAAAGATGCATTGTCGGGTCTTCACATCGAGCTTAGATCTCTCATCTTTGGGAACATGCACAAATGCTTTACATCCAAAGACACGTAAGTGATCATAAGTAACATCTTTACCAGTCCAAATTCTGTTTGGTACATCAAACTGAAGAGGAACACATGGTGTGAGATTGAGAACATATACAGCAGTACTCAAAGCCTCTCCCCAAAAAGATCTAGGCAATTGTGCTTGTGAAAGCAAACATCTCACCCTCTCAATCAGTGTTCTATTCATCCTCTCAGCTAAACCATTCAACTAAGGAGTCTTTGGAGGTGTCTTTTGATGTCGAATACCTTGCTGTCTGCAATAGTCATCAAATGGGCCTGAATACTCTCCTCCATTATCAGTTCGGATGCATTTCAGTTTCTTTCCAGTCTGTCTCTCAACCAAGGCCTGAAATTGTTTAAACATTTCCAATACTTGATCTTTTCTTTTCAGGGGATAGACCCATGACTTTCTTGAATGATCATCTATAAAAGTCACAAAATACGAAGAGCCACCAAGTGTTCTTGTCTTCATAGGGCCACAAACATCTGAATGCACAAGATCAAGTATTCCTGACTTTCTTGAAGAAGGAGAACTTTTGAAGGAAACTCTATTCTGCTTCCCTTCTAAACAGTGAGTACACTTTTTCAAAGGCGTACTCTTCATCCCAGATAGAAGATTTTTTTTAGCCAATATTGTCAAGCCTTTCTCACTCATGTGGACAAGTCTCTTATGCCACAACTGTACTGTGTCCTCATTCTTCATAACATTAACAATGTTACTGGAGAGCCTTGCTTGTAGCATGTACAAAGTTGATACCCTATTTCCTCGAGCAATAACCATAGCACCCTTTGTAAGCTTCCATTGCCCATTATAAAAGGTGTTGCAATACCCTTCATCATCAAGTTTACTTGTAGAAATCAAATTCAAATGGATGTCAGGAATATGCTTTACATCTCTAAGAACAAGAACCGTGCCGTTATTCGTTTCCAAGCATACATCTCCACTTCCAATAATTTTAGCCAAACCACCATTGCCCATTTTTACTGTGCCAAAGTTACTGGGCACATAGTTTGTGAAGAAATCCTTTCGAGGCGTAGCATGGATGGAAGCACCACTATCAATCACCCAGCTAGTTTCATGAGAAGTGATGTTTACAGTATCATTATCATCATAAACAATGAAGAAGTCTCCAGTAGTAGTGGTAGCAACTTGATCATCTTTCTTTTCATCGTCGTTCTTCTTCTCATTCCCTTTTTCTTTGTATTCTCTCTTCAACTTTCTGCAATATTTCTTTATATGCCCTTTCATGCCACAATGGTAGCACTCAACATTAGCAAACTTGTTTGACTTGCTTCTGCCCTTATCTCTGTTCTTCGGACCTCTGCTTTTACTCCTCCCTCTCTTTTCTGTAACCAAGACATCTGACTGCGAAGAAGAGCCCTGTGATTTTCTTCTCATCTCTTCATTCAAAACACTGCTTTTCGCCAGATCCATACTGATTACACCATCCGGGGCTGAGTTAGATAATGACATTCTAAATGTCTCCTAAGAGTCCGGCAATGTACCAAGCAAACACAATCCCTGTACTTCATCATCAAACTTGATACCCATTCCAGCCAACTGATTAATTATTCCTTGGAATGTATTCAAGTGATCTGTCAACGGGGTTCCATCTTGGTATCTCAGAGTCATCAAATGCTTGATCAAATACATTTTATTATTTCCGGTCTTACGAGCATATAACTGTTCAAGTTTATTCCAGAGTGTACGTGCATGTGTCTCTCCACTAATATGATTCAAGACATTATCATCTACCCACTGCCTGATGTATCCACAGACTTGTCGATGTTGCAAAGTCCATTCTTCATCAGATTTATTTTTCGGCTTCTCAGAAGCAAACACCGGTAAATGAAATTGCTTCACAAATAAAAGGTCTTCCATTTTTCCCTTCCAAATATGATAATTTGAACCATTCAAAGTAACCATTCTACTCAAATTGGCTTCCATTATTCAACACAAAATATTAAACGGTTATAACCCCGCTCTGATACCACTTTGTTGGGAAATAAATCTAAACAGCGGAAAAATTATCTCCCACTTTGTGTGAACCTATTAGGAAGTAATTGAGTAGATAACAATACAAGGAAAAATCTCACACACAGAAAACCAATTTTTACGTGGAAAACCCTTCAATGCAAAGGGAAAAACCACGGGACCTAGTCCAGTTAAAACTTCCACTATCAACAATGTTTGAGTACACAAATATTCTCTCTAGATAATACTAGAGGCATACAATCAACAACGATTTCAAGAAACGCTTTCTTTGCAACCAAACAATGTGATTAGGAAAGAGCTCACCAACACGCGTCACTGTTCACGAACTCGAGCACCAGAAATATTGCTCAAAATCTGATCTCCACCGTTCAGATTGTAGAGCCTTGAGTTGTGAACGTTGCTGTAAAATATCAGCTCAATCGGACCACAGACGACTTAGAGCGGAGCTTTCAAAGAAGTGTTACTGTTTACAATCTCGAGCACCAAGACGCAGTACTGTTCACGAACTCGAACACCAGAAATACTGCTCAAAATCTGATCTCCACCGTTCAGATTGTAGAGCCTTGAGTTGTGAACGTTCCTGAAAAATCTCAGCTCAATCGAACCACAGATGACTTAGATCGAAACTTTCGATTGAAACTGGACGAGAGTTTCTTTCTCTCCCCGTTTTGCTTTTCTCTTCTTTCTGCTCTCTACGTCTCTCTGTCCCTCTGTCTGCTATGCACACTTATTTTGACCGAAAAAACATATATATGTATATGTTAAGTTGAGTATGAATTGGCTTCCTCCTCACATGGAGGGACCCACAACACTTTTGTCATCCGGCATAATGTCTGACCATTCGCCAACATTATGGTCTCAAAAGATCCCATCATGACCACCAATACAAACATTAATACAACAAAGACTAGCTTTTTGTATCCTTCCATGTTGCTCAAATAAACCTAGCTAGCCTCTCTTAATTTGTACGTTGGGAGTTGATCAGAGAGTGATGGCTATATATGCATCGGTCTTAACCGGCGATGACTTAAATATATAGAGATCGAAGAGGTTGAGTGGTCATGAGCAAAATGCACGGGATAGGCCGCAATAATTAAGAAAAATACTATTAATTTTTATCATGATAATATTTTATCTTTTTAGTATAAATAATTAGATGGTTTTCTTGGAGGGATGCAAAATATGGTCACATTAAGGCTCGTGACATGCAGATCGGAGTTGGCAAAAATTGGGATTACAATGGGCGTGTTGTCACGGGTTGTACAGTAGTGGTGTAAGGGTTTTGTGTTTTGTGGCAACTTCATCGAATAGTTTATGGAAAAAGGCATCTTGATCTGTATGGTGGAATGTGAACCTCAGAGACCATGTGCCATTTTTTTATTTTTGGTGTATATAAGATGATGAGTAGAAGAAATTAATTAATTTATGAATAAAAAATTAAAACATTTTGAAAAAAGATAAAAATAAATGTGATATATATATGTATATATATATATATATCGATCTGTGTGTTTTTTATTAATTACTAACAATTAATTTTGTGATTAGGAAAAATTAGTGCTACACATTCAAACAATATTATACACGGTACTAAACAATAGTTCTATTTTATCAATATTTTTTTAATTGAGATTTTTAATTTTTAATTTTAAATTAGAAAATCATGTTTTACAATTTTCAATATATAACTGTACTTTATGTAATAAAATCGTAAGTATGGACAGTATTTAAAAAAAAAAAAAAATTAAAAACTGATCTTTCGGATAAGTTTCACATGGCAAAAGGGTGTCTGATCACCCACCTACCTTGTATTCACGATAAAAATGTTAGCCTCTAACATTAAAGGGAGATTACAAGTAGTCTGTAAGAAAGAGAAATTTTATTTGTCATCTTTTAGAGTATTTTTATTAGATTATGTATTTATATATGTAAAAAAATATAAATTTGTATACATATATGTTAAGGACGTATTCTGCAGTTTGGTTTATCAAATCCCGACCGACCGGAACCTGCAAAACAAGAACAAGGAAGATCGGGGTCCGGGACCACTCCGACGATCAAGTTAGTTTTAGGGAGAAAATATATGGAAATTTGCTTGAGAAAAGTGTTAGAATGTACCCTTTTTCGTCTTTGATTCGATCTTATTTATAGGTGTTCCCTTTAAAGGAGGGTTTTTATGATAAAAGATCTATTAATCGAGACATCACTTGATCGTCATCCTCGATAGGGAGAAAACCTGATCTGATTCGGTCGGTCTCATCGCATTAATTGAGTATCTCTTCATTTAATGCTCAATTAGACCTTTTTTGAGAGGGGTATTAAATGTTGCTCTTCCCCCCTCTAATCCAACAATTAATGATGCGTGTCTATGGTATCTCCGCATTTAAGAGGGACAATCTATAGTTCGGCCGTTGTTTGATTGCTCATAAATGCCTGGAATAATCAGGAGATATGTCAATAAATGAGCCGTCATTCTCGACCTTAGCGTATCCTGGAAGTCCATCCATTTTCTTCTTCTTGATTCAGGGTAACCAGTTATTCGGATCGTGTCTGATTCCAGTATCCCTGGTTGAATTCGGACACCTCGTCATCTGGGTTCAGATCACGGGCCTTGGGCCCAACCGACTCTTTTGGGCTTAGGGTTGAAGCCGATCGCCCTTTCAATATAATTTTTTTTTTTATATTTTTTCTTTATTAAAAATGGAGAGATAAAAATGAAAAAAGAGAATAAAAGTAGATTTTTTTTTATAAGTGAATAGTAACTCTTTAAAACTCATCAAATTTGAAGAATTACTATTTACTTATAGAAAAAAAAGTACTTTTAATATACTTTTATTTCTTTTTTCTACTTATGTATGCAAATTTGTACTTTTTTACATTTGCAAATGCATATTAATCCAATAAAAATGCTCTTATGTCATACAACAATATATGATTTATTATTTTTATCATTTTATTAATTAAAACCACACACATATATATTGACAAAAAGGAAAAGAATAATATTTTGCCTTGAATTGATTTCATTGAATCAAAAGATACAGTTTTATACAAATACTTTCCTATAATTTCCCTAGTCTATTCTAGGTAGTCTGAATATAATAGGAAACTAATAATATCTTACAATTGACACTTTACATATTTATCTCATTGACTCTCTCAACACTCTCCCTCAAGTTAGAGAGTGATCAATGTCAAGAACTCCTAACTTACAAATCATGATTGGGAAAGCTTCATTTCCCAATGGCTTGGTGAATACATCGACAAGTTAATTTGTCAAAGTAACATACTTGGTCACAATCGAATCATCATGTCTTTTGTTACGAATAAAATGATAATATATTTCTATATGTTTGGTTCTTTTATGAAAAACATGATTAGTTGTTATGTGAAGAGCTGCTTTGTTGTCACAATACAACAACATCGGCTTCGAATTCAATATTCATAGATCCTTCAACAATGAGCATAGCCAAGATAACTCACAGCATGCACCTGTCATAACTAACAATTAACTTGTGTGTATTGCATATTGCAATACACGCAAGGCAACTTCCATATGTGGTTTGCACGCGTGCATGGATCTGCTCAACAAATGTATCGAATATATGATATAAGGCGTCCAACAACCCGCATACATTGAGATGGATCTCTAAGCAATTCACCTTCATCCGAAAGCTTCCTATTTTGCTCCATGGAAAAGTTCACAGGTTTAGCACCCAAAAGACCACCATCTTTTAGAATTTCAAGAGAGTATTTTCGTTGTGAAATAGAGATACCTTTATTTAATTGAGAGACTTCAATACTCAAATCACCCAAATCTTTAATTCAAAAATGACTATGCAAAAATTGTTTAAGATCAAATATGGTGGTGAGATCATTACCCACAATAAGGATGTCATCAACATATATCATCAAATTCGTAAATGATTTGCCTTTCTGACATATGAATAACGAGTAGTCTGCTTTAGATTGAACAAAGCCAACTACTGGGATAGCTGTAGAGAATTTGGCAAACTATTGACGAGAGGCATGCTTTAAGCTATGTAACGACTTGTTGAGATGACACATCAAGTTCTCCCCTATTGTTGAAAACCAGGAGGTGGAGATGTATAAATTTCTTCATGGAGATCAATTCAAAGAAAGAACCATATTCTTGCATTTCTTTTTCATGATGCATACTCGTCTAGTTTGGTGGTGAGATAAGACATTGTGGTGGTTCTATCTATGAAATCCAACTTGGATCTGGCACTCAAAGAGATGACTATGCAGGCTTTGCACCAGGTCAAGTAATTATCCCCATTGAGGGGCTTGGAAACAAGAACCATTCCAGGATGGCAGGAATGAAGAGTAAATAAGGATCGGTGACATTGTGCTTGTCACTAATGGTAAAATGCTCATTTCTAGACATGATGATGATGAGCAATAAAAAGAGGTCAGAGGAAAAAAATCGAGGCAGAGAGCTAGGGAAACGTTCCTACCATGACAAAAAAGGAAAGGAATATTTTGCCTTGAATTGATTTCATTGAATCAAAAGATACAACTAATTTATTCAAGTATTTTCTTAGAATTGCGCTAGTCTATTCTAGGTAGTCTAGATATAATAGGAAATTAATATCTTACAATTGATACTATACATATTTATCCTATTGACTCTCTCAACATATATTGGTATATAAATAGGTATATTTAAATAGGAGAATAAAAATAATAAATCACATATTAATACATAGTATGAAAATAGTAAATAACATTTGTCATACCGAAATGAGAAAATAAATATTTTAAATGGGTAGAAATAAGTTTCAATTTTTTATATATAATATTTTATAGAGATAATTTGGGGTTCGGTCAGACCGAACCCTCCCTATTGCAGACCTTGTCATCCTCGACGGCAGTGGGTGACATCGCTCACCCTATCGGAATCGGAGGGAGCCGGCAATCCCACCCCTACGACGGTGAGTTCCGGCAACTTTCAGTGTGTTCCTGGCGGCCTTAAACTCAAAAATGGGTCCTCTGGTCCCGATGAGGTGGGCGGTGTCGCTCACCTCCGTCGACGACGGCAAGGGCTGGGTGAGGACGAATTTATCTTAAAAATTCATCTCCATTTTATTTTTTTTATTGTGTTTTTTATTATATATTTTTATCATGTTTTTTTCATTTTATTATATTTTTTATTATGTTTTCTAAATTTTATTTTTTTATTGTATTTTTTATTATATTTTTATACAAATTATAGGGGTTTAGGGAATGAGCTGCATTCATGCTGGGGTGCAGCATGACCGCAACCCAACGTCTCCCTATTTTATATAATAGTTGCATAATTTAATTATAGAAGTTTTATTTAATCTATGATTATTGACTATATAAAATATAAACTCTACTATAAAATGCTAATTAAATATTATATTTGGATTATTTTTAGTTATTTTAAAATAAATAGTATTTCATGATAAATTGGCCTCGTTTGGATTCGAAAATAAGATGAGTTGAGATAAGTTTAGTTTTCTTTTTAATATTATTATTATGTTGGTATTTAAAAAATGTGTATTGAAATTTGTATTTTATATAAAAAAAATTATAAAAATATAATGATAAAATAAAAATGAATTGAGGTAAGTTACGAATACAAACGGGGCTTCAATTTTTAACAAAAAAAGAAGACTATTTTGCACGAACTCGAATGAATGAATTGATTTAGAGTCTTAGACCAAGATAATATGTGGTATGGTTCGGTCTAGAGGTACCACCTATCCAGTCCAAAAATATATCTCCTACCGGACTGAACTAATTAATTTGCAATCTATTATTATATAAAACTTGAAATAAAAGAAAAGATATTTAATAGAAATATCATTATTAATTGTTCAAATTGTTTGTTTTTTTTTTATAGGTATTTGTTGAAAGGATAATCTTGGAGTTCAGTCCGACCGAACTCCATCCGACCGAACTCCGTCTCTTTGCAGTCCGTGTCACCGTTAGAGGTGGTGGGTGACACTGCTCACCCCATTAAGACTGGAGGGAGCCGGCGATCTCACTCCTGCGATAGCGAGTCACGACGACTTTCGATGTGCCCCTATCGGCCTTAAATCTGAAAATGAGTCCAATAGGCTCCCTCCAGTCTCGATGGAGTGGGCGGTGGGCATGACAGCGCGGGCTGGGCTAAGGTCGAAACTCCTTAAAAATTCATCTTCATTTTATTTTATTTTTTGTATTTTTTATTATATATATTTTATTATATATTTTATTATGTTTTTTAAATTTTATTAAATTTTATTATATATATTTTTATATTTTTTATAATAATTATAAAAATTTAAAGATAAAAAAAAAAATAGATTACAAAAACGTTGAATTGCAGTTTAACTGCACTTCAACGTCTCCCTTGTTCAAATTGTTGTTTTGCCAAAACATAAGGAAAAAAAATAACATATTTCAAGGTAAAAAAAGGGAGCAAACTCTCACAAAAAACACGTGATTGGAAGAGTTTTGTTGCCGTTGCGTGGAATAATAATTTGAAATCACTAAAAGGCGGCACCCAATTACTCATCGACACGTTTGTTAGCTTACGCGTCAGATGGAGGAGTGTGGTTATAACAGCGCCTACCCCGAAAAACGAGAGGGTTTTTTGGTACCATGCAGTGCTGTCATTGGATAAGGACTTACTTTTTCGTTTCGTTTTCCTCGCTATACGGAGTCTCTCGACCAAAAACAACCTTGTCTTACTTTGAAATTACAACATCGCCATTTTTCCAATTTCTTTAAAGCGATTTTTTTTGGATATGTTTTCGGTATTTTAAGTTGGCAAAGACAAACAATTTAATTTTTTCTTTTTAAACAGACAAATATTTAGCTTTAAAACTCAGTTTTATTATTTTTAATTTATTTCATACTTTCAATTCATCTTAATTATTTATTTTAAATTTTAATATATTTCAATCACTCATTTTATTATTATTCATAATTCATCTAATTCCATTTCTAAATCCAAACGAACTCACAATACTATCTAATATCCATATATGCTGAATTTATTACATCTCCAAAAATTCATATTATCCGACTCTTATATATAAAAAAAAAAAATCAGATATATGAAGAAATTATATTTTTTTACAGTAAAACTTTTCACGCATATGTTATAATACAATCTTAACTAATAAAAATTAGGCAAATCGTACACACTAGTGGCGTACATTCTTGTAAATTTCTTTGGATACAGATGCACTTAAATGGGCAAGTTGATTCTTAGACACCAAGACTCAAGTCATCTTTTGAATTTCAAGAATATTCAGTATAAAAATACATTCATATTGTTATATATAAATCCTTTGAAGCTGTGAATTCCGCGTGTACTACTACTACTACTTGATCTCTCGTTGCTCTGATCGTTTGAAAATTGCATGCAATCAGGTATATTTCATTTTTCTTGTAATTGTTTGCATGTATATATAGGTGGGGGTGATGAACTTTTAGGAATGATGAATTTCAGCCATTAACATGTTGGATGTGATACTCGGGTAGTGTTTTTTTGTTTGTTTTCAGAAGCATTATTATCCCATCTTATCATGACTATTTTTCTATTTTATTATGCAAAATAAAATAAAAAATTTAATTTTTTTAAATCTCAAAATAAAATTTTAAAACAAAATAATATTAAAAAAATATTTTATTTAATTTTAAACTGTTATCTCATCTTATTTATAAAAATAAACCAATCATGTCAATATGTTTCAAATTATCTTAAAGATCAACAAATACTTCTGGAAAATTTCATGGAAAATGTTAATGGTTCAAAAGTAGAGATATCTAAATACTAGGAAAAGGCTCTTTAGAAAAAAAAAAAAAAGGTTTGGAGAAAAAAATTATAGCCCTTTTTCTTTGGATATATCTTGTGTCATAATTCCCTTGAAGTGACGAGAACAGGCCTCCTCAATGTGAACCCTTTTCAATATATTCCTTCTAAGCTTCCCAACAAGTGTTCCATTATATATTTGTGGGGATAAGTTTCTAGCTTGAGAACAAAAAAAATATAAAATATATACATCTTCGCTTGAATTTAATGATTTTAAGCTTTAATGATATCGACTTCAAGCTTATATTGAAAATGCAAAATAAAAGAACAAAGATCAGAAAAAATCATTGACACAAATATTCATAATATTAATTTATATATGATGACTTATTTGTGACTAAAACAACTATTTACGATAATAATAAATTCATTTTGATAATAAATAATTATTTTTCATAGCATATAACTTGTTAATAATATAGATTTCGGTATTAATGTTGTTTGGCTTCCTTGGCAGTTCATTAATTAATACCGTTGTTTTTCTCAAATCAAAGACTCGTGTTTTCTTCTATGTTATTACCGAAGTCTTGGAACCTAAGCTTCTGCCGCCTTTATGTCTGCTTTATCTAAGCTCCACCTCTCCCTTCTCTTTCGTAACAGTTGCTTTGCGCGTTAAAACTGGAAAAGAAGTAAGAGAGAGAAGGAAATACATATTGCTTCCCGCGTCCTACATTGTCCAACTCTCTCATTTATCTCATGCGTGCAAGCTATTCCCAGATCTCCTCCACCACCCCCACATCCATCTCTTGGTCCTCAACAGTTGCAGCTCTCTTCAAGCTTCTTCATTCACCTCATTTTTTATCCCCACCTTCCTTTATATTGCTTCCCTCCTTTTAAACTATCTCCGTCTCTAATTCGCTCGATCATTTTCTTCCTCGTTTCTCTAAGATTCTTGGTTCTTCTCCATCCTTTTCTTGGTCTTATCCTTTCTGGTCGAGTTTGCCATCTAGGAAGTTCATGCATACGAAGTTTTAGCTTTAGATTTAGTTTGGTAAAGTGGGTTTATTCTGATATATATGTTATTTTTTCTATTTATTAGCTTCGAAGCTTGGATTGGATTTTGTTCATCATATATATACATATTTATGTACTTTTAGGAAATCTGCATTCAGAAATTTGGTTAGAACAAAGTTAAGCTGCTGATTTCCGAGGATAAACAAGGGTTTTGAAAAGCAAGCTCGAGCATCTGCAGAGTTTCTGAATTGAATCTGGTTTTTTGTTCTGTGTTTGGTTTCTTCAGATCTAAGAATCAAAGCCATGGGAGGCCATATGAGCAAAAAGGCCCCTGAAACTTCAACGGCTATCAATCTCAATACCAATTTACAGTACACTAGTGAATTGAGCTCTTACGAGGCTGCTTGCAGGCTTGATGCAGACTTGCAGTCCTTTGACACCGCCCTTCAAACACGTACCAATCAAGTCATCAACACTCTTGTCGTGGGAGTGGAAGTTCGAGCCCTTTCATTTGATTCTTTGAAAGAGGTCACCGAATGTCTTCTGGAGATGAACCAGGACGTTGTTAAAGTCATCTTGGAATGCAAGAAAGATATATGGAAGGATCAAGAACTGTTTGAGCTCGTCGAGGAGTACTTCGAAAATAGTTTGCAGACTCTAGATTTCTGTACAGCATTGGAGAAGTGCCTGAAGCGGGTTCGGGATAACCAATTGCTCATTCTTGTTGCTCTTCAAAAGTTTGAGGAAGAAAGTAGTGAAACGGGAGGGAGTAGGTATGGGAGGACATTGCAGGAGTTGAAGAATTTCAAGGCTGCTGGAGACCCTTTCACACAAGAATTCTTCCAAATCTTTGAGTCTGTTTATAAGCAGCAGATGCTTATGCTTGAGAAGTTGCAACACAGAAAGAAGAAACTTGACAAGAAGCTTAAGTACATCTATGCTTGGAGGAAGGTTTCAAGTATGATATTTGTTGCCACATTTGCCGCTGTGTTGATTTGCTCAGTTGTGGCAGCAGCCATGGCTGCTCCACCAGTGGCAGCGGCATTGGCTGCTGCGACTTCTATCCCAGTTGGCTCAATGGGAAAGTGGATTGATTCCTTATGGAAGAACTATGAAATCGCTTTGAAAGGGCAGAAGGAAATACTTAGCTCCATGCAAGTTGGTACCTATGTTGCCATCAAGGACTTGGAGAACATCAGGGTTCTCATTGATCGGTTGGAAATTGTGATTGAGTCACTATTGCAGAGTGCAGAATTTGCTATTGAAGAAGAGGCTGTTAAGATTGCAATAGAGGAGATTAAGAAGAAGCTAGGTGTGTTTATGAAGAATGTTGAGGATTTGGGGGTGCAAGCTGACATTTGCAGCCGGGATATTCGACGGGCAAGAACTGTAGTTTTGCAGAGGATCATAAAACAGCCTAATCACTAGAACATAAATGAATCTTCTTGGTGCTTTATAAATCCACCTGCCACTGTTGTTATGTTAGAATACTGTATTCTTTGTGTCTTATGATGATAATAATTCCTTGATTCTTAGAATGTATCATGGATCCATGCTGTTGGATTCATGTTAAGAAAGTAATGTAAGAGTACTAGTGAATTTCACTTCAAGATATTGTTTAGGGAACATGTCTTTTCTTTTCTTTTTGGCTGATGTACATTGTTTTGCAATCTAGTCAATGAACCCAAAAGAAAAAAACAAAAACAGATTTCTTTCTTGTCCGACACTTGTGTTCTACTCTTGACTTCCAATTTTTTTGTTAAAATCAATTAACACATTGAGGTACAACAAATTGTCAATACTAAACTACGTAGTGCGAGCATGCAAGCAAAACAAGAGTAAAGCCAAGGCAAAATTGTGAATTATTTAGGAAAATGCATTATTGGAAGAAGTAAACAAGATCAATGATCAAAAGATAATTCATACAACGCCATTTAAGGAGAACGCTAATGTTGAACCCCCAATACAGATTCATCTGTACCTGAGAGGCAGAGACTGTCCCCCAACTTAACTTGAGGAAAAATCTTAAACCTATGAACCTTCGCCCTTCCATAAAATTACAACAGAACTCATTCTTGCTCGATAGATATTAGAGAAAAGCTTTGGCAAGTCAAAAAATTGGCACCGGTCGAATATTAAAGTAGGTTGCAGATGCCAGATAAGCACAGACCAAAGACACGTATATTTTGAACCAGATGGATGAGAAAAAGGTCAAGTAAATACAAATGCCGATCAATGCAATAACCGCGACAATATTGACAAGCCACTTCCCTGTGGAGATCTCCATTTCCGTTCCTTCTTGCGGAAAATGGCCTTGAATATAAAAGTTAGACAGTAACTCATCTTTGAGACAAAAAATATCCATCAACCAACTAGAAATCTCGTCTTCCGATGCTGGGATATTGTTGAGAGGGATGCGCTGAACATGTATATGAACCTCAGAAGGGTCTACCCCGAAGACGTTGTCCAAGAAAGATGGACAGCGATACTTGTAGCCAATGGTTACATCATAAACTGCAGTACATACAAATACCATAAGATATGAAGGTGTAAAAGGAAGAAAGTCATCAAGGGTGAATTGCATAAGATTTAGAAGCAGGATTGTGAAGAGTTCAAATATAGGGGGAAATTAAACTTTTCTCTCACAAACTACCACATTTTTTCACTTTGCACCCAAACTGCTAAAAGCTTTAATGTATACCCACAACTACCAATATTTTCAATTTGCACATTTGGCAGATAAAAAGAAAAAATTGACAATGCAAATTTAAAATATAGTTAGTTTAGGTGCAAATTAAAACTTTATAGTTTGGAGTGCAAAGTGAAAAAAGTAAAAAAATTCAATCAGACAACGATTGTAGCAAAATGATGCTGCATATACATATGAATTAAAGAACCTGCAATGCATGTAGTGATGTATAGCATTTCAAATTCTATTGCTTCTGCTCTCATCACGTCTAATGTTGAAGGCCATACCAGTGCAAACAATTCAGGAAAAATATTGGCTGGAAATACAAGTCTGATCATATAAGATTAGAACAAAAAACATTTCAAAAGACAAAATCGCAAATAGCAGCAAATCACATTAAGTCCAACGTTTAACTCAAGCACCACAACCATCCACAAAGGCCAATACCTCCAACAAGCTTTATCATAATAAGCAGCAGTGTCGATACTACCCTATGGTCCACATATTATTTGATCAACTTTACCAGTTGCAATCGTTGATATCCAAATCGTATGCTCTAGAATCTCCAGGCTTTGACAGTATTTTTACACCTCTATCACACACTAAAAAGCAACAATTAAAGAAATTTATATTTTTTGATAAGAGATTTTATTTATTGAAATAGGCATAGTCAAGTACACAGGAAATATACAAGAGGAAACACCTAGTTAAAGAGAGACAATAAAGAAAAATAATTAGAAACTAGAAGCAAGACTTCAAGAATTTCTCCCCGGACCAGGAATGAAAATATCACCCAATACTAGTACACAAAATATTCAATAATTTCCACTCAAATTATGGAAAATAGTAACAAGTAGAGTTGATGCAATAGTCATTTAAGCAATATATATAGACAAGTAAGACAACCTGCATCCAAACAGTCCCTTAACTCTTCCAAGCAGGCACAGAAGCCCTTTGTTTTTGGAAGCAACACATTTTTTAGGATGGGCAAGCCATTCTCAGCGGCATATTTTTGATTTCGGATGCATTTCTGCTCACTGCACAAAAGAGTTGGACGAAATTAAAAGACGTCAGTTGTTAAAAAGGATAAGCAATAGGGCACGGAAAAAACAATTTCCATCCCGGTACATATACGCTGAATACATGCGGTTCAAAATTTAAAAATAATACCAAATCAACTCAAAGGACCAAAAAGAGAAAGAAGAAGAAATACAAGATATTACGTGAAATCTGTGCCTTCTGGGAAAAGAGCAAGCCAGAGGGGATCTTGAGGATCTTTAAATGTGGAAAGCATCTGGCGCATGGTAGATTCGTCAACCTCCCACTTCCTCTCCACTGGGATGAACTCCAATATGTGAAATCCCCAACCAAACACTGGTAGTTTCATCAAAGTGCTTTTAAGAATATACTTTATGCATCCCAGGCTTCCCTTCCGCAATGCAAGATCCCACAAATACATCCAATCAACTTCGGTTCTATGGTTTGCAATAAGCAAAACGCGTTCCCTTGCAGGAACAGTTTCCCCAGAAAAAACAACTTTAGTCTTGTTTATCTTTTCAAAGAGAAAAGGCCACAAAGCCAGCCAGGCACCAAAGAAAAAGGATGTTGCCTTCCTGCTGTAATGCATGCTGAAAATTCGCAACATAACAGCACTCAAAAAGCCAAAATACACCAACATTATGAACGCGGTTGAAAGTAGCACCAATAAACATATTAAACCCCTACACGCCCTTAGTGGAGTTAACTCATGGCGCCTTTTCCCCTCAGTTGAACTTACGCACTTACGATCTTCCATGTGGTATCAAACTTAGTTACAGCCTCCCTGCCCAAGTTAGCTGCAACACCCCTGCACCACCTATGTTTGATTGCTTACCTAATTAGGATGTTCTTGACATTAGGATTGGGTCTCAGAGGTTGTTAATTGTGAAAAGAAAATTTGGAGATGAACAAGCTCCTGATGATGGAACAAGGGAATCATATAATGAAACACAGTCTCGCTTTGAGCAATGATAAAGACTAGATTGGGGGAATCTAGGGTGGTTTAGTCAACAAAAAATGCCCTTACAGGAGGTAATTTATGTAAAGTCGCTGATGACACCAGCACAACAAATGCATGCAAGGAAGCTACTCGTGGAACTGAAGGAATCAGGAACTGCACGTTTACCCTGCAGAAAGACAGTCAGGAAAAGACTCAAAATTTTCATTTGTCATGTAACACAAATATGCATTGTAAGCCTAGAAAATAACTGAAAGAACCTGTTGATGTGAAATGATGTGCAGAAAAGCTGGGAAAATCATTATGTAATAGCAGGAAAAATAGCAGAACTTTCAAATTTTGAAAGCTCGTGGCAGCAAGATGGTTCAGTTATCATTAAGACTTCTGCGAACAAATTAGCTCACTGATTTTTGCTTCATGGTCTAAACATCCCTAGAGCATAAGCTTACATATAGTTTTGAGAGAACTTTTTCTTATAAAGTTATTGAGATATTTGTAGAAATCAAAGTGGTGCTACTCCAATACGCATTGTTAAAGGATATGTTTGTAATTAGTATAAGTGTGTAAGGGTATAAGTGTAAGTGTTTATATTGTATATATATATGTTTGTACATCAATAAAGAAAGTAAGAAGTATTTTTCCTCCATAAACGATAACATGGTATCAGAGATGTTGTTTGAAGTGTTGGTGGTTTTCTGAGCTCTCCGATCAGTTTGTGGTGGCTGCCGGGCTGTTTGTGGTGGCTGGCAGGCTGTTTGGTAGTGTTTTCAGCAGCCTGTAGCTCTTTGAAGTGTTTTCCTGCCACTTTCCGTCGTCGTCTCTGGTACTGGGCACCAAGGGCAGACTTGCCGGCCTTTTCTATGGTTATCGGCATAGTCATCGCCACTGGGAAGGGCCTCCGTCGCCAGCAAAAAGTTGAAGTTCTTTCCGGGCTGTTTGGTTGTACCTACAAGCTGTCTAATCTTGAGTTTGAATAGCCAAAACCTGGATTAAGAGTGTATTCCTATCTGGAATAACACTTGTTTGGTAACACGTAAAAGGTAAACCCAACTTACCTTATCCTTGGTTAGGAATAACCTATTCCCGTTTCAGATTAGCTTTTGAAGCTAGTATCGCCGAAACCCGAAACAGACCCAATTTCGGCTCATATAGACCAAAATTTTGTTCTTAGAGCTGTTTTACGGGTACTTGGGCTAAGTTTCTACATTTTTGATCTAGTAATCAAGTCATTTGCCAAGAAATGATTAGTATATCAAAGGATGAGTATGATAAGCTTTCGGGTCGCACACGGATTTCAACGTTCGCATGTCTTGCCTCATCCACTCAAGATTCGTGGATCATTGATTCAGGAGCTAATGAACAACTGACTGGTCGGTCCTCTATCTTATCTAGGTTAGATACTGCGACATCTCCATAAAGTGTTACTCTCGCTAATGATTCTCTCGCTAAAGTTACAGGCATTGGATCCACTAAGCTTACTGACTCTATATCCTTGTCATATGTTCTATATGCTCCTAGCTGTCCCTTTAGTTTGCTGTCCATTAGTAAAATAACTCAAAGTCTTCAATGTTCAGTGACTTTTTACCCTTATTCATGTGTTTTTCAGGATCTCAAGACAGGAAACAAGATTGGTACAGGGCATGAAGCTGGTAGCCTGTATTATCTTAATGTTAAACAGTCACCCACTCTAGCCCTTACATCCTCCTCGTCATCTGTTTATGAATGGCTTAGTCATCTTGGTCACCCTCCTCTTTCCCTTTTGAAGGGCCAGGTCAAGAATTAGGAAATGTGTCTCATTCCTTGTGAAGCATGTCAAATTAGTAAACATCATCGTGTGTCTTTTATACCTCGAATTGATAAAAGAGCCTCGAGTCCTTTTGAATTGGTTCACTTTGATATATGGGGACCAATCAACATTGAATCAAACACATTTAAGTATTTTGTCACATTTATTGATAACTACTCTCGTGTGACATGGGTGTTTCTGATGAAGGCAAGATTCAAAGTGTTTTGGAAAGAAATTAAAACTCAATTTAATCAAAGGGTTCAGGTTTTGCGTTTTGATAATGCTAGAGAGTATCTATCTAGTGCCTCTGCTACTTAAGTAAGTAGCAAATGAATTGTTCATCAAACTTCATGTTCTTATATACCCTAACAACATGGGATGGCTGAACACAAAAATCGTCATTTGTTTGATGTAACCCGAGCACTTTCACTGCACATGCATGTTCCTAAACGATTTTGAAGAGATGGTATTCTTACTGCTTGTTATCTTATTAACCGTATGCCTTCATCAATTCTCGATGGTTCCTCTCCTTTCTCCATCTTGTTTCCTTCATCTCCACCGTTTATCCTTCCTCCAAAAATCCTTGGGTGTATTTGTTATGTTCATAACCTTGGTCCGGGTTTTTGATAAGCTTGATCCTCGTTCTACCAAGTGTTTCTTTGTTGGTTATTCTCGGACTCAAAAAGGATATCGTTGTTATAGTCCTATTCTTAGACGCTACTTCATTAGTGCTGATGTTACATTCTTTAAGTCCATACCCTATTTCTCTGACACAGCCTCGAGTGTTGAGTGTGATCTTCTACCATTACCTACTCTTACATTTTCACCTCCTGTCGTCAGTCCTCCACCTCCACCCCCCGTTCCTTTACAGGTTTACTCGCGTCGTTCACGGCTGCCTGCTTCCATGCCTTCACCAACCGTGTCTCCATCTTTGGATCCTATGTTACCTAGTACTTCAGACTCTCCACCTATTGCTCTTCACAAAGGTACTCGATCTTGTGTTACTCGATATCCAATTAGTCAATTTGTCTCATATCATGCTTTATCTCCTCCATTCTCATGCTTTACCTCTCAACTTTCAAAACTTTCTGTTCTTAAGACAGCTCAGGATGCTTTCTCCGATCCGGGATGGAGGACAGCTATGAAAAATAAAATGGATGCCCTTCATCATAATGAGACATGGGAACTTGTTCCAC
This sequence comes from Platycarya longipes, assembly GCA_036559045.1. NCBI lineage: Eukaryota > Viridiplantae > Streptophyta > Magnoliopsida > Fagales > Juglandaceae > Platycarya > Platycarya longipes. The sequence goes on along the minus strand of CM071793.1, from coordinate 6,759,127 downwards.
TACCACCAGGTAAGCAACCTGTTGGCTGTAAATGGGTATATACAATCAAATTTCATCCTGATAGTTCGGTGGAACGTCTGAAAGCCCGTTTGGTTGCTAAGGGTTACACTCAAACATATGGCATTGATTACGAGGAGACTTTCTCCCCAGTTGCCAAAATCTCCTCCGTTCGAGTGTTGATCTCTCTTACTGCTAATTTAGACTGGCCTTTATTTCAGCTGGATATTAAGAATGCATTTCTACATGGCGACTTGCACGAAAAAATTTATATGGAGCAAACACCTAGGTTTGTTGCTCAAGGGGAGTATCGAGGTACTGTATGCAAGTTAAAAAATGCATTATATGGTTTAAAGAAATCTCCTCAAGCATGTTTTGGGAAGTTTTATGATGTTGTATTGGCATTTGGTCTCCATAGATGCCAAACAGATCATTCGGTATTTCACCTACATAGTGATGCAGGTCACATTTTGTTTGTTGTATATGTGGACGATATTGTAATTACTGAGAGTGACTCTATTGGAATTGCTTGGTTGAAACAGTGTTTACATGATTAGTTTCAGACAAAAGACTTGGGCAAGCTCAAATATTTCCTTGGAATTGAAGTCAGTAGATCTAAAGAGGGTATTAACCTATCTCAGAAGAAATATGTACTTGATCCTCTGGAAGAAACCGGCATGTTGGGTGCACGACCTATTGACACCCCTATAGACCCAAATCATAAATTCTTGAAAGAGGAAGGAGAGTTGTTTGGAGATTCAGGTAGGCATCAAAGACTTGTTGGAAAATTGAATTATCTCACTATCACTAGACTAGACATCTTTTATGCAGTGAGTGTACTGAGTCAATTTTTACAGACACCTAGGGTCTCACATTGGGATGATGTAATTCATATTCTTCATTATCTTAAGCGAGCACCTGGTCTTGGATTACTGTATTGACCAAACGGACATTTTATGGTTGAAGCTTTTTCAGATGCTGATTGGGCAGGATCACTTTCAGATAGAATATCTACTACTGGATATTGTACTTTTGTAAGAGGAAACTTGATTACATGGAAGAGTAAGAATCAAGCAGTAGTAGCTCGGTCTAGTGCAAAAGCTAAATACAGAGCAATGGCTCACACTACTAGTGAGCTGACGTGGGTGTAACACTTTCTTCAAGAGATTGGGTTTCCAGCTCCTACCCCTCTCAAGTTATTTTGTGATAATCAAGCCGCAATACATATTGCCTCTAACCCTGTATTCCATGAGAGGACTAAACATATAGAGATTGATTGTCACTTCATTCGAGATAAGATACTAAGTAGTGACATTGCTACACCTTTTGTGAAGTCTACTGATCAACTTGCAGATGTGTTTATTAAATCTTTGTGTTGGAGTCGGTTAAAATTTATTTGTTTCAAGCTGGGTTTATATGATATATATGCCCCAGCTTGAGGGGGAATGTTAAAGGATATGTTTGTAATTAGTATAAGTGTGTGAGGGTATAAGTGTAAGTGTTTGTATTATATATATATATATGTTGTACATCAATAAAGAAAGTAAGAAGTATTTTTCCTCCATAAACAATAACACACATGAAGTATACATTATAAACACCTAACTAGAAAATAAAAGGAAGAAGATTTTGAAAATTAGGGAAAGAAAAACAATTGTGAATAGCCCTCCAAAGGTAAATGATGTTTTTTTAAAAACTTCCTTCACAATTAGATTTGAAGTTGGGACGGGTGCGCAAGTTGCTCTACATGAACTTGACACTAAATATGTGCATTTGTCTTCCAGTGAATTAGCAAACTATGGAAAACATTGTAAACTCGCAAGTTAGTACCTTATAACCAATTATCCCCAAGAAATTAAGCCCATGACGAAAGCATAATGATGTATATTGTAAAGGCTTTGTATTGAAGGATTGACTGAGTTTTCAAGCCAATAAATTACAGAAAGAAATCAGATTTACATTGTATGGGAGACAAAAGAAATTAATAAAACATGGGAACTCAATCAATGACAGGAGCAGAAACTAAGAGAATCTAACATCCAACAGTCAATTAGTTTATCCCTCATTTCCATTACACGAGTATCCAAACTTCGTTCAAAAGATAATGAGAAACCCGGATCTGCTCACAATATAGTAGCCCATACGTACTTAACTACTTCAATTAGATACCACAACCCTGATGAAATCCCAATAATAAATACGCCCCCAAACTAACCTAGTATTTGACTTTCTTTAAAACCTCCCCCAAGTACCTAAAACAATCAAGATCGAAATGAAAACGTCACGCGAATCAGAAACAACGGATCGGAATCAGATTTCATTACGAAAAGGGAATCCCACGGAAACCTCGCTTGATTGCGGAGGAACAGAGGAAGTGCAAGTGCACAGAACACAGAACCTTAGCAGCACGTTGCCTTTTGTTTTTACTTTCAAAACAAACACGAAAAAACTCAAATGAGCCAATGAGTTCGAACTACGCTTGGATCAGCCGGAGTATTGAACGAAGAGTCGGAGAAACAAGTTTCCTTATGCACTTCTCAATCATTTTCTCGGCAACCAAACGTAGTCATAGAATTAACAGTATGTATGAATGAGAGAGTGGCTTACGAAAGATTGGATTTGAAGCGGGCTCTGACGGAAAGAAGAAAAAAAAAGTCTGCCTTTGGCTTTGGGTGCTCCTCCAACACTCTGTGAGGCTCAACACTGTAAAGCTACCGAGTATCAACCAAGCATGAGGCTGTGACACAAGGCCAGACTGTTTCGGTGAAGAAAAAGGTAAAAAGAAGCGAGAATCAGAAAAGTAGATTAAATAATTAAATAGGGAAGCCTGCGAACACGGATGTTTGTTATTACAAATTTTGCCACGAATCCCATCCTAGATCCTCCTTTCTCTTTCCCTTTCTCTTTCTCTATTCATTTTTTATTTTTTATTTTATTTTTATTTTTGTCGAAATACATTTTGCACGCAAGGTTCTCGAATTAGTTGACAACTAAAGAAGAAAAATTTTGGACCGGTCCAGTCGATAATGTCTATTAAACAGTCTTCTATTAATAGAATGCCACGTAGGCATTACAGTATAATTTTATCTGTGACCGCTTGCACGAGACCTAAACTCTCCCCTTGCAAATTGTGCCCTGCGCTTCCCCCTTTCTTGCAAGGGTCTCGACCCCCTACCCATCCATCGGCATCTCCTCCTATGCCTGAAATCCAAACATGGCTGATATCCCTCCCAGTCAGGTTGCTGCCAGAAGTCTCTCTTCTCCTCGAAAACATTATTCCCAACAATCCCGTGTGCCGGGCCGCCGACAAAGATCGGGAAAGCGATGCCAACCCGAGCTTTGTGTTCTGCAGACGACAAAGATGGAGATGAAAAATAGAGGACACAAGATGAGTCGTGCAAGGAAATGGGTATGAAGTTGAGAATGGAGATTCCATGGAAAGTGAAGGAAACGAGAAGAGAAAGAAAGAGGAGACTGGGGTTTGGGGGTGTGCATAGCTTGCGGTTTCTTTGGGTTTTTCTTGGGGGAGGAGAAGATGGAAGTCAGCGAAGGGTTCGAAACCTTCTCGACAGCGGAAGCCAGCCCCAAGGAGACGGACAACCCCCCTCTCGTGACAAAGTCAGAAACCTTAGCTTTCAGATTTACCGAATGGTTCCATTTTCTAGTTTTCTTCTTCTTCTTCGGTTCTCTCTTCACATCGATAACTAATTCAGTTTTCCAGTTTCTACGATTAAGCAATTCCTTTTCTCTACAAATTTGTGAGTGGGTTTTATTTCCAATTGAAGAAATAAGCTGATTTTACATATCTTGTTGATAGTAGATGACTTTGTGGATTAATATTTGTGAAGCTGTACTAGTTTTCCAGCTTGTTGTTGATAAGCTGTAATATTTTTTGTAAAGCTTTTGAAGGGAGGGGCTTCGAAGCTTTCGATGGTGTCTGAATTCATGTTCAAAGATGAAAGGGAAGGTCTGCGAGAGATTTAGGATTGTGATTCGGTGTGGATGAATCTAATTTCAATTTGGTGTGATATCTGATGTGGCAACGTATTATAAGAGAGCTGTTTTTCTCATAAAAATAGATTGACCGCTCGATAGCGCTCCTCTTCAATTAGTCTAGTTTGTTTTTAAAAATAAAATAAAAATTAAAAAAAAATTATTATAATATATTTTTTAATATTAATCTTATAAAAAAATTTGAAAAAATAGTTTTAAATTTTGAAAAGATTAAATTTTTATTATATTTTGTATAAAAATTTACAAAAGTATAATAATGGATTTGAAATTTTTAATTTCAATCCCAAAACAAATTACCCTTCACATTTAAACTTTCTAGGTCAATAACGTCAATTTATATATTTTTTTATAAGAAAAATAATATTTTTATCGACAAAATTTATTGATTATATTTTTTTAATTTAATGATTAAGTAAGTATTTTTTTAATTAATTTATAATTTTTTTAAACTATTTAAAGGATTTAGAAAATGTTTATAAATAGAGAATTCTAGGGATTCTGATTGCATTCTAATGAATTTTTTTCACATGATTTTTAAGTAAATATTTTTAAATAATATGATTTTTTTATATTTTTTAAAAATATTTTAAAATGTTAAAAAATCATACACAAAAATATTTTAAAAAATACAAAAAAATTACAGCATTATTTTAAAATACTTACATAAAAATTATGTAAAAAAATTTGAAAAAAAAAAATCTATTGAGATCCGATCGAAATCTCAAAATTGGAATACTTAACATTTTTCTTATAAAAATTAGATGTTCCGTGTTCGGTAGCTCCCCATGAACGGTAAAGTACCACCCTTTTTATATTAATTTGTTTGTGATTAAAACAGTTCTCTAATTAACTTATTACCCGTTCTTGCTATGAAAGACTTTATGTCCTAAATTATGCAATTTTTATGATAGAATTTCAATAAATTGAGATAAATAAATTAAAATTTTGAAAAATAAAAATCTTTCTGATCCGCTAGTACTTTCAAATTTTATTTTTTCATCGATAGGTAGGATGAATTCTAAGATTACTTATTCCAGTGATAGCGGAAGATAGGATGAATTCTAAGGTTCTTTATTCTAGTGATAAAGCGAAAGAAGGGGGAGAATGGACACAACCCCACCAGCAGCCCGCGTTTAAATTAACTTTACTTATTTTTCTAATAAAAAAATAATAACAATATATTCTTATTGATAATTGCTAATATGAATACCATGTACATGATGTGCAGATGACATTTTTTAAATTTCTTTTAAAAAAGTTGTATTAACTAATGAATTTTTAAATAAGAATTATAATTTACCTAATCTATATTGTAACACCTTATTTGAATTGAGAAATCATCCAAACTCATCTCGTCTCATTTTATTATTGAAACTTTCTCAAATTTTCAAACAAAATACAATAAATATTAAATTTTTACAAATCTCAAAATAATAATAATATGAACAAAATAATATTTTATTTAACTTTCATATAACACCATCTAATCTAATCTAATCTTATTATCCAAACAATATCTAAATCTTGTCATATTTTGATTTCCTAATCGCCTTACATGTTGGACCTTGAAATCCTGGAAATAGCACAACAACTGCTTTACTTCAGCAACTAAATTCTCCAATACTAAAAAAGAGATTCCATTGGCTTGGACAACTTCAACCATGAGCAAACAATCACTTTCTAACACAATTCTTGAAATCCCCGTCTGAACACAAAATTGCAAGCCCCTCGTCATCGCTTGCATCTCAATACTTTCTAGTTCTTGAATTTGTAATTCTAGTTTACTAACAGCCAGAACAACCTTCCCTGTATCATCTCTAATCACAGCCCTATACCTGCCTTTTGAAGGTCAAAAAATAATGCACCATCCACATTTAATTTGTAAAAATCTTGGGGAGGAGGCTGCCAGGAACTACTATCAACTAGTTGAGCAGTGGACATAGACCTACTTGGTTGAGATGGAAGCTTTTGACTAAGAGCAAATGGTGCCACCTGGAAGGGATCTAGGGTAACCTACTCAAAGATCTTTTTATTTTTGCAGTGCCGAAAAATCCATGCAAGCAGAAAAAAATTATCAATCCATTCTTGTTTTCCTGAAGAAATCACAAGATGGATAATTTTAACAGAAGTCATATTGTCTTGAATCTGTACAAATAAAGGGAAATTTAACATCCAACAATTCTTAATAGATGGGCAGTGAAATAATGCATGATCCTTACTCTCTAAACCAGCAAAACAAAATTCACATGATGGAGTAACAACCACTTTTCTTGCTTGCAAATTTTCATTTGAAGGTAAATAATCATAACAAACTTTCAAAGCAATTTTTTTTTTTTTTTAACTTTATTAAGACCTTTCATATTCCACAAACCCCTCCATACTTTATATCCCACAGTGATTCGAGAGTTCCCTGCCGATGCTTGAACTGATAATAGTTTCTAGAATCAATATGCACTTTTAAATGAGAAATATCCATTATTTTCTTGCTGCCAAACCAATTCATTTGAATGGTTTCCTGGACTTAGCACTATTTTCAAAATATCAGCTGTCACCATTGGATTGAATATGGTTCTAATCTTGCCAACATTCCACCAACCTGAAGTAGAATCAATAAGGGAAGCAACTTTCATATGCTCGGATCCTTCACTATAACCACTACATACTTCTTTTCAGCATTGGATGTCCCGGTACCCATTTATCTTCGAAGACCCTAACTGAAGAACCATCCCCAATACGCCAAATGCAACCTTTACTCAATAATTTCCTAGCTTTCCAAACACCTCTCCATGCAAAGGAAGGATTAGTCCCCAATTTAGAATTAAAAAAAAAATGTTCTTTTGGGAAATACTTGGCCTTATAAATCTGATAAGAAGATGATTGGCTTGAGTTAGTATATGCCAAGATTGTTTAGCCAATAAACTCAAATTAAACATCTTCAAATCTCTAAAACTCAATCCTCTTAGAAATTTTGAGTCACACAACTTACTCAATTTGGCCTAATGTATCTTTTTTTGTTTTCTTTGTTCCCACCAAAACCTCGTCATCATAACCTCTAACTCCTTGCATAAACCACTAGGAAGCATGAAACAACTCATCGCATAGGTCAAGATAGATAAAACCACTGCTTTGAGTAATATTTCCTTACCCCCTTGAGAAAGTAGCTTTTCCTTCCATGTTTAAAATTTTTTTCATAACCGAGCTTTAATATCAGCAAAAGCTCAAATTTTTCCTTTGCCTACCATGGGAGGAAGGCCTAAATACTTCTCATATTACTAGACTGTGCTGCCTCCCCACAAATCCTTCATTTTTTGTCTAACACTTGCAATCACATTAGAACTAAAAACCATAGCAGTCTTGTTGATATTTATTTTTTGGCCTGAGGCTAACTCATATTTAGTGAGCAGATTCTTAACGTGTTGGGATGTAAGAGGGCCAACTTTAGAGAAAATAACTGAATCATCTGCTAATAACATATGATTAATCTTATGAGCACCTCTACACATTTTAATTCTCGAAATAGTCTTCCTTTGTTCATCTTCTCTAAGCAAGTTGATTAAGCCTTCGGTATATAGAAGAAATAGATAAGAAGATAGCGGATCTTCTTGCCTAATTCCTCCAGTTGGTATAATAGTCTCCAAGGGAGAACCATTAATCAAGACTGAAAAGAGTCACTGTTCTCACATACTTCATAATGAGGGACATTATTTTTTTAGCAAAGCCTAATCTTAATAGCATGCTTTTCAAAAAAGACTACTCCACACGGTTATACACTTTAGACATATCTAACTTTAGAGACATGTATTCATTATTTCCTTATCTCTTATTTTTCAGAAAATGAATCAACTCATAAGCAATTAAAACATTATCCGTGATAAGACGTCTAGGAACAAAAGCACTTCGGATTTTTAAAATTATCTTAAGCATTACTCCTTTCAATCTATTAGTAATCACTTTTGAAACTAGTTTATAAAGTATATTACACAAGCTAATATGACGAAAATCTGAAATTAATTATTAATGGAATCTATTATTTTTTTAACTTATCATAAAAAGTTAAACTCATCTTAATTTACTTTATACATTCAAACACATATATCAACTTATTTACATTTAAATACATCTTACTGTGATATAAAAAACATTACCATCTTCAGATAAACTCAAATTACTTTAGATCACTCCATATTTTCTCCGTTTGGTCGAGTTATCATACTCCTTAATTCTTGGGCTGGATTGTGCGGGCCGAAAGACCAGGCCCCCAGCCCATGGTCAACTATGTGTAACACTTTTCTTGCTCGTCAATTTTCTCTGTTTCTTCTTCGTACTTTGCTTCGTTTGTTCCACTTCCAAAGGCTCCCCCCACCCCAACTTTTTCCGGCACACATTCTTTCTGTACGGTTCTGCGTCCGCTTCACTCTCTCTTCATCTCTAAAATTTTTACATGGAACTCGATTTCAAAGAATACCAATTGCGCTGCGAACTCAGAGGCCACGAAGACGACGTAAGATATTCTCGAAATCCATGCCCTTGTCAAAACCATTCTTCATTTCACTTTTTCCCTTTTTTCTTTTTGGTTTTTTACGTTTCATATTTACATTTTTTTTTTTATGTTTCATATTTCAATCTTTATTACTTTTAAGTATTTTTAAACTTCTAAGAGTCGCTTATCATCAATTGTAAACTAGATTTTTTTTTTCTTCTGAAATCTCTCATTTTCCCTATTCTGAAATGATTTCCACTGATGAAGATTGCTAATTTTTCAATCCCTGAATCGTTGAATTATTTGTGCTGTTGGCTGAAATTCAGTTTATTTTTGTGTAAAATCGATGACTAGGTTCGTGGAATTTGTGTGTGTGGCAATGCGGGCATAGCCACGTCGTCTCGGGATCGAACCGTGCGTCTCTGGTCCCTGGATCCGTCGGACCAGCGCAAGTACGTGCCGTCGAAGATTCTGTTGGGCCACACGAGCTTCGTAGGCCCGCTGGTTTGGATTTCTCCCAACGAGGAGTTCCCAGAAGGTGGTATTGTGTCCGGCGGTATGGACACGCTTGTTCTGGTGTGGGACTTGAGGACTGGAGAGAAGGTGCAGACGCTGGAAGGTCACAAGTTGCAGGTGACCGCTGTTACGCTGGATGACGGAGACATCGTGTCAGCCTCAGTCGACTGGTGAGTTTGTGCTTAAGCTGAATTGCTTGTATAATTTCGTCAAATTGTTGGTTGATATGCGCTGTGTGCCTTTTCTCATTATTGTTGTTTGTGATTTCAAAGTCGTGCCTGATTTCCATTATTGCCTGCTGTGCATGATAATAGAAATGCAAGCATAATATTTTAAGAGTTATGTTGTTGACTTGTCATTTTGATGACTCAGAAGTTGTGTCATCTTCAGTCAAGTTACGAGTTTTAACCTTGATGGATGTTTTTTACTCTCCCTGTTATATATGGGTACAAAAGAATTTTGTTTCTGGAGGTTATTTGATTGGTTATATCTTTTTAATGAAATTTATTGCTCATAAAAAAATCCATCTAGTTTTTTATTTTTATTTTTATTTTGTAGCCATATATTAATTCACTAGTGTTGATTTTTATTGTTTTGGCCCATTCCCAGTACAGCTGCAACCCCTTGAATTAATTCTATCAATAAGAAATATATTCATTGTTTTGCTCAAGTGAATTTATCAGATTAAGTGCCGAGGGACACAATTCAACTAAATTATCATGGAAGGCCAAAGGAAAAGAGAACATATTGAAAATTTCATTAATTGATCAAATGGGAAAGAGAGAAGAGAGGTCTGCTTTCCACACGTATGTTAAAGCAACACTTAAATCACTTATGGAGCTTTCTATCAATTTGGAAGTCTAATGATATTGCCCTGCCCAAGCATGCGAAAATCAGGAATAAGAGGACTGCCATTTGAACTGCATGGCTTGATATGTGCGAATTTCTTTACAAAATCTGTGTGATGTCTTTGTATCTGTCACTTTAATTAAACATTGATATATGCATATTATGTTTTCATTTTATTATGTTAGCCGTGTTATTTACTTATCAAAAAAAAAAAATGTTTGCCGTGTTATTTGAATTGTAATTTTATTGCTTGTGTATATCCACAAAGCTTAAACTCATATTTCTTAATAGTTTTGGTTAGGATCTTATTTGGCTTCTTTGGTGCAGTACGTTAAGACGTTGGAGAAAGGGCCAATCCATAGAAAACTGGGAGGCTCATAAGGCAGCAATACAAGCAGTTGTAAAGCTGCCTTCAGGCGAGCTTGTTACAGGTGTATTGAATTCAGTGGATGGGTGTCAAGTATATATTGTTTATTTTATTTGTTGGTTTTCAAACTGACTGTCATCGGGAGCAAATGCTTGGATCCAACTATTGCTTTGAGGATGAACTTACATTTGTTTTTTAACCATGATTTAGGTTCAAGTGATACAACTTTAAAACTTTGGAGAGGAAAGTCGTGTGTACACACTTTTGTTGGGCATTCAGGTATTTTGATCACTTTTGCTATAAGTCAGAAATGGAAGAATCTTATCATGAGGCTTATGATTTTCATGATATGATTGGTAAATATTTTGACATGGAAAACCTTCACAGTTTTAGTACTTTAAACGTCTTTTTATGGGCAGTGCTTTACATGGCTGAATTTCTTCAACTGTGGAGATTAGTGTGATCATAGTTTCAGCATTCCAGGTAGTCACAACATTTTGTCGCTCAAGTGTGAGAGGCTTACCAATGAGCTCTAGTCAAAGGGCACCTTCACCTCTTTTAACAGAAGGGTGAAGGGTTTGAGTCCCCTTACATGCACATGTTTCATAGGTATTGAAAGAAGTGTGAGAGCCTCCAATTTCGAAATCTTCCCCTGGCAAGGCTTGGACTAGAAATCTCAACTTTTGAGGAGCTAATCCTTCAGGCTTGTCTCCCCCCGTCCCCCTACTTTCCAGATGGTTATTTCAATCAATTAGTTTACATATGATCGCACCTTTCACCATGTAACTGATTTTGATTAAGGCGCAAATATAATAGTGGTGTGGCTTGAATTGAAAATAATCGGAGAGATGCACATTATGGTTGACGCTGTTTGTGAAAGTGGTGATAGATACACCCAAAAGTTGGCCACAATGATTAGCCAGCGTTGGCTGACCTACAAAGATAGATAGTTGAATTAAAATTGGAACATATTCCCCATGAATTGCAAGTGCAGTGAAAGTTTTTCAAGTGTGGACTATTCTAGGTTTAATTTTGTTCGTCTTTTGGTATGTGGGTTCAATTTTTCTACTATCAGAGATGAGATTAATTGATGAATTGCATAATTTATTGCTTACTTTTTTGGTGCTAGGTAGTTATTATCTTAAGCATGTATCTGTGTGGCTTGTGGATTTGCAGATACCGTGCGAGGTTTGGCAGTGATGTCTAGTTTCGGAGTCCTTTCTGCATCACATGATGGGTGGGTTTGTCGTTGCAATAGTTTTGTTATCTATATCCTGTTTTGGGTATTCTTTTTTAACGTTCATTTTCGCGAAGGGCATTTTTTTGGGGTGAGTGCCTAATGTGACGGGGAGGCATTCAAAGCAAAGAAACTCTGGAATTGAGAATGAAACATTAGGGAAATAAACCAACAAAATGGATTTAGTTTGATGGCAAGGATACATGCAGCTAGCAAACATTTGAGCCAAGATGCCTTCTTAGTAGATGAAGCTTTCAAGTAGGAAGCATAGAGAAGTTGGATCTATTGAAGCATTACTTATCCTCATAGTTGTTATGGTTTTTCAAATTACATTCTTTGGTCCTTTTTTCACTTGATCAATAAATTATGATGGGAAAAAGCTTGAAAATCTTGAAATTTATATATCCTTCCACGTATGGTTTGACACATATTTGTTGCTGTTTATGTGTATCGTCGCCTTAAGTTGCCACTCTGGCTTTGGATAGTAACTCAATCAATAGTTTTTGTTAGAATAATATTTAATCCGTTACTTAGGAAAAAAGAATATTTAATCCACTGAGACACTGTAATGTAAGCAAATTGTTGCATTCCCAGCATAATAAAAAAGAAAGCCATAGATCTACATTGCGTCAGGCTTAAAAGTGAATTTTGACAAGTCGAGTTAGTGCTAGTGGGGAACGTCAGTAATACTCGGCAACTAGCTAGCATACTTGGTTGGAAGAGATTGTTATTGAGAAGATAGGAAGAAAATTGGTTGGGTGGAAGAGATTGTATTTGTTGAAGGGTGGACGATTGGCTCTCATTAAGAGTACCCTCTCTAACTTTCCTCCATATTTTTTGCCGTTGTTTCCTATACTTGCTAGTGTGGCAGCTTGGATTGAAAAACTGTATCACGATTTCTTATTGAGTGGGATGGGAGATGAATCCAAATTCCACCTAGTGAGATGGGACAAGGTGTGTGACCAATCTCGTTAGGAGGTTTGGGTATAAAGAAATTTGAGAATTTTTAACCGGGCTTTACTTGTGAAGTGGCTATGGAGGAATAACATGGAATCGGACGCCTTATGGAAGCAAGTGGTTGATTGCAAATATGGAAGCTTGTAGAGCGGATGGTGTACTGAAGAGGTAAATGGGGCTAATGGTGTGGGGGTTTGGAAGTACATTTGACGTGGATGGGGGGAATTTTATAGCCATGCTAGAGTAGTGTTTTTGGGGGGGGGGGGGGTCCTGAATAAAGTTTTGGAGGGACATATGGTGTGGGAATGGGGCCCTTAAGGTTTCATTTCAAGTTATTTTCCATGTGGCTTATAATCATTAATCAAGATGCTTCATTAGTGGATTTTATGCTTCGATCAGGGGCCCAAGTGTAGTGGAATGTCACTTTTAGTAGTGCGGCGCAAGATTAGGAAGTAGACAGTTTTGAGGCTTTTTTCAGCCTAATATTCTGTGAAGCCGAACAATTAGCAAGCTGCTAGGTTGTGGTGGACTCTTGCAGGTACGGACATTTTTTTGGGTTTGATCTTTCTACAAGTCCCTTACACATCCAGCAAATATTCGGTTTCATTGAGGAAAATTTGGAGGAATAAGGCACCTCCTAAAGTGGTTTTCTTTATTGGATTGGGGAAGATTCCGACTATTGATAATCTATGGAAGCAACAAGTAGTTATCCTCGATTGGTGTTATATATGTAAGAGATCAAGTGAGATAGTAGTACACCTCTTGTTACATTGTGAGATAGTTAGAGCCTTGTGGTTCAAAGTGTTTAGCTGAGTGGAGTTATCTTTTGTAATGCCTGCAACGATGGTTGATCTACTGGCTAGCTGGACGCTCCGAGAGGAGTCCCACAAATTAAAGCCGTATGGAAGATGATTCGGACTTCTGAAAACAAGGAGCGGTCACTAGAGGAGCTTTGCACTTTTTTTTTTTTTTTTTCCGTACTTTATTTCTATGGGTCATAGCTTTAGATTTTAATGGCATGAATTTTCATGACTTTCTAGTTTCTATTATTGTGACCTAGATAGGTCTTACCTTTTGTATACTATCTTGTGTACTTGGGCTTTGTCTATCTTTATTAATAATATTATTGTTTACTTATATAAAAAAAAAGGTTTCTCTGGATGGCTGGTTGGTAATTCTGTGATTAAACAATTATCTTCCCTATTCCGTGATATTGAGAGCATAAATGGTAGCAAAATGGTCTTCGTATTGAGTTAATCATAGTTGCTTCTTAGTGATTTAAATTGCATGTATTTGTTGATTAGGAAAGCTTTGTCTTCTGTTGTAAATGTTGTTCTCTTTCATCTTTGCTCCTATTTTTCCCAATTCCTCTTGAATGTTCAAATTTATCTTATCCGTATTTGTTTTGCCTGTTAGGTGACCCTAATTTCTATTATTTCCATTCCTACAGTTCCATAAGGTTGTGGGCATTAAGTGGTGAAGTATTAATGGAGATGGTTGGTCATACTTCCATTGTCTATTCGGTTGATTCACATATCTCTGGACTTGTTGTCAGTGGTAGTGAAGATTGTTCTGCAAAGATATGGAAAGGTAGTTCTATCTGGTTTTCATGCTTCGTTTTGGAGAAACTATTTACTGTGGCTGAAATTTTAATTAAAAACTAGGATGATATATAAGGTTATGGGATGTTCTATCCTTAGAAGACTTGGATGTGATAATTTCTATTTTTCAGTCGTAAAATAAAACTTTTCTGAGGGGCAAAAGATTTGCAGAACCTTCATATTTGGAGCTGTAATCTGGTGATGCCTTCCCATTTCTTTCTTTTTCAGTAAGAATATAAATGTTTATGAAGCAGCTGTAGTTTCTTCTTCAGTTGTGTTTGCTAGTTAAAGGTGTCTTCTTGCAACCACAATGGATAATGTTTGTTCTTGCAATGTAATTTGTTCCATATGAACTGGCTTCTTGCAACCTCAATGGATAAGATTTCTGATTTTGGTTCTTGCGGTGTGATATTTCTTTTATAGCTTGGATATTTATCTGGGCAAAATGATGTCATGTTTCAGATGGAGTTTGTGTTCAGAGCATAGAGCATCCTGGTTGCATTTGGGATGCCAAATTCTTGGATAACGGAGACATTGTAACTGCATGTTCTGATGGAGTCATACGTATTTGGACGAGTCATCAGGATAAGATTGCTGATTCTCTAGAACGCGAATCCTATGCTTCCGAAATTTCCCAACACAAGCGAAGCAGGTATGACATCCATCAGCTTCCAGTTCATGATGCACAGGATTTTTTGCAATTTTGGAATAAACAGAATTTAGATAAGCATCCTCTGTGACATTCCTATATAACTTTTGTTTGAATACTGTAACTATTTGTTTATTTATAATTAAAAAAGTAATTTCTGATTTCTGAATCTTATGATTATCGCATGTGATTTCCATTTTGGATCAACTTTACTCATCAGCTTTTTCTCATCTGAATGTCTACCTGTTTGTGTTAGGAAGAGGGTCGGAGGATTGAAACTGGAGGATCTACCAGGGCTGGAGGCTTTACAGGTTCCAGGTGTGATTAATAATACTGACCCCTTCAAACATTAAGTAAATGTTATATTAGTTTAATTGACTGAAAATTCTTCAGTTCAGACGCTGGGTTGATATACATTTGAAGTTGGGACGGAAAGGTTTTTTTTTTCTTAACTGAAATAGTTGTAATAAGGAAATAAAATATACTTATATATAAAAAAAAAAGTCATAATAAGGACTTCTGAATTGAAGTTGTTGTAAGAAGTATTTTTAGTGTATTATATGTTGGCAGTATAAATCATATTACTTAATGAAAAAGGAGACTTTCTTCCATAAAAGTTCTGTAAACAAAAGGTAGGAAACATTTCTTGCTTGTATGGTTTTCTATGAACCTGGGCTTTGTCTTCAATTTTTATTTTCTAAATTTTCTAAAGATTTTTTTATCTACTAAATAAGAAGAAAATGATTTATATAATTGTATAAATCATTCAGATGTTTCTGCAGGAGTGGTATATTGCCCCAGATTGCTGTCCTATACTGATTTATATAATTGTATTTCATCTTTCATTTATCAGGCACCAGTGATGGGCAGACAAAAGTAATCAGAGAGGGCGATAATGGTGTGGCATATGCATGGAATTTAAGAGAACAAAAGTGGGATAAAGTAATTCATGGTTTCATTTTAATAACCATACCAACAAGTTGCCATGGTTATATCTTCCTTTCAACATTAATTGTTTTCTGATCTGGCGCTTGATACACTCTTTCTCTCAATTTTGTTTTCTTTGTTTTGGTATTCGGTTAGAATACTATATACAGTTCCACTTTAGAGTAGGCAAGGTGTTGTAGGTTATTTAACACCCACCAATACAAAGAAGACACGTCAGTGCATTACACGTTAAAGAACTAAAACCGGCTGCACGTTATTATTCCTGAAAAAGGAAGGAACACCCGAGGCCTTCGATTTCTCTCTTTATCTTTCTCTCTCTAATTAATCTCTCTCGAAGAACATTCCAGGACTGATTTCTCTCGCTGAGCTCTCCAAATCGATCTCCCTCGAACCTTGAACATCGTGTCATTACCCTCTCAATACGAGCTTTCTTCCTGCCAATTTGGTAGAGTTTTCATTATGCAGTACCTGCAAGTCAAACCCATTTTCTTTTCGGTTGGCTTCAAGAATCTACCCTTTGCTCTAATGCTTGGATTCCATTCATTATACAAATCATTGGTTGGTAGGTGTAATCGTAGTTTCTTCCTGCCAATTGGTAGGTATATTTAGACCTATTTTTTCCCAATTTTTTTCTCTCTTTTTGTTTTTAGAAGAAAAAGATGGTTTATTTCTTATTTTCATTTTACTACTCTGTGATGCGCACATGAATCTTCTATGGACTGGGGGTCGCTGGGGTGGTTTCATTGTCGATGGGTGGCGCTGGAAGGGAGGGTGGTGCTGGAAGGGAGGGTGGTGCTGTGAGAAATTTCGGAAATGAGAGGGATTTGGTGAAATGAAGAAATGAGAGGGAGGATGTTTGTGTTGCGCGTTTCCACAGTTACTCCCATGGGCGGCTTACATATCAAGATATCATTGGAGGGTGTTATTTGGCCTATACCACTCTTTCCTGTTAGAAGATTTTCTCTACCATATACCGTGTCTTTGTTCATTTTTTTTTTTTTTTTAAATTTGACTTCTTTGCTTTTGCAAATAGGAGATTACAACAATTGAACAGTTAGTTTTCTTTTTCTATTTCAGAAGGAAGTGAAGGATCTTTTTGTGTAGAAGGCCGTCACATCCAATTTTCTGTTTGATACTTTCAAAGCCATTGTCTATGTTACATATTTTTGCGCTTTTTTCTGTCTTTCCCCCCGTTTGTCTGACTTTGTTTACATGTTTTATTTTTGTAACCTACTTAATTGGTTTTTTTATAGTGCCATTTTAGTAAATTTCTGTCCTCGATATATTTCTTTTCACTATCCTGTTATATATCATTTTAGCACTAGATCGATGAGGAATGTTTTTGTTGTAATTTCTTAAGAGTGTAGGATGTAAGAAACATCCTTCATTTGGATTAGTGTAATTTGTTATCTATTTTTCCGGGGGTTTGAAGCAGTTTTGCATTATTGTAAAGTTGTCATGCACTTTCATGCTGATGGTTTTATGATGCCCTTATCTTTATCCAGTTATTTATTGTAAGGTTTCCTTCTTTTTAATGCGTGCATAATTGTAATTTTGGCTTGAATTTTAGCTGGACTATTACATATTTTATAATATACACTATATATATTTTTTTGATAAGTAATGATCTTTATTGAATAGATGCAACTAGGCATAGTCCATGTACACATGGGGTATACAAAAGAGACACCTAGTTAACACTAGCAAGCTGAAAAGCACTCAAAAACTCATGGACATTCCCTCCCTTTAGTGCAATAGCAGAAAACCACTGAAACAAAGAAAATACAAAAAAGTTCCAAATTTCCCCCACGGTCCTTTTTTTGTTGTTGAAGCATATCTCATTTCTTTCCATCCATATGCACCACAAAAGACATAGAGGAATCATTCTCCATGTCGCGGCCAGCTTAGCACATTGATGGTACTATAAAATACACAATATTCAGTTGGTTTGTTCTTGGATGCTTTTAAATGCTGGGTTTCTTTTGCATTTTGGTTGTCTCTATTTTTTGGTTTTGTACTTTAGAATATTTTGTCTTTTATTGAAACTTATTTTGTTTAGATTGGTGAAGTTGTCGATGGACCGGATGACAACACAAAACGTCCTTTACATGATGGAATTGAGTATGACTATGGTCAGCATCGTATGTTGTTTTGAAAGTTGTAATATAGTTGCCTTTTTTCAGCAATGATTAGATCTTTCATTCTTTTGTTTCTCAGTATTTGATGTCGATATTGGAGATGGCGAGCCTATTCGTAAGTTGCCTTACAATCGATCAGGTATTAATTTTGTTGGTCCCATGTTTAGCTGCAGTGGTTTTTATAATTTCTGTAGTTGTTGTCTTTTTATTTGCTGTCTTTTAACACTATAATAGTGATTTTGCTGTCTCTTTTTTTCTCTTAAATTGTTGATGTTCATTTATTATTGTAATAAAAATAACACCAAATTAAATATTTCCAGATAATCCTTATGCTACAGCTGATAAGTGGCTTCTCAAAGAGAATCTTCCTATAGCCTATCGGCAACAAATCGTAGAGTTCATACTCCAAAATTCTGGACAGAAGAATTTTAACCTGGATTCATCATTTCGTGATCCCTATACCGGCTGTGAGTATAATGTTGTTTGTCTCTTTGTCATGAAACATTTGTGTTGAAAGATGCAATTGATTCCTTTTATCTTGATTAATATTTTCTTTTCCTGCAGCTAATGCTTATATACCTGGTGAACCCTCTAGCTTGTCTGGTATGCATTTGGATGATTATATTGTTTAAAAATAAATGTTACTATTAGCGTTTGTCACTTTCTTTTAGCTTCACCTAAGTTAATAATCTCTTCTGTGCTTTTTTATTTATTTATTGAAATACTCTTATATGCTTCTCACTTTGAGACTCTCTCTGACGCTCGTTTGTGCTTCTTGTTTATTTTGCAGCAGTTCCAACAAAACCTACTTTCAAGCACATTCCTAAGGTATGCTCTTATGGTTGAATGTAAAATGGTTTGAATGTATATGTCAAGTGTTTATTATGCATTTTTAAAAATAATATAGTGAACATAGTTTAGCTTTTTTGAATTGTACTCCACCGACCACTTTCACCATTTTAGATTGGGAGTAACAATTTTTTTTAGTTGAGTTGACTGACTTGTAATAACTTTTGATAATTGGTTTACTCTGAGATGCTTACTCTGCTCGGTGTTGTTTGTATTTATTTCTGTTAGAATACACTTCAATTGTATTCTCCATGGTATTGGTTGTCAGCTGTTTGATGAAATTATGAGTTTTAATGCACAAATATCTGGATTTCTTCTCTATGGTTTTAATTTTCAGTTATACAATGGGACAATGAGTTCTATTGTACAAATTTCTGTATTGCTATTCTTGTTTATATTCTTTCAAACAGATATTTTTATTCTGTTAATTATATGGTAGCTATGCCAAATCATTGGCTTTTTAAGGCTGTTATGAGTCTTTTCTCCCGAGCTTTTTGGGTAGAGTTTATTTTGATATTCTTATTCTTTATTCGGAGGCTAGTACTGTTTGTTTTATATCTAGTTGGGAATCATTGTTTCAATATCTTATCTATGGCTGGTTGAGATAATAAAGTTGGTGATTGAAAGGAGATATGCTGCTGGTTTGATTCATTTGGTCATTTACTTGCCATTGTTCTTGAATCATTTTGTTCCCAGAAAGGAATGCTTGTTTTTGATGTGGCTCAGTTTGATGGGATCCTCAAAAAGATTACTGAGTTTAACAATGCTCTACTCTCTGACCCGGTATGTTCTTCGCAGAATTTAAGGGCACACAAAAAATTAAATTCTGCTATGTTAAAGATAAGAGTCTTTGATGTAGTTCTGTAATCTAACAATATTAATTCTTGATTAATGTGGATTTATTGGCAAACTTTTGTAGGAGAAACGGAAATTATCGCTGACAGAGCCTGAGCTTTCCAGATTGGGTGCCATTGTCAAGATTTTGAAGGATACATCACATTATCATTGTAGCAAGTTTGCAGAAATTGATGTTGCTTTGTTGCTTAAACTGCTAAATTCATGGCCACTTGCAATGATTTTTCCAGGTTAGTCTGCCAAACTTCTAAGGCGCATGATTTTTCCAGGTTAATCTTCATGATTTTCTTCTAGCTTTTTCCAGCCCGTAGGTCCTAGCTTATTTATAGGTTTCTGCTTGAATACTTCCTGTGTACTTGGGCTATGCCTATTTACTTGTCTTAATAAAAATTCTTATTAGTTATCTATCTATCTATATATATTGGACTGATTTTGCTGTATTATGCTCATTTTAAGATGCAGTAGCATTATACATCAAGGAAGATATTTGTGCTAACTTGGCCTTTACTATCTGTCTGCAGTTATTGATATTTTGAGGACGAGTATCCTCCACCCAGATTGGGCAACTTTACTTCTCAAGCATGTTGAAGCTGAAAATGGTATCCAAGCTAAAGATGAGCTCCAACTGTGTCTTATTTCTGAAAATGTACCATGCATATGGTTTAATTGCTTTTGAGTTATGCCATTTTCAGTTCTGGAATCACTTATATGCATATAAAGAGTAACCGTTCTGAAATTGTTAAGTGAAGAAATTATTGAGGTCTTATCTTCTTTTTTTGTCCAAATTTGATCTTTACTCAAAACTGTGTCCACAGATGTAGTTATGGAAACGATCAAGAAAGTCACAAAGGATCCAGCTATTCCTGCAAACCTTTTAACAAGCATTCGTGCAGTTACTAATCTATTCAAGAATCCATGCTACCACAGTTGGTTACATAAAAATTGTAGTGAGGTTGGTATCCCTTCTTATTGTTATTTTCCAAGTTTGACCACATGTAGTCAGCAGTGACATTAGTTTGGTTGTAGGTATTGTTTGCCTTTTTGTGTGTATGCCTCTGTGAGCAGGTGGGTGGGTATTGGTGTTCTCTGTATGTGTTCGCTAATAGGTATGATATTGATTTATAGCTTCTCAATTCTTGCTGGCAACCACCTCTTGCATCAAATTAGTTGTTGCATATGCATTTCAATTTTTGTGATTAAGGGGTTGCTTGGGAATACAGATGGTTTCATCTTATCTTATCTCATCTTATCTCAAAATTTCTTATCTCATTTCTTTCCCAAACATCACTCAAACACATAATATAGTTTTGACTTGATTAATATCACAAATATAAAGAACGTGATTGTAGCAGTATTTGGGGGAAGGTTTTTTTATTTGATTTAAGCAAGTTCTTGAAGTATTTCATGAAAAAAATAGCCAGCAATTCCTCTTGTTGCTAAGGTTCTTGTCCATTTTCATTTGGGCTTTATTCCCTAGGGCTGGGTATAAAAGGGCTTACCTTGGTCTACTGTATCTACTGTGGTATCTTTGGATGGAACGGAACGAGAGATGCTTCAACAACAAGGAGAGGACCATGGGGGAAATATGGGACTTTTATGTATTATCTTTAGTTCAATGGTTTTCTGCCATTGTGCATAAGGGAGGGAATGTTAATGAGTTTTTGAATACTTTTCAGCTTGCTAGAGTGTAACTAGGTCTCACTTATGTATACTTCCTGTGTACTTGGGCTTTGCTTAGTTGCATTTAATCAATAAAGGTTATTACTTATAAAAAAAAAAGGGCTTACCTTGGTCGAGTTTCAACGTCATCAAAAAATTTTAGTCATTGATTTTTTTTTAGGATTTTCTTTGCTGCCTCTCCTTTCCTGTCAGGTCTCTTTGCTTTACTATGCTTCGCGTTTTCTTTGTATCTTTTGCTTTTCCATCTGTTTTTTGAGGGTTGTCTGGGGGATGCCCTTGTGCTCATGCAGTTCATGTTTCCTTCTGTTTATACTCATTGACCAAAGAAAAAATTCTTGATTTCCATGCATATTTTTAATTGGATGGAAATATCAAGCGTTACTGGATTGAACCTTAAAATAATTGCTGATTTTGTCGTATTGAGTATGTTTTTAAGTTTATATGGTCAATGTTTTCTCATATACAAATGGTGATACATTATTTTTCAAACTGATTTTGCAGATTCTTGATGCTTTTTCAAGTTGTTATTCATCTCCAAATAAGAATTTGCAGTTGTCTTACTCTACCTTGATACTCAAGTAAGTAATTCTTGACTGTTGTCATACTCTATTTTATACTCAAGTAATTTTTAACTTAAACATGCAGTTGCATCATAAGCTCAGATTTGACCTATGTTCTGATAGCATAGGCAACTATTTTGTTTTTGATAAGTAAGAAACTTATATTGATCGAATGAAACTAGGCAAAGCCTTTTTGAGGAAAAAAAGAAACTAGGCAAAGCCCATGTATGCAGGAAGTATATAAAAGAGACACCTTTTTGCATTCTAGAAAGCTGACAAGAAAGCAAAAACTCATGACCGTTCCCTCCCTTTAATACAAAACATAGGCAACTATTTTTTTATGCATATTATATTATTGTTGACACTCCTGAGGAAAAGGTAGAAATTCAGGCATATGTGTAATAACTATTAATTCCATGCCTGTTATCTCACACTTATACTTCCCGTAGCTAGCTGAGTTTGGCATTGACCTTTCGCTTTTCTTGGTGAGCTTCAGTTATTCTGTGCTGTTAATTGAAAGGAAGGATGAACAAGGTCAATCTCAAGTTCTTTCAGCAGCTCTTGAGGTATGTCTAACATGTCTGCCAATTTGCAAATGTTTACCTTTCACATGTTTTTCTATTTTGAAGTTTTCTTGCGGGGCCTTTTCCCCCTCATTTGGCTTTTTTCCCATAGGGGTTGGCTCAATTGGTAAGAGCCATGTGCTTAGTGGCATGCTCCTTCTAGGTCTAAGATTTGAAACCTTGGGTGCAAACAATTTCTCGGGACCAGAGGATTTACCTAATCCTTGTGATGGGAATGCATTACATTGGTCTGGGGTTTAGTTGGGTAAAGGACATGTTGTGTTTGCACGGTCTCCTGATTCCTCATCATTAAAAAAAATATTATGTGGGATGATTTTGAAGTGGCAATTGAGGTCCACCATAGCATTTTTCGTCATAGAACAAATATTAGATGGAGGGACACCTTTGGTCTGTACTGCATGTATTGTTTCTTCGAAAAACTGACCCTAAGGACCCATTCGAAATTCAGCAGAACCCTTGGGACCATTAGATGAATTTTCCCTTGTTTCTTAATGATCTCAGAGAGCTTTTTAGAAATGAGAATCATCAAAATTCATGTATTATGATCTTACCTTAAAAAACAGGATTTTAAGCTATGGTTTTTGGCAGATTGCGGAAGAGGAAAATGTAGATGTTGATTCAAAGTTCCGTGCTTTAGTTGCCATTGGATCACTGGTATCATCTCTCTCTCTCTCTCTCTCTCTCTCTCTGGGGTCTTGATTATTAGCATTTTATCAGTTTTTCTATTATTGTATACGGGTGATGATGGTGGTTGATTTTGTTGAAGATCTGACCATCCTGTGTAGGTTTTTAAAGACTATCCTTTCACTTTTGGTGTCAATACTACCTATGAAATTGATTGTTTGAAAGTGAAAATGATCTTTACTTTTGTGAATGAGTGCGCTAAGAGAAGTTACTTGTCAAAAAAGTGTATAAATGAGAGGTTTGACCTGACTTCCATAGTCTTTCGTTAAAATGAGAGAGAGAGAGAGAGAACGTCTGAATTTAAAGGGAAGTTGAGTAACAAGATAATTTGATACTGAGATTGTGAATCTAGACATTCATCGTATGGGTGAAGTATTAGTATGCTAGTTTTTTTGTCCAAAAGGCAGTAAAACAGCATAGTAGCTTTTTTCTCCAGAAGGCAAAAATATATGTTTTGTCTTAGTTTTGTGGAAACAAGGGGTTGGGGTAGTTATAGTTGCTTTGCTGCGGGAGGAGCGTTTTGTCCCCATTGGGCTTGGTGTATATTGGATGGACTTACTGGTCGTTAGGGGTATGCTATTACTGGCTATGTGTTCTCTTGTATACACCCAGTGTACTTGGTTACACCTATTGATATGAACAATTTTTATTTATATAAAAAAAATGTTTGTCTCTTGTACATGATGTGCATCCATGAAGCCAAATGCCTGGATCTATAATGTTAAGCACAAAGGGAGGGAGTTTGGATATTAGTGAGAAAGAGTCAATGAATAGAACTTAAATTAAACATAATTCGAACTGGTTGAATATCAAACAAGACTTGTTGCATTGAGACAATGTTTTGGTCACGTTTATGTCTCTTAATGGCATTTATCCTTTTAGCTGACCATTTTTTTTTCTTTATTAATATCTTCGTCTTGTTTATGATGCAGATGCTCGAGGGTCTTGTGAAAAAAATTGCCTTGGAATTGGATGTTGAGAGTATTGCCAAAGCAGCAAAAGCTTCTAAAGAAGCCAAAATTACAGAAATTGGAGCCGACATTGAAGCGATAACTAGAAAGAGTTGAAACTCTTAGTTGCTGGTAACTAATATTCTAATTCTTGACAACTCCTTTGAAATTGTATGATATGAAAGACTGGGAGATGCATGCATGCATCTGTAGATGACATGCTCACATTCTGATGCAAGCATGCAACACACACACAGATGCACACTGTTCTGGAGATGGCTTTCACAATGTGGTTTATGATGTTCCCAAGCAATTTGTCATAGGTAGACATGAAACACGTGTCAGTAATTGGCTTAGCTGATTTAAGAGTCGGTGAAAGATTTATAATATCCTTGCCAGCACTACCGAGCCCGAGTTGGGAAGTTATTCTATTAACAACTTGGACAGAAGAGATATAGAGCCCCAAGGTATTATTCATTGGTTCTTGGGGATTTGGTTGGTATCTTCATCTGCCTGCCATAACACTATACTGTATGTATGCACGGGTATGCACAATCATACATGGCCAATGCGGTTATGTTTGAATGAAGGACATTGTCCGTGATAAATCACAATAGCAAGAGGGGATTTGTGAGCCAATCCCGCGAAGTGAGGGGTTTCAGGCTTGTTTTGCTGAGTTTAGAATACTTAGCTGATACCCATTTTTCCACTTTTCAGGTTTTGGTTACATCAAAAGCTTGAATTGGTACTTAATAAAGAGATGAGCATTCGAGAAGATTAGTTAAGACAGACTCCACAGAGATTACGAAGGTCCAGTTTCTCACCTTCGTAAACATGGAAATACTGAAATTGATGTAGACGGCCGAGAATGTGATTGTCAATTTGTCACGGACTCACGAGCTTTCATTTTCTATTTTTATGGAATTTAACCGAATACACTCGGGCGGGCCCGTGGAGTTCATCTTTGCTACAAAATGGTGCGTGGTGCCTCTTTAATTGTGTAGTTGGCCTCAGTTGTACTTACCATATGCGCAGACCGACCCTTGATTAAAATTATAGCTTCAAAGAGATGGGAATTTCACATTTCGGGATAATCTATGGCTTGTGTTCTTCATTTGCGTGCAATCATAGTGAGTAAACTCAAGAGTTAAAATGTTTCCTTTTAATGGGGTTTCAATTCAGTGTCTTTGAAAGTATTACCACCCCCTTGCGGTAATGCAAGAAGAGAATTGAGAGTATTTTGCTCCTTCAAATCAATACATGCCCCGTACTAGGGCACAATTCAATTGAGATGAGTCTCAAAGTTTCATCAGGTCGCATAACAAAATTTCATGTGGTAAAGCATGCAAAAGTTTTTAAGTGCATTCTTAGTATATAATTTATATATTTTTAAGGAAAAAAAAAAAAAAAAAGAAGGGAGAAGATATAAACAAAAATGAGAAAAGGATAAGAATTACTGCCAATTTTCATTTCCACTTGGCATAGAATTTTTGGTCACCCCAGAGCAACATTCTATTCAATGGAAGGCGAACATTTCTTTCTTTCAAGTGCAAATGCCTCGGCACTATCCGCTTCTCCAAACTGAACGCGAAGTACTGCGGGAACCTCTTCAGTTCCTCTACGCTCCTCTCCATCTCATCCACCAAATACTTGTACTTTGGCCACAGATTATTATCAAGGCTGTAACCAAATATCGCCGGCAATCTAACGCATACCTTAGCCGCCTCCTCGTCCGAGAACCCTATCCTCCGCAGGAACTCAATCTTCTTGCGCAGCTTCTCCGCCCGCGTGTTCAAAAGATGCGCGTTCAGATTACTCGGCGTGCTCAGGTTCTGTACCCCCAACTTCCTCAGATAATTGAGTGTCGGGCGGAGACAGAACTCGACGTCGGAGAGGAGAATGCTTGGACACCGGAGGATCAATCCGCATGAGTCTTCGGGTGAAGCGGGTAACTCCGCGGTCAAGAAGTCGAAGACCGGAGCGACGTCGGTTGGCTCGAAGGTGGTGGAGAAGAGCTGAGGGCAAAGGAGGACGAGACGTGCGAAGTCGGAGTCGGTGAAGCCCTTGGACTTGAGGAAATGTACGGTGGCGAGAATGTGATCGACGGCGTCTGGGGAGGGGAGCTTAGTTTTGTTGGTGGAAGGGTGGAGAATGCGGAGGGCTTTGAGGTAGCGGAGATTCTCGCGGTGGGAAGTACGGAACTTGAGGTAGAGAGGTACAGGATTTGCAGGGAGAGAAGAAGATATGGGCTTGCGGTTGGAGGAGAGGGATGGGATGGAGAGGGAGAGGGTGTGAAGCATGATTCTTTGGTTATTGAGGGATTTTTGAAGAGGGTGTTTTGTGGTCGATCGGTGTTTTGGGGAGGATGAAGAAGATGATGTGTGGGTACGACGACCCGCCAGCAATGGTTAGAGTCCTGTTATTGAATTAGTCAAATTTTTTTTTAAAAAATATAAATTTATACGCTTATCAAAAATATTTTATTATATTTAATTAAAAATAAAAAATAATAAAAGAAGAGAATTTTTTTTTTTTGTTTTTAAAAATGAATAATAATTTTTAAAAATTTTTCATTTTCAAAGAATTATTATTTATTTTTGAAGATAATTTTTTTTTTTAATTTTTTTTCTCATTTTTAATTAAATATAATAAAAAATTTTAATATATATAAAAATTTATATTTAAAAAAAAATGACTAATCTAATATTAATATTCTTAAGTAAAATTTTAAAACAACAATATTTGATTAAAATAAAAAGACAATTCGCGCAACCACTGCACAAGCAAGGCTGATATGGCCTCTTTCACTTATATATGGAATGAAAATTTTTATGTACAGTAATTTTTGTGTATTTTTTTTTTTTTGTATATTTTATTAATATAATTGATTATATTAATTTTTTAAAATATAAAAATCAATCATATAAATAGAATGTATAAAAAAATGTATAAAAATAATGATGTATAGCAGTATTCATATGAAATATCTGCTTTTTGGATAAACTAACAGCCATGGTCGTTACGGCTCGTTGTTCAGTTCTGAAACTGGGAGGTCGTTCCATAATCTACACAATGGAGGCTTTAAAGCCCACCAAAGCTCGAATCCCATATCTACCTAATACCCTCTTCCTCAAATCCAATATTCTCCGCTCCACCTCAACCAATTCCCTGTAGTTCCAAAACTCAAGAGTCTTCACAGTTGAGGAGTTCTCTCATTCTCTCTCATTTTGCAAGCTGAAGACATCTCAACACATCGAAGAAGAAGATTGTGCTATAGGAGGTGGCGCCGCAGCTGCGAGAGGAACGCGGAGGATTTACTGGAAATGGGAAATTTCCAGTGAAGCAAGAATATTCGAACATTCTGTCCAGAGCATCAGTCAAAACTAGCTTAAGCATTAGGCCATTTAAGCTATATTGTCTGAAGTCTCACTTCATGTAAAGTTTTCAAAATTAAAAATTAAAATGTATTTTTTAATAATTTTTTTTTAAAGATATATAAAAACCATTTCATTAAATAATTTTTATATTTTTCGATGCCTTGCTGTGGTCTACAGTTCTATGATTTTTTTGTTTTTACCTCTTTCTCTTTTAATTAGGTTTAAACTCTTGTACACTCCTTATCTACTTAGGCTATGTTTGTTCTTATTAATAAAAATTTTTACTTCTAAAAAAAATGTCGAAGGCCCATAATACTAAAATTTTAATATTTAATTCAATGAATAATTTATATTTTTAATTAAGTTTTTTTTATGATCTTGTTAAATTGAGGTACAAGATTTACAATGCCACTTCATTTTAAATTATTGTATTAAATATAAAATCAAAAATTTTTAATTAAATATTTTAAATAAATCTCATTTTTTGAAAATTTAAAAAAATATTTAATATAATAATTTATATTTTATTATTTTATAATTAAAATTTATCCATTTAAATTTTATTTTAAATCTCAATTTGTCAATTTGTATTGAGCCGCCCCTGGCATCAGTTCAATATATATGTATGTTATTCTGATGGGATCTGTATACGAGGTCATCTTATGTTGCCTGCTCTGTTTTCTCTCGTCCACTTTTTCTTTTCAACTGGTGTATAGGTGCTGTTCCGTACGATCATCCACGGTGTACATTGACACAAAAATTCATGCATATTCTTTTTTTTTTTTTTTTTGTGAAATGATGCATATTCTTTTGGGTAGACGTTCATTTTACTATGAAGAGAAGGAAAATTCTGGGAATACCTTTTATATTAACAATACCCGGAATGCAATTCAATTTGTGGTTGCCGTAGGTTTTCTTGAAAGGACCTGACTTGCCTGTCGATTTGCCCCCATGGGAGTACACTTAGCAATGCTACTGATAATGGCTGGTGAAACTCTTTGCTGGGAGCTTCAGAGGTTCAGTCACAGTTCCACTGGGGCTGAGTTTCTTTGTTGGAGATGTAATCGGCTCGAGTGGGGTTCTCTCTACTCCAATTGAACCTTTCAATACTAAGGTTCGTGTCAACAGATTCTACATGGACTACTACGACTGTGGAGAGATAAATATCGATTTTGTTTTACATCATTGAAAATCCATCAAGACGAAAATAGCTTTTCGCAGGCTTTAATGGTTCTGTCTAAATCTTATATTTTATCAAAGGCTTCCAGGAAATTTTTTCAAGTAAATATATTTTTCTTTTTCTATTCGCCACAGATTTCAGCCTAAAATCCATGGGTTAGTGGGTGTTCATAGATCTATCGTGATGTAGCCCTATAGGCTATAGCATTCTAATGGATTATGTTCCTTCGGTAATCTTTTGGTGATGAAGCCCCCTCTTGGAATGAATTTTTTTTTTTTTTTTGTTTTATGGCTTTGTAGGTGTCCCAGTTTCACACTGATCACTGTTTGACATTGATGGGAAGGATGTAACGAGGAAAACCAGTATCGTGAATGATCCTTTAAGGTATGGTGGGATTACTGTTCAGTTTCTTGTATACTTCCTCTATACTTCGCTTTGCCTTATTACTTCAATTAATTTTCTTAGTCACAAGAAAAAAAAAGGTACAATGAGATTACCATATACCATATATTGGAGTTTTTCAGCACTCCATTTACTTTAGGATGATGAAGGACCTTTCAATCTGGCTATGGTACCTCTAAAAATCAATGGAGACAAGAAGCTTTTTGAGACCTTACCGGTAGATGTTGAGTCTCCTAATGTGAAAGGAATGCATGCACTTCTCAATGACTGGATCTGCTGATTCTTTTAGGGATCAGGGAATGCACGTATTTTGTAGGCAGAGCCAGCGTTTTTCCCTTTTCAGTGTTTTCTCAATAATCTAATTTTTTTTTTTTTGCCTCTTTCGCTGGAAACACAGATTAATGTTTGTTCGTGATCTCTACAGTCAATTATCCCATACGATTAGGAAAAGGAAATTTGCGGGAGTTAGATGGCCTAGCTTCAAGCTCCAAATTGACATAAATGGCACAAGAATTATTACGTTGATGCAATAGGCAGCACTAGCAGTGGCCTCGACTTGAAGGTGATTACTCAAATTAACTAGTTTCATGAGCAATATGGATTGTTCTTGACTGCCTATTTTTGTTTGTGTTGGAATTAAGCATGGTTGGAACTTGGTTTCATCTCAGGCTGACCCCAGTGTGCCAATTGTTTATGCCGGATTTGGTACTCTGATGCTCACAACTTGCAGCAGCTTTCTATCTCATTCACAGCTATAATTTGTGTGTATATGATAGAGACTGGCTATTTCTGTTTCGAGGATTGCAACGAATGCTTTAATTTTGATACAGGTTCTTCAAACTGTTATATGCTATTCACATTTTGACACCCTTTACAATGATGATGAACTTTACGTCAAAAAACAAAAAACACTATTCCCTGCATCATAGCTAATCTAATCTAAGGGTACAAAGATGTTAATGCTAAAATTTTCATTTTTCAATTCTAGTTTTGGTTCAATATAACTTTGTTCATGATTCCAGTTAGTTCATCTGTTCATATTTTCTTCTGCGAGCAATCAAAAGATTTGGGCAATACAAGATGGAACACCAGTAGTTGTAGTATGAGCGAAGGCTGAATTTCCAGAGGAGATGAATCGCTTGTAGAAATAGTTGTATCATCTCATGTCAAGGAACCTTACAGAATTGGCTAGCTTATGAGGCATTGGAATGAAAAGAAAGTGCACTTAAAGTGAGGATATTGGATTGCTATTTTGAACTTTTGAGTCCAGGCCAAGAAGTTAATCGAATGCAATCTGAATGTCTAGCATAGGAAATAAGAGATGCACTCCATCGGACCATCCCGAGTTGGTTCAATTAAACTTTGGTTCAGCCATTGAAGTTGTCCTTCTAAAGGTATAGCTGCAGCCGTACAGGCATTTTTGGGCCAAGGCAAGGTTCCAAGCCACATGCAAGAGGGCAAGGTTCAGCCATTGAATTGTCTTTATCTGCTTAATGAAAAGAAGAGAAAAATACAGGAGAATGAAAGAGTTTTATTGCATTCTCTGCAACGAAACTTATGTAAAACAGGACCTATATTTGTACTAAGGGAATCAAACACGATATGGAACTATTTTATATATATATATTAAACAGGAAACTTATGTAAAGCAGCATCTATGTTTAAAGGGAAATACATTTTCTTCTGCATCATGCTGTGAAGTCATGCTGAAGCCAGAACGGAATTATGTACAACATTCTCTGCATCACAACCGAAGGTCGTCGCATAGGGGCACTAAGTGTAGAGCATCTATTGATAAATTCTGAACATTCCAGCCATAATGTTTAAGCTAGAGTACATTGGGGCTGTAAAACATGTATACATCCCTCAATTCTCTTGCAGTGGTACACATACCCTCTAGCTGATGCATACATCTAGACCAAGCTAAATCAGACCAGTTGCAAGGCTTCTTCACGTTTCATGTCAAACACCTTGATAAGAACATCCTCAACAACCTGGTTAAAATCCAAAAGGAGACAAAGTTATATTACTTCTATACCCAATTGCATTCAAAATCTGGCATGGTAATGGGAGTTGACCTAACTCAAATACGGCTTTCCAGGATTAAAACAACTTTTGCCTCCAAGAAAATTACCTTATCTGGAGTTGAGGCACCAGACGTTACACCAAGTGTTATGGGACCCTTTGGTAGCCAGTTTTCTTTTTCAACCAACTCGCCATGCTATCAGAAATTCACAGTAACACAATTCAAAGACAGGTACTTGAATGAAAATGAAATCAGATGGAAGGCAGACAAGAAAAGACTTAGAACCTAAAAACCAGTTGAAAAAATGAAACTCTATGCATCCATGCTTACATTGAGCTTATAAGCTATTTTATTTCCAGGACCTATTCTCTGTTCACTGTCAACCCAATATGAGGGGATTCCACGGGCCTCTGCAATCTCTTGCAGGTGTGAGGTATTGCTTGAGTTCCACCCACCAACCACCAACATAAGATCTAGCTTTTCGTCCACCAGCTTATACATAGCATCTTGACGCTCCTGCAAATGAAACAAACTGCTAAAAGCTGCCTAAAAGATCAGAAAGCCTCAAAGCAACTTTGCTTTGGCTGCTCTGCAAGTTGGCCACACATGAGCAGTTGACTGGTCAGGTAATGTGCTGCTAATGGAGGTTATAAGAAATATCTTCTTTCCTATAATAGTACAGGAAGCTAGAAAGAAGATGAAGATTATGTAAAGAAAGACCTCGTACTCTATTCAGCAGAACATAGACATATATTTCCTGGAGAACTGACCAAGTAAAACCATAGGATTTGGGAAAAGAAAATTACTTGAGTAGCATCACAAATGGTATTAAAGCTTATGAAGTGCTCATTAACGTTTTCCACACCATACTTGCGCATCATTGTCCTTTCTACTAACTTCCCTGTGAAATTGGAATTTTTTTTTTGGGGGGCAGATAAGTGGAAATTTTGGACAAATATCACAAGTTTGAGAAAATAAGAATTGAATTAGCATAACTATAAAACTAACCAATCTCTTCTGTTTCTCCCTTAAGCATTGTTGTCTGATTTGCAATGCCAACTTTTACCAAGTCATCATCTGGATCAAATCCCTTTGAGACTGCATTTTTAAATTTCTGCAGGCAAGACAATGATAATCACTAAAAATCTGCATTACGCCAAAAATACCAGACATTAAAGCTCAAGTTAGTAAAAAGATCTGTACTTGTAGAAATTCCTCTTTGGTTGAGCTAGATCCATTAAGTTCACCCCCAAGAACGTAGTCACATACATACATTGCCTGCATTCTCAAAAGTCCACATGAAAAAAAATATTATCTTGTACAAAAGTGCCAAAAGAAAGAAGCTCTTAGCTGCATATAGGATATACCTCTGACATATTCTTGACGATAATATACTTCCCTGCAAAAGATGCAGTTGCTACAGTTTCCTCATGAGCATATTTTCCATGAATGATCGAAGTGTAATCTCCTTTCTTATGCTTCTCAACAGTATTCCAGACCTACAAATAAATTTATAAAGATATAACTTGAATTATTAAAAAAGGAAAATAATTTAAAAAGAAAATATGCACCCATGAAACAAGAGGCTAATATCTGCAAAAGATACCTTAGACACCCATGGACATGTTGTGTCCACAATTTGTACATTTTTGTCACTCAAAGTCAACATCTCTTCCACTGCAGCTCCAAAAGCTGGCAAAATGACAACGTCACCCTTGTCAACAACATCAAACAGCTTCTCCCCTTCCTCAATGGGAATATTCTGCACCTCCATCTCCTCTAACCGCTGCAATAAATATAAAGAGCACATTAGTGAAGGTTATGAGAAACAAATATAGAATTGATACCATATAAAAGAATGAGGAACTTGTACTTATAAAAAAAGGATGAGGAACTTCTCGACACTGTACAGAATACAGATATCCAGACGCAAAAAAACCAACCAGTTGCTCAATTACACGAGAAAAACGATAAAGCACAAATCAAAAAGTAAGACAGATTAGGTTTGCAGCTGGTGGTGTCCAGGCATCAATGTGATTTTTAAAAAGTACTTTTTGAGAAGGACTCTTGTGCCAAAAACTGTTTTAGTTGCATAATATGTAAGCCCATAACTGATGTAATTGGTCATATATGAAACAACCATTTTTCTAAGAAGAATTAAATCATTATTTCTACTCCTACCTTCCAACACCAGAAAACACTCAAAGCAACATGAAACAAATTAGCAAGTTCCTTTAAATTCAAATGACCATGAAGATTAGTTATAAAGTTGAGTGACCTTATTAACAGTTGGGTTATGAATAATCTCATTAGTAATCCAAATCCTCTCATCTGGAAACTGTTTCCTCGCTTCATAAGCAATTTGGACAGCCCGCTCGACGCCCCAGCAAAAACCGTAAGCTTCTGCCAGCTTCACGGTAACATTTCCCCATTTATACTCATTTCCATTTTCCTTCAAAGTCTTTATGATGTCACCTGAGATTTTCAATACAGAATTAGCAAACAAACCACAAGCCCAATCAAAGCACCCAAACCTAAGAAAATAATGTACAGCCACATTTCTCATTGGAAGGAATTGATAAATGGACTATAACAAGGCTAAATTTCCGAAAGCTCATGCTAATATTAGCGCGAGTTAGTAGATATCAAGATTCAGAATAAGTTCGAGCCAATAGTGATGTGCATATATAATTGTAACCTGGATCTTACATGAACTAAGCTCCGGTTGATGTAAAGTCGCTCTAATGATAATCTTAAAACCATTTTGCATTATTATCCAAAAAAACAATTCAGAAAAAATTCAAACGCATACTAAGCTCTTTCCAGCGATTGAGTAAAAAACTCACTGGTGTACTCGCGGTTCATGAGCTCCAGTGTCTCCTCCTTGCGACCAAAGCCTTTCCGATTATAATTGTCGCTCCTCGTCAAGTTCTTCCTGAAAACCTTCGCATCGAAATCGGCGTCGACCGCCACCGAAGACGAAGGAGATGAAGAATCGCCGGCACATCGGACGGAAAGAGGCTTCCGGAAACGGAGAGCTCCGGATCCTGAGAGGCTCTCGGGAAAGAAAAGGTCCGAACGAGTAGGAATTCGGCAGAGTTGGAGAGAGATTGCCATGGAACGGACCTAGAGAGAGAGAGAGAGAGAGAGAGAGAGGTAGGAGCACGATATTGAGCGACTGCTGAGACGAGCGTGTACTGCTGGTTTTATCCGCAGGCAGTCACCCCACCTCGTGTTTCTTGTTTTATTTTTGTTCGTTTTGTTGTTTTCTGAAGTGATTCTCATGATTCGTGAATCACATTGTAGACCTCAAATTTTGTCCTTAATTATTTTCTTTCCTAAAATTACTTTAAACGTGCGGCTTTGCTTGCTTTCTAGACTCGTCTTTTGTTTTTCAATCCAAATTATATGGTAATATAAAATACATGTGTCATGTAGACATGATAAATCTCACCATGTTTAATATTTATCACATATAATTTTTAAATATAATAATTTCTGTTCAAACACTTGTTTTTATGTGCCCACTTGATTTAAATTACATATAATTTATTTTTGTGTGTTTTATTTATTACTTTAATTTTTTCTAATGAGCTTGAGCACTCAATGAATCTCATTTTATTTCATCTTATTATTATAATTATTATAAAATTTTCATACAAAATTATAATAAATAATTTAACTTTTTCAAATTATAAAATAATAATATTAAAAAATAATATAATTATATTTAATTCAATTTTTATCTCAACTCATCTTATTTTAACTACTATCCAAACATAACTTAAAAAATACATTACACCAACTCCTGATAATGAACATATATAGTCTCCCAAGTTGGATGAATAAATCTCCAAAGAATAATATTAGTTACCTCATCTTTTTGCCCTTTCAAAGTTATTACTCGTGTATTTAATTTTTTTTAAGTACTTAAAAATGTTCACACTAGTGCATTGCATTTGAATATATTTTAAAAATAAATAAAAAATACATAAAAACCAATATGAACTAATAGTAATTTTGATGAAGCAAAATGATAAGATGTGTGAAAGGGATGAAATAGAAAGTCAACAACCAACTAAATATTTATTGCACATGCTAAACATTATGGCATCAGGAGATAAGAAGGGAGGTGATGGGACTACAAGATAGGCTAACAAACATATGTGTGCAGGGCAGCTGTTGGACATAAAGAAATATCAACAAAAGCAAACGGCAAAATAAAATAAAATAAAGCAACTGACGCACGCAAGTAAAATATCAACAATGAAAAAAAACTTCTATATAATGAGGACCCGATCAGATATCAGGGGGACTTGTTCAACCTTGGCTTCGACCTCTTCTTCCAAGGATTTTCTCTCCTCTATCGGACATGTTACCACAGTCAAAATATTATACAATGAGCTACGAGAGATATTGTAAAATATTTATTATAGTGGATTCTCATCCCCGAATACCCGTGGACGTAGGTATTTGTCGAATTACAAAAGCAAGTCCGAACATAGCAAAATAACTCGAATGAGGATGGAATATTCCATAGTCCATACCATCTCAAATGTCCCTATGACAAAATTCTAATTGAATTTGGAGTTCAGAAAGACACTACTTGATTTCTATAGAGCTTTCTCCCACCTCAACATCTTCAAGCCAAACAAAACTGGGAACATACACAAGTGCAAAGAATCTTGAATGAATCCTAGCAGTCATCAAAAATATACAATCTTCATTTTTTAGATCATAAGAATATATATTGTCATCAACAAAATATATGATTTCCTCATTTTTCTTGTACTTGATCTTAAAACCACGATGTGATCATAAGCTTTCTATTGGGTTAAATAAAACAAACACTTTTGTCCATGGTTTGATGACACCATACTCCTTCATCACCCACACTTAATATCTCGATTTCCATTGTGGAGGTCATTGAGAGCATCCTCATTGATTTCATCAAAATAAATTATCAAAATTTGATAAAAAATACAAATTTGCACACATATAAAAAAAAATTCGTTATATTTAATCAAAAATAAGGAAAAGAAAGTATAGAGAATAGCATAAAAGTATTTTTTTTGTTTGACTTTTGAATAGTAAATCTTCAAATTTGAGATGAACAATGGTTGGACAATGAAGAAATTGACACAATTGGTTAACACTATAGGCAATGTCGAGGCAAGTAAGTGTGCAATACTGTAGAGCCCCTACAATGTGTCTGTAGTGAGACGGATCAGGTAGAAGATCACCAGTGTGCTTGGACAGCTTGCTACCCGAGATACATGGTGTTGAGACTAGTTTAGCACCCATCATTTTGGTGTCATGAAGGAGGTCAATGATGTATTTACCTTGATGAAGATGTAGGTGATCCAAGGTTCTATGAACTTAAATGCCCAGAAAATATGAGAGAGCACCTAAATTCTTGACAGAAAGTCACGGCCCAGGTTTTGAAGAAGTGCCGATACTGCATTAGAGGAATTACTCACAACTAAAATATCATCAACATATATGTGGATAAACATGGTGACAGAGGAATGATGAAGATAAAATAGGGAAGTATCCACATTTGAGCCAATGAATCCGAGATCAAGTACACTTTAAAATAGTTTTCTAAACCAGGCCTTTGGGGCTTGTTTCAAGCCATAAAGTGACTTATGTAGCTGACATACATGATTGAGAAATTCATTATTTTCAAAACATTTAAGTTGTTCCATGTAGACTTCCTGCTCAAGATAATCATATAAGAATGCATTGGAGATGTCAAGTTGCTAAGTCATCCAATTGTGATGAACTGCCAAGGCTAATACAAGGCGAATGGTGGCAGGTTTAATGATAGGATTAAAAGTCTCAGTGAAATCAATTACATGCTTTTGATCAAAGCCTTTGGCGACAAGTCTTGTTTTGTACCTCTCAATAGTTTCATCTGCCTTTTGTTTAAGTTTAAAAACCCATTTGTTACGGATGATATGCTTGTTGGAAGATCGATGACACAATGTCCATATATTGTTGGCAATGAGGGCATTGAACTCAAGTTGCATTGTTGTTGTCCAGTTGGGGTCTTTGGTGGTTTGGGTGTAGGTTTTAGGTTTTGAAGGAAGAAAGGAAGATAAGGCTTTGAATAGGATGGTTGGTTGAGTAGTATAAGTGATAATCAGGAAATTGTTCAGGTTTGGGGGAGTTAGTTTGTGTTCGAGTAATCATTGTCCTGGGAGGAGAGGTGGACAACACAAGGATTGAGGGAGAATGGAGACC
The DNA here is from genome assembly GCA_036559045.1 of Platycarya longipes. NCBI lineage: Eukaryota > Viridiplantae > Streptophyta > Magnoliopsida > Fagales > Juglandaceae > Platycarya > Platycarya longipes. The sequence continues at coordinate 6,721,981 of CM071793.1, read as the reverse complement.
AAGAGAGGGTGGATCTGTAATTTCATGGTGATTTGAAGGATTAGGCTGAGTGAGGTCCATATCTGCAGGGAATGTATTAGTAGAAGACTGTAAACAATGAGTAAATGGAGATGTTGAAGAGAAAGGTATACCTGTTAATGTAGGAGCAGCAGAGTCCAACAAATCATCCCCCAAGACTTGAGTGCGAGCAAGAACAGAAATGGTGGGAATGAGATTAATGATATGGGAAGCTGAGCAATGTTGAGGGGCAAATGGATGAATTTGGGCAACAAGGAATTGATTTTCATCAAATATAACGTGTCTGGAAATGTAAATTTTGCCAGATCGAGTATCAAAGCATCAATAGTTTTTTTGGTTTGTAGCATACCCAAGTAAAATGCATTGTTTGCCGCGGTAGGCTAGTTTCTGAGGGTTATATGGTCTAAGGAGGGGATAACAAGTACAACCAAAGATTTTGAGAAGTGAGTAGTCAGACTATTTTTGAAAAAGAATGGAGTAGGAGAATTGATTATTAAGGACGGATGTTGGCATGCGATTGACAAACTAACTTGCTGTTAAAAAGGCATCAATTTAGTGTTCAAACGGTAGGTGAGATTGAGCTAGGAGATTGAGTCTTATTTTTGTGAGATGTCTATGTTTTTTCTCCGATATTTCATTTTGCTCAGATGTATGTGGGTAGGTGAGTCGATGTAGAATGCCGTCTGTATCCAGAAAAAATTTAAAGGTGTGAGATAGATATTCTCCACCATTATCAGTTTGAAGTCGTTTGATTTTATATGAAAATAGATTCTCAATATGACATTTGAACTTGATAAATGATAGAGCTACTTCTAATTTCAGTTTAAGAGGAAATAGTCATTAAAATCGTGAGAAATTATCAATAATGATAACATAGTATTTACAACTATTCAAAGACATTATAAGATAAGAGAAGAGATAGGAAAGGAAGCTTATGGCTTTTAGTCATTTTGACAAAATTCACATGTATATTCAGCTTGTGACTTTTTGAGATGGAAATGAGGGAACCACTGGAGAGTTGTTAGATGATGGATTCTGATGAATGACCTAATCTTGAGTACATGTTTGTAGAGGGACTGTAACTCCTAGTAAAGCAGTAAAGGGAGAGGTTGCAGATTGAAAGGGAGAAAGTGAAGAGAGAGAGAGAGAGAGAGAGAGTGAGAGTGAGTCGGGGGGGATTGGACTTGGGGAGTGGTTAGTTTCTGTGTTTTGTATTCTAAATCTACTCTGCCTGCCACGTATCACAATCCCGTTGGAGGGTGTCAATCTTGTAATTACACAATGTTCGGCTTGTTGGGGCTTCCCGGCCTACTATTCATGAATTGGGCTGCATTAGAAACCATTAGGGCCACGCGTCTGAGAATTAAGTTCGGCAGGGTCTAGGGTTTTTCTCAATGGTTTTGTCCGAAGAAGAAGAATCAAACCCCGAAAGTTCGTAAGCGGTTCAGAACCCGAAAGGAACGCAGAAGATGAGTAACGTTGCTCCCTCCACTGCCTTGGCTTACCTCGATCCTCAGTACTGGTACTAATAATTTTTTCCAACTTCTCTCTTTCTGTTTCCTTATTCACGCCTATCTTTCTTCGCTAATTGCCTCGTCTTCATGCTGTCCTTGTTGTTTCAGGAACGATCGTTTTTCTAACGAGGAACATTACGAGTGGTTCAAAGACTACTCTCATTTTCGCCACCTCATTCAAGCTCATCTTAAACCCAATTCTACGGTACTCTCTCTCTCTCTCTGTGGATATATATAAATAAATATGTGATATTGTGTATATTTATTTATATATGTATAATTTTGATTAGCTCGATATTTTGTGTTGAACTTACCAGCCAAATTCCGTTATTGATTATCTAAAACCACCCATATAGTTGTTTGATATTTAATTTGGGCAAGTGATGGTGGAATGTGGGTCCTAACTTTTTTTTTTTTTATTGGGAATTTTTAGTTGCCAAGTCTTTCCTTTCATATATGTGACCTGTTGGGCTTGAATCTGTCTTAATCTAGTTTAATTGGCCACTACATGGTAATGTAATTCGTTAAAGACAAGAAAGTTTTATGATAAAGGTATTGGAGCTGGGTTGTGGGAACTCACAGTTGTGTGAAGAGTTATACAAGGATGGCATTACGGAGACAACATGCATCGATCTATCAGCTGTTGCAGTGGAGAAGATGCAGAGGCGATTAGCATTGAAGGGATATAAAGGTGTGGGGATAGATATATCTGAAAGTAACTGCATTCGGTATCTGCTATATGCTTATATAGGGACTTGTTTCTCTTGTATGTGCTGGAGTGTTTAAGCTGGTAACATTCATAGTGATAATTTTCTGAAAATAGAAGGAAATTATTTCTTTAGCATGCTCCATGAGGGGGTGCTTTGATTCAAGTAAGCAGTCAGGGACTAAAATTTACCATCCTTGCCTTAGTATTTTTAAGATAGTTAGCTTTAGTACTTTGGCACACGTCTTTTAAATAATTAATGGCAGACTGTATTCTGTGATTCACATATATTTAAAAACATATGTAGAGAGGGGAGCTCTATGCTATGGAATGCCAGATTTGGGGCTGGATTCTTCCATTGTCTGGGTCGCTGACGAATTTCTCTTAGTCCTGTTTTACCTATAAAAAATAAATAAACTTCTTGTAATCCTGTTTGTCACTGGCGTGAATTGTGCTTGGCATTATTTATTTATTTATTATAGGTAAAGGGGAAAGTAATATTAAAAATTGTGCTTGGCATTATTATCATTTATCAAAGAAAGTTGTTTATCAAGTTGTAAGATGTGCATTCCGAAAATATCTTTTAGGATGTCTATAATGGAAAAGGAAAAGGTCTTTCCCCCAATTATCTTTTAATCTAGTTGTAGAAGTGAACTTATGCTGTTAAACAGATAATTTAACCATAGTATTTTTCATTTTTCCTTTGCCCTCTCTTTTGTCGCTTCAATCGTCAGAAATAAAGGTTCTACAAGCTGACATGCTAGACATGCCCTTTAGCGATGGGTGTTTTGATGTGATCATCGAGAAAGGAACCATGGTAAACATACAATCTGTGATTGTTTTCCTTTCGATTTTTTTTTTTTTAAATTTCCATGTGATACTATAAACTCTCATAATTGTTATTTTTCCACTACCTAGCCTTTGACCTTTAATGAGTAGACCCTTTTTTTATTCTTAATTTTGAAGGATGTATTGTTCGTGGATAGTAGAGACCCATGGAATCCGCCACCAGCAACAGTTACCAAGGTCATGGCAACGCTCAAAGGTGTTCATAGGGTTTTGAAACCAGATGGGATTTTTATCTCAATTTCTTTCGGCCAGGTCTTATGATCAGACTTAGAGTTTCTATTTCCCTCCTAATTATATTTGCTATTACTCTGATTTCTCACATGGAAATCATCTCTTACAGCCACATTTCAGGCGTCCTTTGTTTGATGCTCCAGAATTTACCTGGTCTGTTGAGTGGAGTACTTTTGGTGATGGATTTCACTATTTTTTCTATGTCTTGAAGAAGGTTGGTACAGATAAAGCCGGAGGCTTAATTGTTTTGTACACTTGTTGAGACTATCTTTTTTGCCATGGAGTTGGAGCATTTCAATGTTTTCTATATGGCTTTTGACAATAAATCCATTTTTTCTCAGGTCATTCCAAAACATTTGTCAGTAAGGCATGCATAGAATCACTTTGAAATTCACAGATCTTTCATATATATATATATATATATATATATATATATTTATTGTCATTTCGGATGATGACCGATGCGTTCATCTTTTGTCCTGATTCTATTCTGGCGATTAATATCTGCCCTTATGTTTTCACCAGCTTTTTTCATTTTATTACAAGTACAGAAGAGGAAGAAGCTTTTGTGGTGCATACTATTGCATAATGATGCATTTACATGTTTCAGGGAAAGAGACCGTTGGATGGAAAAGCATCTGGTGAGAGCTTCAAGATGCCATCAATTTGTCTATTTCAAGAAGAGTTGGACAGCGAAGATTATATATTTCGGACCAACATTGATGAGATGAATAATTAGAATTTTATTTTTCAACTTTACCAATGTAAATTGTAATCTTGATTCTTGATTTGCCTGTACTCCAAGCATAGTTGATAGTTCAGTTACGATTATTTAACATTCAGTTCTGAATTTTTGACTGATATTGATATGAATGCAAGGGATGAATTTGTCAATATTAACCGGAGACCAAGATTTTGTTCCTCCAATTTAGTTAAATGATTTAGGTGGCCTTTAGTGATTTAACCAGCAGCCATGTTTGTAATTTAGAAGTGATCTCTCTGAACTGATTGCTTGCTAGAACTGTAGTGCCATTTAAAATGATCTGCAGGGCTTTAGCTCGGGCAACCTTAAGACTTGAATGTAGAATATGATTGATTCCTCCATTTGGGAAATAAAATCATCGAAGAGGTTCGTACTTGTCTCAATCATATTATTACTTATTAGGCTAATCACTAATCAGGGAAGGATACGAGACAAATCCTTGAAACATTCCCGGACTATGGTTATCTTTTGTGGTCATAAAATTAAAAAAATAAAAAATAAAAGGTGAACGCTAGAAGAAGGGCTCGAACCTTCGACCTTGTGGTTAACAGCCACACGCTCTAACCAACTGAGCTACTCCAGCTTTGTTGCGGCACGAAATTGATACTCAATTAATAATTTCGTTATATGATTGAGATATTTTCCCTACCAACTTACAAATTTAGGCTTAGTTTGCTTTGAGAAACAAAATTAAAAATCCTAAATTCTTTTCAACTTATTATTATATTTTTTTAAATTTTTATATTAAATATAATACAAAATTTAACTTTTTTAAATTTCAAAATCACTTTTTTAAATTCTAAAATAAAATTAATATTTAAAAAATATATTACAATAATATTTTATTTTTTTAAAATTTTTATCTCATTTCATTTTATCTTATCTCATCTCATATCTTAAAAACAAATAAGCCTTAAATTAACAAAAATGATAAAAGAGCCAACTGTTCATGAGAAATGTTAAGTCATCCCATAAAATTTCTCAATTAAATCTCTCGATATTAAAAAATAATTTTTTTATTTAGTGATTAAAAAAATATTTTTTAATAATGTTGTGAATCTTTTTCTTTTTTAAATAATTTTTTTTAAATATTTAAGAATATAAAAAGAAATGAAAAAAAAAAAAAATTCTTTTTGCCTTATGGGAACAAAGTCGTGCTGGGGAGATATAACACTAACTCGACTGCATACACCTGAGCATAATACAATCATTAACAATAACAGAAAAAAACCTAAATAAATTTGTCTTGCCATTTTTCATGTTCTTCTTTAATAATTTCAAAACACTACAGATAAGTAGATTCAAAACGAAGAATGATTGCAGATAAAACTCAGCCACTTCTAAATTTTGAGGAGAGGTCTATATAAAGACTATAAGTTATAATATCTTAGAAATAATCAATGTTTAGAGTTGTTTTTAAATAAAAATTGACCACTAAAAATTTTTGGTAATTTTGAATCTAAAATATAATATCTTATAATTTAGAGATGCATGGTGTACTTATCTTAACATTATCATCTCGCTCTATACTTTAATTAATTAAACATTAATTATTGATTTAAGCATTACTAAACACTGTTACATTGGCGTGAAGGGATAGACTGGTAGTGTTGTGGTTCTTAAGACTTTCTATTTCTCATTTTTGATGTCATTTTCCGTCTCAAATTAAGCATCATTTTGTTTTTGAAAATCTAATTAAGCATCATTGAAAGTTGGAAATACTTAAATCTTTCATATATTTTTGTATGATATGTGTTATTGCAAAAGATCTTTGCCCCTGATCTTCAAGTTTACTTTTTAAATGTCATGGTGACGCATTATTTGCAAAATACTATATCAAATATATAACACATTAACTCATATATCTGATTACTTTTGGAATTAATCTAATCGTGCAATCAATAGATATTAGAGTAGTAGAAAATGTATTTTATTATTATTATTATTTTTAAATTACATATTAAAATTAAAATTTATAATTTTGAATATATCTATAATTGATATGATGGTAATTACATTTTTTTCTCCTTAAATATAATTAACATTTTGTTTAAGGTGTGGTTTGGATAATGAAATAAAATGAAATTATTTTAAATGAAAGTTAAAAGTTAAATAAAATATTATTTTTTAATTATAATATTAATTTTAAAATTAAAAAAATTAAAATATTTATTATATTATATATAAAAATTAAAAAATATTATAATAATAAAATAAAATAAGATAAAACATTTTCACCATCTAAAAAAAGTCTAAATATTATTCACCGATCAAACTTAGTTACCACGTGGCCATATAATCCAATAGTTTGAAAAAAAAAAGAAAGTATTTGCCATCATTGCCTAATACACCTATTATCCAGGTCATTTGAGATGATAAAGACAGGACAATCATAAGCCTTTAATGTTTAAATCACACTTTATTAGTTATTACCAAGTATTAATATTGGGCCTTTATTAAGGCTTAATCATCAAGCTGACATCATAGCCATTAGATTGCTCTTGCCAACGAAGCAACATTATTGTTCATTCTTTAATAGACGTGTAAGGGAGGAATATACGTGGCACCAAATTTTTTTTCATTACCTTTGCCACATGTTACCTTCCTATTGGACAGATACAAATTAATCGTCATTAGATCATAAATTAATATCTTATAAGAAAAAATATATTTTACAATTAATATCTTAAAATTTTTACAAAATTGATTGGGAGACAGACAAATATTACTGTTGAGTTGTTAAACTATTCAGTTCTTCACATCAAACCAGTGCACACTCACTCGACATTTCCAACGTAGGACCCATTATACAACTTATGCATTTTTTTTTAATACATTAAAATTTAAATCCATATTTTTAAAAATCGAATGTGGCTTCGAAAGCAAAAGACCCAACTAATTTTATTATCCTTAGGACAACAAATTGTTTCACAGTTTTTAATTTCCCCTAAAGCAATTTTATGCTTAACAGTCATATAACACGTGTCAAGAATTCGACATGTCTTTTATGTTTTTTAAAGAAAAAAATAACGGCATAAATACGACGCCGTTTCTTACAGAACTTCCGTTAATTTCCACGAAAGGCATAGGATCTCGTCTTATAAAATCTCTCTCTCTCTCTCTCTCCCTCTCTCTCTCCTCGTCTCGGTCACGGTACCTGGTGTTCCACTCGTATATGCTTTCCCCTCAGAGCCGGAATCGTTTTTTACTTCCATTCTCATCGCCGGCATACTCGTCCGTACAACCATCGAAAATTTCCGAAAGAACCAGATTCTCCTCTGCTCCGGTCACTGGATCCGATTGAATATTCGAATCTCCGCCTCAATTGGCCTATGCATATGCCTATCTACTCATTCATTGTAATTTTATTGCACATATAATATTTGTTGTCATTAAGTATCTATTGTCCATGGAGGATTGTGCGAGCGACGAGGATTATTATTACTCCGATCCAGACTCTCTCGACGGCCTTGAGAACGAGGAGTCTGAGTTCCAGTGTGCCCCTACCAAGGGTCCCACGACTAAGGTATCTGACCTTATTTTTAACTTTCGTTTTTGAAATCCTGGGGGTGGAATTATCTTTGATTTCGGACGGCTCTTTTGTTTTGTAAAGAGAGATTTTTTATGGGAGTTTTGGTTCGTTTAGCATGGCTGCGTGTTTCTTTTCCACATTTTTGGCATATGGAGACTTTGGGATTGCTGATTTTCGGGCTTTGGTGACAATATTAATCTTGAATTTGGGTTATACTTCTGACGTTCGGTTTTTTATTTTTTGGTGGAAGGGAGGGCGGGGAGTGGGGCTGTTTGTTTTAAGGATAAGAGCTTTGATTTGCTAGTTATATTGCAACAAAGGTTTCATTTTTTGGGGGTGTTGGCATTTCGAATTTGATCAGTGTTGAGCTCAAAGTAGTCGATTCTGTTGAATGTATCGCTTCGAATAGTTGCTGCATAATTTTGTTTGTTTTGTGGTACCCGGGACTCTCTCTCTCTCTCTCTCTGTCTCTCTCTTTTTGTTCCAGGTTTTGCCGGTAGTTGCATGTAAAGCTATTGAAACCATTTTTCTTTGTCCAGACTTCCGATATGGAGATCCAAAATTATTTGAAGTGGCAAACGCAAAAATTTTATTTGTTTTTTAGGTTTATCGTACTATCGTAAGGTTATATCCTAAGTTGGAAACTTTCCCTGTTATCTTGTCCCTGTGCTGAGTCCTCTTTCTGCCAAGGACTCTATTTCATATTTACAGCGTTTAGCTTAACCGTTGCACTTTCGCAGGTAATTACAAAAGAATCTCTTTTGGCCGCGCAGGTAAAAAAAAAAAAAGAAAAAGAAAAAAATCCTTTTCCACTATTTTCTCAGATGTTATAATATTGATATTTTACGTTGGGACATAATGATGTAGAGGGAGGATTTGCGTAGAGTTATGGACTTGCTATCCCTGAGGGAGCATCATGCCAGGACTTTACTTATTCATTACCGCTGGGATGTTGAACGGTTGTTAGCAGTGCTTGTAGAGAAAGGGAAGGCTTGCTTGTTTGCTGAAGCGGGTGTTACAGTGGTTGAGCATCAAGATCTCGATTCACCACTGTATTCCACAATAACATGTGATATCTGCATGGAGGATGTAGCTAGTGATGAGACAACAAGAGTGGACTGTGGCCATTGTTTTTGCAACAACTGTAAGCACTCTGGCTTTTGTTTCCATATCTTCTGCTTCAGTGCGGTTTGCTTTGGAAGTTATATAATCTTTGTTATATGTCCCGAGTTATCTCTTAGACTTAACACTATGTTTAGGAGTTTGGAGGGAGTGGTAAGGGGAGGACTGAGGATTAGAGAGGAGAGTAACTCTCATTTTGTTTGGATGTTTTTAGTGAATAATAGGAGGGTGGGGGTAATGGGTTTCCCTCCCTTACTTGATTGTAGCCAAGGGTGGAAAGGAGAGGAAACGATTACATATCAGGTAGATTTACAATTGGGGAAGATAAATGATGAGTATTTTTTTAGACATTGCTGAAATTTAATAAATTATTGTGTATAAAGATGCCTTTGGAACAATTACATCATCACATTATCCTCCCCTTCTAATTCCACCAATATTGAGGGGTACTGCTTTATCACGAGTTCTTGTTAGTTGTTGTACATAAGTTTTTTTTCTTCTTCTTCTCTTTATTCAATATCTTGCTGGAATTATCTGGATCCCAATCTTTCATGGTGATGCTTCATTTTTAGGTTGGACAGAACACTTTATAGTGAAGATAAATGATGGTCAAAGTAGGCGCATTAGGTGCATGGCACACAAATGCAATTCTATATGTGATGAAGCAGTTGTAAGGAATTTAGTCAGAAAAAGGCATCCTGATATGGCGGAGAAGTTTGATAGATTTCTTCTTGAGTCATATATTGAAGATAATAAGAGGGTTAAATGGTGCCCAAGTGCTCCACATTGCGGGAATGCAATACGCATTGAGGATGATGAATTCTGTGAAGTAGAATGTTCATGCGGTTTGCAGTTTTGTTTCAGTTGCTTGTCAGAAGCACACTCACCTTGTTCATGTCTGATGTGGGAACTTTGGGCCAAGAAGTGCCGAGACGAATCAGAAACAGTTAATTGGATAACAGCTCATACGAAGCCTTGTCCAAAGTGCCACAAACATGTGGAGAAGAATGGTGGTTGCAACCTTGTGAGCTGCATCTGTGGTCAAGCATTTTGGTGAGAGCTCATTTCTTTTCTTCTCTGTAATTAGCTGTTCATTGATGATATATAACCTGAAGTTGTATGAACTCTCATAGTTTGAATTTGGCCTGGTTAGGTCTCAAATCAAAGTTCTGTAACACGTATGTGAAAGTTGTCTTGTAGATTTATGGGCACATAAAACTCAGAAGTAGCCCATTCCAGCCAGCACCTAGTGGTTTTTTTATCTCCCGATGCTTGGTTATGATCAGCTTGCTTATGGTGACATTAATTACTTTATCTCTCTCTGCTGGGATCATTAACAAGTAAATTTTAATTACATTTCTCATCATACACCTTGGTTATGACCTTAATGATTTTAGATCCGTATTATTGTGTTTCCAGGTTTCCATTTCATGCTATTTTATCCCAAAATACATTGGATTGGCTCAACAGTTTTGCTGCTGCTGTTAAAATATAGATGATTTATTTTTTAATAGCTTAAGGACACTTGGGAGTTGGGTGCTATGGTTGAATAGAACCCCTTTGCTGCTTAATGTTGGTTCGGGTTTATTCGGTCATCATTTCCTTGACCCGTCCTTTTTTTTCGTAGTCACTCATCTTTTGTGAACTTATGTTTTTTTTCCACTTCACTTCTTTTTTCTTCAAAGTTCCTAATTAGCTATCTTTGGTGGCATCACTTGGTCTCATGCATGGGCTGGTCTGAGAACTCCCCCTCCCCATTACATAAAAAGAAATCCAGCCATGTTTGGCCTTTCTTTTGTTATTAATGTTGATGCAAAATACTTGCTTTTCTTTTGCAGTTGGCTTTGTGGTGGAGCTACTGGCCGAGATCATACTTGGTCAAGTATAACCGGTCATAGTTGTGGTCGCTTTAAAGCAGAACGAGAGAAAAAATCTGAACGTGCAAAGCGGGATCACGATCGATATCTGCACTATTTTAATCGCTACAGAGCTCACAAAGATTCGTTCAAGCAAGAAAGTAAGTTGAAAGAGAACATACAAGAGAGGGTGTCAATTACAGAAGAAAGGGATTCAACACTCAGAGATTTCAGCTGGGTAAATAATGGACTCTATAGGCTTTTCAGATCCAGGCGTGTTCTTTCATACTCATACCCATTTGCGTTCTATATGTTTGGAGATGAGCTGTTCAATGATGAGATGACAAAAGAAGAAAATGAAATAAAACAGCATTTATTTGAGGACCAGCAGCAGCAGCTTGAGGGAAATGTTGAGAAACTTTCTAAGTTTTTGGAGGAGCCCTTTGATCAGTTTAGTGAAGATAAAGTTATGGAGATAAGGATGCAAGTCATTAACTTGTCTGTTATTACAGACACACTCTGTCGGAAATTGTGAGTATCTGCATTATTGTTGCAAAAGCTTTAACTATATGTGCCTATTTAAACTCATGCATTTAAAAATCTCATGCAGGTATGATTGCATTGAAAATGATTTGTTGGGTTCTCTAGAATTTGGTAACCACAATATTGCTCCTTACAAGTCAAAGGGAATTGAGAGGGCATCAGAACTTATTGTTTGCTGGAAAGCCAATAATAGTGACAAATATCTAGCTTCTGACCATCATACAAGTGGTAAAATGGATACCTCCTGACCTTTTTGTTATCTGTATGATATATATTGGTAGAAGGATATGAGCTGTGGCACATGGAATGTTTTTTTTTTCATAAGAAGTTTTTATTGATCCACGGAATAGGTAATGCCCAAGTACACAGGAAGTATACAAGAAAAAAGCCTAGTTACAAGCTACGCGCTATGGAATGTAGCATAAAAGTCATTAAAGCTCGCTCCATTTAATACAATAGATGAAGTCCAAAGCAACAAAGTGTGATAGAAAAAGGCCCTAAAACCATCTAGAGAGCGTTTCCTATTTTTAAAACATTGACCATTTCTTTCAATCCATGTACACCACATTAGACTTAGATGTGGTTTGGATTGGTCATCTCAACTCATTTCTTTTTTTTGATAGGTAATCAAAAGGAATTCATTAATAAAAAGGCTAAGCCCAGGTATACCGGAGGTGTACTTGAGAAAACTTAGTAAGTGTTACAAAGAAGAAAGAAAATTATGGATACTAAGTCTATTACAAACAATGGATCCTGCCCAAGAAAGCAAAGTCTTATAAAAGAAAATTATGAGTTCCTCCATAGATCTCTCACAATCTTTGAAATTCCTAGTATTTCTTTCTCTCCATAAGCACCAACACATATAAATAGGAACCATACGCCATATAGCCGCCACTTGTGGGTTACCTCGAAGACCTCTCCAACTGGCTAAAAAATCCACCAAGTAAAAAGGCATAATCCATGATAAGCCAAGTCTTGTGAAAAACTCATCCCACAATTTCATGGCCACTTCCTAGTGGAGGAGTAAATGATCTACTGATTTCCCATATTTTTTGTACATACAACACCAATCTATCACCATTATACGGCATTTCCTCATGTTGTCCATGGTAAGGATCTTGTCCAGGGATGCTGTCCACATAGAAAAAGCTGCTCTCGATGGCGCTTTTGTCTGCCAAATGCTCCTCCAGGGAAACTGGGTAAACCAGGAGTAGAAATGACATAATAGTAAGACCTAATTGAGAAGATACCCTTCTTGGAGTGTCTCCATTTCAACTTATCCCCCGTGCCTCTAAGGATGTTGATTGAGTATGATGCCGCAAAAAACTCCAAAACAATCTCCATCTCCCAATCTTGGACATCCCTCACAAACTCAATATTCCATTGAGGGGTACCAGTTGAAAGAACCACAATATCTGCAATCGATGCATCCTTTTCTCTAGCAAGATCAAAGATAATAGGGAAAGAGGCTTTGAGGGTTGTGCCTCCACACCAAATGTCATGCCAAAATCTGACTTGTGAATCATCCCCAACCAATAGATATTCTTGGTCCTTGAAAGACTCCCATTGGTTCCTTATGAACTTCCACAAACCCACCCCATGTATGCCATGGATCTTATTCGAACACCAACCACCCCAGGACATACCATATTTAGAATCTATTACCGACTTCCAAAGTGTCTCCTCTTCATTTTGGTACCTCCACAACCATTTACCCAAGAGAGTTTGATTAAATTTCACCAAATTACGAATCCCCAAACCTCCCCCAGATATAGGAGTGCATTCTGTTGGCCACTTAACCAAATGAAATTTGAACTCCTCCCCCATTCCATTCCACAAAAAGTCTCTTTGTAACTTTTCAATGCGTTTGGCTACCTTTGTAGGGAGTGGGAATAGAGACAAAACGTAGGTGGGGAGATTTGAGAGGGTGTTTTTAATCAACGTCAGCTTTCCCCCTTTAGATAAATATAACCTCTTCCAAGTGGCCAGTCTATGCTCTACCTTCTCAATCATCCTAACTCATTTTAAACTCATCATTATACTTTCCTAAATTTTCATACAAAATATAATAAACAATTCAACTTTTTTAAATTTTAAAATAATAATAATATTAAAAAATAATATTCCAATAATATTTTATTCAATTTTCAAAATTTTTCTCAACTCATCTCTGACTCTAAATAGGGCTTTAGTGGTATCATCTTCCAAGTAGATTAATGTTGTAGTGACCCTGGATCTCTCCAACATGACAACGAATCCATCACCCTTCTAGGCATAACCCAGGTGATACCAAGCCTAGTAAAGATGACGTACATAACGTCTTGACTACTTCGTAGTGGAGAAGTAGGTGGTCTGCTGATTTGTTGTTGTGTTTACACATGAAGCACCTTCTTAAGTAGAGACCGTGCTTTTTTAGCTTGTCGATGGTCAATATTTTTCCCATGGGATGCCAACAAAAAAAGCAACTTTAAGGGAGACATTGCTCCTCCAAATGCTCTTCCAGTGGAAGGCATTGGAGGGGTGAACCGTCAATACCTTGTAATAAGAGTGGATTGAAAACTTCTTGTTCCTTGTATGTGTCCAAAGTAATCCGTCCTCCCTTCCTGCTTGCACTTTCAGTGCGTATAACATGTTGTAGAAATCAGCAATAACACTCACCTCCCAATTCTGAACAGCTTTAGAAAATCTCACAGACCAATGAAGAGAATCAGAGGAAATGCTCATATTATCATCCATCGAAGCAACTTTATCTGTTGCAATCCTAAAAAGAGGGGAAATCGTTTTTCAAGGCCACATCACCACACCAAATGTCGTGCCAAAACCTGATTTGCATGCCCCTTCCCACCTCAAATTTGAAATTATCGAGTATATCTTCCCAACCATTCCAAATGAAATTCCAAACACCCACCTTGTAGGCCCCTCTTACTGCATTAGAGTAGCAACCCCCCCCCCCCCCCCCCCCCCCCCCCCCCCCCCCCCCCCCCCCCCCCCCCCCCCCCCCCCCCCAAATGGTCTCATATTTAATGTCGATGATGCTTCTCTAGAGAGCGTCCTCTTTCTGATAATACTGTCATAGCCACTTACCAAGAAGAGTCTTGTTGAAAGTTCTCAATTTTTGACTCCCAAACCACCACAAGACAAAGGGGTGCAGACTTTATCCCATTTAATTAAGTGATTTTTCTCTCCTCTTCTAAACCTCCCCACAAGAAATCATGGAAAATCTACTCTAGTCTATTTGCCACTCCTACGGGCAAAGGAAACAAGAATAAAAAGTACGTTGGGAGATTAGATAAAGTGCTTTTAATAAGCTTGATTCTACCACCTTTTGACAAGTAATTCTTTCTTTTTACAATTAATTCTCTTCCAATCTACTAGTTTGTGTTTGGTTTTCTCAACAATCCCATCCCACATTGCCTTGGATTTATGAAGAGCCCCCAAGGGAAGACCAAGTTACTTCATAGGCAATGAAGACACCTTGTAACCCAAGATGGCAGCCACTTCACTTAAGTTAGTAACTGAGCCAATTGGGACTATTTAAGACTTTGATAAGTTCACTTTAAGATTGAAGACAACTTGAAAACATAGAAGAAGAGCTCTCAAGGTTATGAGCGACTGATAGGCTACCATGTGAGGAACCACCCACTGAGAAGCCTGAGATGAAGCCCCCATTCACCATCCTTTCTAACATTCGGCTCAACACATCCATAACTATGGTGACTAACAAAGGGGATAGAGATCCCCTTGTCTCAAATCTCGAGAACTATTGAAGAAGCCTTCAGGAGTGCCATGTAACAAAATCGAGAATTTGACAATTGTGATACAACAAGAAGATAAAACAAGAATTCTCAATTCACATGATCAAATGCCTTTTACATATCTAACATACACAAGATACCTGGGGTGCTGTCTCTTACTCTATTCTCCAAGCATTCATTGGCAATAAGAATAGAGTCTAGAATTGTCTTCATTTAACAAAAGCATTTTGTAACTTCGAGATGATCTTTCCTATGGAATGTGCAACCGTAAGGTAGGTTAACTTCACTACCCTTTGTGGTTATGGTTATTTGCTACAAAATCTTTTATGGTATCTTAAGCATAGCTTGTCTATCATTGATGTGAGGCATTCTAATAGGTTTATGAGAAACTTGATATGTGACTATGGATGTATACTGATGATTTGCAATTGAAATGGATCTTGCTGTTTCAGTTAAACATTCCCTTTTTTAATCTTTCGTCAACTTCTTTTTTGTTAGATATGTATTTTTTAACAGTGAATATAAAATAATATATAAAACGTTTATTAAGTGCAGCGAGTTTAATCTCTTGTTTTACAATTTTCTTTTGGGGTACAACCGACGTGGGATTATTATTGACAAGATAAAGTACCATCCTTATTTGATCTCAATTCACATGATCAAACGCCTTTTTCATATAATTGGATAACTCAAACAAGGGGAAAAAAGTCACTACCAAACTTAGTACCTTTATTGGGCTGAAGGTGTTAAGAGCTTTGTGGTTCATATGTGAGAGATTGGGTTCAAATGTCCAAAGTTGTTGGATTCATATAGTCCCGTATGGAAATGATCGAGTGTAGGGCCTTAGCTTTGCATTATAACATGATCTTGCCTCTAATAGCTTAGGATATGAAAAAAACAAAAAAGATATTTGCAATCTTGATCTTGGCATTGCATTTCATTTAGGGTGCAAATTTGGGATTTTCTTGTGTTTAGTCGTAAACAAATAGTTTATCAGATGTATTACCCTCGTGAACATTGCTCAGTAGATGTTGCTTGGATGGTAGTCATGCTGACATAAATAGAAGTTTTTCTGACACATTGAAAATATTTGGTGGGACAGCAGAATTTGATCGACCTTCAGGCTCTGGGAGTTCTGACGAGAGTGGATGCTCTTCCAGGAAGCGTGCTAGAAAGGATGGTCTTGGAGGTGGCCTTTTTGATCTAAACTTGCCAGCCGAGGTTGTTGACAGAAATTGATCTTCAAAGTTGTAGGCTTCATAGAAGTACAACGTATGTACAGATCTAACATTAGTCCATTATTACTTCAATGCTATTGATATTTTCTTGACTATAACACCCAAGAACTTTACCTTTCTGCATTATCTTTTTTTTTTGGGGGGGGGGGGGGGGGTTTATATCTTTTGTTTAATTTTCGTGAAGAGAAATTTGGGAAATCCTTGTACCTAATTCTATCGTTTTCTCTTCAAAGATCCATAAATGTGTATATATATATCCTTTTATTTGGCTTTGGTGGGGGGTAGATGTGTAAATTTTCTATCCGAATCTTGAGGAACCCCTTTATACATCTGAGATATTGCCATATTTTTGGATTTTGGGAAGTAAAGGCTATTTGGCTGAATCTGATTGTTTCCTGCCTAGTTTAGTGCTGTATTATTCTTTCTGATGCTTGATGTAGGCTTGCTTTATTGCCCCCCCCCCCCCCTAATTGAAGGGAATAAATCAGTTTGCATTTGAACGATATCAAATGTCTGTTATGAGACTGTGTGGAACTGCTTTATTCAAATCCAACGGGTTGGAGGAAGTTTTGCCAACAGATTCAGATGAGGGTATGTATGTATTTCTGGGAGTTTTAATCCTACTTGGTTCTCATCTCTTGCACATAGGATATGTGAATCATTGAAATCGATCGATTTTGGATGGAACAATATTATATACAATTTCAGGCCTTTCTGCACTCTCTTTGAAAAAATGAAGTTGAATATAATTTTTTTTTTTTTTTTTTTAATGTTGGTTTTATGTGCGGGATTCAGAGTTTTCCTATTTTGGCGTTTGTATGTTAAGGTTTACTCTGTTTTTATTTTTTATTTTTTAAAGGGACTGTGTGAGACTTATTTATTTGATATTTGTATAAATTATTACTCTTTACAATTAGGCATTGTAGTTTACACGTCTATGTTTTAGTTGTTTTGACTCTTGAGGAGCATGCATGTGTTAAAAACCCAACCATTAATTTTAAAGTCACAAGATTGATAGATATTAATTTGGTTAAATTTTTAATTCTCATGATAATAATATTTATCATGCTTTCAAATTTGACATCCGTACTGGTTCCACTATATCGATATTGACTTGGTGGTAATTCTTTATAAGTATTTAATGATTTAATGTTATGTTTATACAAAATATCAATACATTTTAATCACTCTTAACGTAATTTCTATTTTGATATTAATTGTTAAAATATAATTATTAACTTGAAAGTCTTAAAGTTGTTTGATACCAATTTAATTAAACTTTTAATCAGTTAATATTTTGATCGCGCCAATATATTATTAAGGGCCCGCTTAGATTTAGACATGAGATGGGATGAGTTATGAATAGTAATAAAATGAGTGGTTGAGATGAATTGAAATTTGAAATGAGTGATTGAGATGAGTTGAAAGTATGAAATGAGTTGTGAATAGTAAAATTCAGTTTGTAAAATAAATCGGGCTTAAAGAGAATTAGTTTCAATAATGACAAAAAGTGTGTTAGTATTTTAATTTTTAATAGTTTATTTTTATAAATGTATCAAACTTATAACTTGAACTTGATGCATAAAATTTATGACACTCAATATTTTAAGATTAATCAAATTATAATATATTTTAAACAAATGGCATTAAGCCTAATTTTCAAACGAAAAAATATTAAAATTTAGAGCTTCTCACTCTGTTAGTAATAATAATCGAAAATTTTGTTAGCATCTTAACTTTTAATAGTTTATTTAAATAAATGTATCAAACTTATAATTCGAACTCGATGAATAAAATTTATAACACTCAATATTTTAAGATTAATCAAATTAAAATATATTTTAAACAAATGGCATAAAGTCTAAACTTACCTTTGAATGGATGTTGAGAATATTTATAAATAATAATAAAAAATAAGTAAAAAATAATAGTAAAATATTAAATAATACTAAAAAATAATAAATAATAATAAAAGTAAATAAAAAGGATTAAAAATAAAAAATAAAAATAAAAAAACGTTTAAAAATATTTAAAAAATTCTTATTTCCAAAGCCGGCCTAATTTTCAAACGAAAGAATATTAGAATTTAGAACTCCACACTCTGTAAATAATAATAATAATAATAATCGGATTAATAAGTTTTCGTATACGATACGGACCGGACTTGGTTAATTAAAGAGATAGATACCATCTTTGCCCGTGCAAATCCGAAAACGATACCGTTCTATCTTCAAACCACCACCATTCTCAGCAATCACAAGCTGCCGCCGCCATCGCTACCACCGAGACCACTCCTTGCAAGGTCTCCATGACCGTTGTTTTCCGCCACCGCCAATGTCGTCCTCCACGGTCATCCACCCCACTATATCGATCACGGTATCAGACGAGGAGTCTGACGACCGTTCTCGTCTCCTCCGGGCCCGACGAAAGCGCCGTAAACAGCATTCCCTAAGCTCTCGGAGCAAGAAGAAGAAAGATCTCCTAGTCAGGGCTCTCAGAAAAGTGCTCAGATGGTGGCCCATCATTCTGTTCGTGCCTGCGATGGGGCTGCTCCTCTTCGAGGTGTCGAGGGTTTTCGAGAAACAACCGGATCCATCGGTTAGATTGGACCCTAGTTTCGGTAGGAAGGTTTCGGTTGGGAATCTAAACCGGTCGAACCCGAGGACGCGTGCTGTTCATGGAGGCAGAGAGCGTAAGTGCTGCTCAGTATGTTAACTTTGCAGATTTTTCAGAACTAATTTTGATCCGTTTGGTGGCTCGGCAAAATATGGGTAAAAAGAAAGGGGAATAAGGTTTGGAAATTTTTAGAATTTTAACGTGGTTGAGTCAGGAAGCTTTTTTTTTTTTTTTTGATAAGTAAGAAGTAATTTCATTGAGTCAGGAAGCTGAGAGAATGGTCTATATTTTCTTCTTGGTGGGAGGTCAATGTTAGTAAAATCTATTTCTGTAATTTTTGTATTTCCTTCATTATACCAGGTTGCTTAAAGATTTTGCCGCCAGAGGAGCTTGAACATCTGCAAATTCCTTCTGTTGTTGAATCACCAAGTTTTCCCATTGATAGAATAGAGTACGTCTCGGAGACTGATGGAGCTAACATTCGCGGCAACGCTGACCTTATTCAGCATCATACTAATGCTACGCGATTTAATTTGTTTACCGGATACCAAACAATTGTTGAGAGAGAGCAGAGCTATAAGGTTATAAGTCGATATCGTTCTTCCATTATCAGTCTAGAATTGAATGGTGTATATTTTATCTTTGGTATTTTAATGCTGCAAAATATATCTTGCTAGATTTATGTTGGAGCTATTCTAATAAAAACAATATTTGACCTGAAAATTTGGTCTCGCTTATTTCAGAAAATTTGCCTCTTTAGGTACTTGTTGTGGTCAAGCATGCCCTAGATTTTGCTTGCCAAGGTTTTTTTATTGGTGATAGACTTATAGTATGTAAATGAATGTTTCAGGTGAATGAAACTGCTGTGGTGCATTGTGGTTTCTACAGTGAAAATGGGGGGTTTAAGATAACTGACGAGGACAAGAGGTACATGCAAAGTTGTGAAGTTGTAGTGTCTACTTGTGCATTTGGTGGTGGAGATGATCTATATCAACCTATTGGAATGTCAGTGACATCACTTAGAAAGGTTATTACCCTGAATGAAAAAGTCGAACGTGATTTTAGTTTTGAATTTGAATTTACATGCATGATTTCTCCAAACTTTTATATGTAGGTTTGCTATGTGGCATTTTGGGATGAAATTACGCACATAACTCAGGAGTCAGAGGGGCATATAATTGGTGAGGACCGAATGATTGGTAAATGGCGAATTGTGGTTGTTAGGCAGCTCCCTTTTATGGACCAACGGTTGAATGGTAAAATCCCAAAGGTAATAAGGCAGATCTTCTATTCAGGTTTAGATATTTTGGACATCTTATCATATATTTTTATTTTTCAAG
Organism: Platycarya longipes; assembly: GCA_036559045.1. Taxonomy (NCBI): domain Eukaryota; kingdom Viridiplantae; phylum Streptophyta; class Magnoliopsida; order Fagales; family Juglandaceae; genus Platycarya; species Platycarya longipes. Next base: position 6,701,898 of record CM071793.1, on the reverse strand, counting down.
ATAATGCTTCCTTACGGTGCCTCATGTTTGATTCTGGGAATAAAGATCTAAATCATTATCTTTAGCAGCTAGGTGCTTTCCTTTGGGATGTATAGTCTTAATATTGAAATTACTGAATTGATATCTAGTGACATGCTGTTAAGTTCATATGGTGGATTATCAAGTTGTGCAGATTTTACTTCTATCCTGAAGTCTCATCGTTAGTCAGTTTAATTGTTTATGTCAATTCTTTCAATTTGCCATTTTCTTTATTTATGCATGATAGCCGTGTAGGACTAACTTTTTAGGTGTCCTTTTAGTTATGAATCAGACAATTAAAGTTAATATTGTATTTTTAAAGCAAAATTTAATCTTTTTGAGAATGATACATATTAACCTGTATATTTATATTGTTATTTTTTCACCTTTTTAAACAGATGTTAGGGCATCGATTGTTTCCTCAAGCTAGGTATTCAATTTGGGTGGATTCAAAGTCTCAGTTTCGGAGAGATCCCTTGGGTGTCTTGGAAGCACTTCTTTGGCGTACGAACTCTGTGCTAGCAATTTCAGAACATGGAGCTCGCAGTAGTATCTATGATGAAGGCAAGGCTGTGGTCAAGAAACACAAAGCCGCTCCAGAAGAAGTTGAGGTGCAGCTGTCTCAGTACCATCACGATGGCTTTCCTGATGAAAAAAGGTTCAATGGAAAGAAAGGTGTGCTTCTATTTCTAGTCCAGTTTCTTCTCCTGCCAAGATAAAAATTAAAAATTTTCTCTAGTTAAATGCTATACCACTATTGTTCTAAATCAATCTTCCGACACAACCTTGCTCCAATTGCTCCAGGAAATTCTTCATATAAAAAGCTTTAGTTTCTGTGATAAATAGGAAATCTTTGTCATTTTATTTTCTAAACTTCATTCCATTTATACCTATAAAAAAAAAAAAAAAAAAACTTCACTCCATTTATTACCCTTCTTGTCCTTTCAACCTTTGTCTAATTGTTACTGCCGTCAAAATTCCCCTCTTTATGCTACCTCAACCTTTGTTCTTTAAGTTTCACTGGAAGGGTTGCTTCTCTGAGTGAGTTTGTATTTGGATTAGATGAATGCAGTTGGAATTTGTAGTGAAAGGGGGTGTGGCAATCAATTGACAACAGGTCAGAATTGGAAGGTGGTGATACGCATGTTTGAGCTCAAAGAGGGGTAGGTTTAAAACTTACTGAAATTTTAATGTTTATAACAGAAAGCCAGTCAACAGGAAAAATGCTGAAAAAATAGTTTAACAAAGATTGGGCATGTTGGACCTTACTATTTTCTTAAACACATGAAAGGGGTGAGATATATAATTAATTCACATTTCATTACGAATCAAATAAATAAAAAAAAATTACGAATCAAATGTATCCATTTTTATGTGAGCTGATCCTAACATTGTTTTATGCACAGCTTTAGCTGAAGCTTCTGTAATTGTGAGGGAGCACACACCTTTGACAAATCTTTTTATGTGCCTCTGGTTTAATGAGGTGGTTCGTTTTACTTCACGTGATCAACTCAGCTTCCCTTATGTGCTGAGGCAGCTAAGAGTGCTGAAGAATGTAAATATGTTCCCTGTCTGCACCCGTAAGGATATGGTGAATAGCATGGGCCATACTCGCAAAGCTAGATCTCAAATAATTTGATATTTCCTCTTAATAAGGTTATTCTCTAATTTCCATTTGTTTAACTTGGCTCTACATTTTGAGCAATTTGTAGATAATTGTATCACTGAATAAAGTTAAAACTCATTTATCTTCAATGTTTCACTTTTCTGCTTTAGTTATTTTCATTGTGGGAAGTGAGCCTGCAACCAGTAGAAATCCACGCCGTCTTTTGTAGTTGAAAAATGATAAATACACAATACTTTTTACAACATATTTCACAATCATATTTTAAAATGAAGGGTATTATTGTAAAATATCATATAAAAGTATCATCACTTTACAAAAATACTCTCTTTTTACATAATGTATTGTGAAAAGTGTCAGAGTATCGTGTGTATCATTACTCGGGTTAATGTCCAGTCAAGCTGTAACGTTTCTTATTTTACTTGCGCCTTTTTGCCTGTTCAAATTGCATGCATACCCTTGCTCTCAATTAGTCAATTATCGACGATTCGATTTACAGACAGTTTACAAATATTAAATGGATGACTACTGCATTAAAAAAATTTTGGTTTTAGATTTATCGTGTCTATAGATTACAGAGCAGGAGTAGAAGAAGAAGAGCCCAGTCCAGAAGCAGATGCCTTTTTGCTCTCATCATTTGCATTGACTAATCTGCTGCAATGCCTTTGGAAAGTTCACCTATCATGTGCTTCTCATCTGGGTTTTGATTCCCTACAGATTCTCTCTCTCTCTCTTCCTCTCTCCAAGAAACTCTGCTCTTTCGTGGGCTAAGATGGAACCAAATTTTCATTGATTTCGAAGAAAAGATTCCTTTCCATTAGTTGAAAGAAACTTCACTTAGCTTCTGGGACTGCGAATATGGATAGTTTAATAACAAATTATAAGTTGAATGCATATTTCTTTAATAGCCAGGCAGGCTATATTACTAGATTATGTTTTGTTTGACATACTTCTTCTGTCTTCTTTAGAATCATTAAATTTTAAGAGTAATGATATATACAAACAGATTTGTTGATCAATTTGTACACTAATACATGTCTGTTGACTACCTTTATATCTTTTATTTTAAATATATGTATTTTATCAAAATCTATCCTTCCATCTCAATATTGATGCGTATATTGATGTACAAATTTATTTGCAACTAGAAATTTTCAACTTCTAATGATGGAGTTCGAAGTTGGGATGTTTCCCTTTCTCGCCTCAATCATGTGTTTAAAGAATGTGATGGGTTTGTGCATGTTTGTGGTTCCAGCACACTCAAGAAAAGAGAACCCATTTTTCTCTTGGAGTTTAGATCATTTTAGATCATCTAATTAGCAGGAAAATTGAAAACGATGCCAATGCTTAAACAAAAGGTTGTGGCCGATTTCAATACATGATTTTATAACAACAGATAATGACAAATGCATGTTTCTAAGTTTTACCTTTTTCTCGTAGTTATCTCTTGCACTCATTCTAATGACATAGGTTTTTGTACAACCTTTTTTCTATAGTTTTCAGCTATCCAAAACCATAATAAAAACACCATATTTTTAATAAATCGCAAGCATGTCTGTCAGTTTCTTTGAAAATTGGCGACTTTGACTTGCTCGAGAACGAAAATGTTTGTTTTTTCATTTACCCTTTTTTTTATTTGCATCGATAAATGAAAACCAAACATCGTTGAGATTTCTATTTTGTTTTGATCCCCCGGTACGGGTTGCTCTGTCGCTGTGACTTATCATCGTGTTCTTTATGTCCAAATAATAAAGAGGAAACAATAAATAATATAGAAGATCACGAGCTTGTTCTATATTGAGAATAGAAAAACGTTAGAGATTAGAAAGAATGCCTCGTACGGGGAAGAAATTTAACAATATAGATTTATATATTACTTATAAACATATACAAGATTATATTCAAAAGTAATGTGAGATTTATTTGTCAATATTCTTCTTTATATATAAGTTTTTATTTTATTTTTTTTTTTGTCCTATGATAAATAGTGTGCATCCACATTAGTTATGTGGTAGATTCTAATACCATGGAGAAATTTATAAGTTTAATTTATTTTATAAAATCGATTCAATAAGAGAGATTTATACGTTATTTATAAATATGTTCAAAATCTTATACACAGATAATATAAGATTTATTTCTCTATAAATAATATAGGAGACACAATGTGCTCAAATTCCAAACGCCCTATTACCAAAATCTTCAAGGAGGATGTATGTCTTGTATGATGATAATCGCCTCCCAATCTGGGTAATTTCTACAGCAAGCATAGAATTCTGATGATATGAGATGTGTCAATAACTATTTCAAATTATGCCAGAGCAAGATGAAAATTGTTTAGTCGAAATATTAAACTATGAATTCCAGTTTTGGTCACATTCAACCTTCCTTTACAAGAACCCCAATTGAACAGCCCACGAAATGTCAACTCTAGTTGGGTATGTTAACCCTATCTACACGTGTCATTTTTCAGCAATCTGCTCTGAAACATTTTGCAGGTTCCCCTTTCTTCGATGTCTATATATTTTTTCCTGAATAGCACCACATCCCCAAAAAAGGCAAGAACCTTTTTCTTCAGCATGTTTTTTGACTGGACAAATTGGTTGTCAAATTGGTTGTATCCTAATTGTTTTTCCAGAGGGATTAGACAATGAAAAGCCCACCAAACCAGTCATTTCATGTCGATCAGACACTGTTTTAACTTTCCCATTCACCTTTCAGCCCTTTTGAGGCTGCCTTTCTTTTTCCAAGTGCTCCCCTTTCAGGCTTAGGGACCAACGCCACTATAATCCTCCATTCCAGTGTTGTTAGCAAACTCTCTTTTTCTATGCTGCACCGAACGTACTGAGAAAATTACCAAGGAATGGAAATGGTCGTGAGATATCTCGAATCGAGATGATAAACTAGTATATATTGAAATGTCAATAGCTAGACGATTTTAGCGTACTTCGAACCATGAAAAATGAGGCCTATAATTTTGTTCATCTTTCTTTGAATGCCACTTTCACAATGAAATAACAAAGAAATGGACAACTAAAATCATGCTCACACACGGAGCATTTTTGTATTTAACAAAAAAAATCAGCCAGGAGGGTTTCGATCTTTTATTTTATTCATATTTAGTTTTTATTTTTGGATTTTTTTAAATTATGTTTTCACATTAGTCACATGGAATAACAACCATACCGAGTGTACTTTCCTTTTTACTTTCAACAGTAAGAAGGTCCATGTGACTATATCCCCTATTCTCCTTGTATATATAAATATATATAGATCTCTTTTGCACCAACTGTTGTCGTCTTTTTGTACCTATTTAAAACGGCTGAGTTCTACTTTTACATATTGTCTTCAATCAAACGCCACGAACAGGCTAACTTCTTTTAATGCAATGCAAAAAGCCCACCATTGTTAAAGCTTCAAAGGTGGTACAACTTTCTTAGACAAGGGACTAGTCAAAAAAAAATTACCACCTTTTAGGATACTTTGTACTGTATAGCACATATACTTTAGCACGTTATCCTTGTACTATTTCCTCAACTCTCTTGGGTTTCTGGTTTTGAATATATATAGCCGAAAACTCGGTCGTAGCACCGCTACATTTTGTTCGACTTTAGTAAAAAAAAAAAAAAAAAAAAACACATCTCCGTGAGTAGTCAGTCTCATTCTATCAGTGTGTGTTCTGTTGCTTTTGTGTTGGATTTTTGCTGTGTTACAATTAATGTTCCTTGGATGTTTTCGTAACCTTTTTCGTTTCCCTGTTGAGGCAATCGTTCGTATCTGATGGCTGTGTTTGCCGCAATTAATGTTGTTTCAGGGAATCTTTTAAACGTGGGGTTGAAGCCAATTCTGATACTATTATGCATGAAACGGAGTGGCGGGCTTCTAGTTTGAAGACATTCAACTTCATGGAAGCAAAAATTTCAAGACACAAGCGTTCCACGAGGTAGCTTTATATTCAGCAAAGATAAAAGTTTTATTTTAGTTCTTTCATTTAAGTTCTTTCATTTAATCCTAATCCCTTGTCAAGCAATGGTTTTCTTGAGCTGGAAAACAAGCTAAAATGGTTTCCGTGTGTAAGCTTAAGCGCTGTTTTAGCTGCAAATCCCATTAACTGTCTGATACTTTGCCTCTTTGATCTTCCATGTGCTTTATGAATGGATTTTCCTGGAAGTGAAAAACCTGAGCTTCTGCCGTACAAGAAGTTTGAACTACTTTTATTTTGACTGTGTGTATGAGTCAAGCATTAAGCAAGAAGTGTTTTTATTTTAAGTTATGGCGATAGAATGTATTACTTAATCAGAAGGTAGAGATTGTAGACTCAAAAATTTTGGGTCGTCCTTGATTTCCAGTAGCAAGTAAATTCGAATAGAATATATCTGCTTAAACTTCCATAATGTCTTTTCCTGTATTCCAGTGTGACTTGACTCTCATCTTTTTTCTTTTACATCGACAGTGATCCAATTAAAAGAAAATTCAAGGCAGATAGATTACATAGTATCCTTGAATCCCCTTATCAAGTTAACATGGTAAGAAACTCAATTGTCTGTTTCGTGCTCTTACTTCACCAATGCAAGAACATTTTGCTGAAGGTTTTTTTTTTTTTTTTTTTGTTTCCTTGTATTATGCAATGTTAAAGTCAGAAAACTATTATGTATTAGCTACTTCTTTTATTACCTTACACGAACTACTTCTGAAAATTTTTGCAAAAAATAGAAGACATACTAATTTTGGTAATAATCAATCATTTAGGAATCAGAATAAATGCTCTTCTCACTTTCAAGTTTGTTCTATCTAATTGTTTTTATATATTTACCCTGATTTTTTTCCCAGGAGGACTTGGGAAAACCTACGGCCTGTATTCAAGACGAGAAGAGGCAAAATATGAACACTGACATTCAAAGTTCTTTGAAACAAGAGGTATAAATTTCAAATTTTCTGAGTCGTGAGGCTGTGTAACTTTGCCAAGGCTCAGTCCAGAACAATAGAACGAGTTCTTGTAATTAACATGCATTTAGTAATTTGCAGTACATTTACTTTGTATCTTCTACAGGTTCTACAGCTTCAAAGACAATTACAGGACCAATTTGTAGTACGTCATGCCTTGGAGAAGGCATTAAGTCATCGGCCTCTCTCGTATGATGCTACTAAAGAAAACTCAATCCCTGATGTAAGTTCTCTTTGTAAAATGTCTACTTCCTACAATGCATATCACATACTTTAAATACCAGACAAGCTATAAACATATCTTCTGTCTTCCTTTACTAGCAACTATGTCAGAAGAATAATCCACTGAACTTGATATGTGCCATACTACTTGCTGATTTTGCTTTATACAAACGCTTGATATTCCTTTTGCTTGAATTCAGCCTGCCCAAGAACTGATAAAGGAAATTGCAGTCTTAGAATTGGAAGTTGCATATTTGGAACAATATCTTCTTTGTATGTATCGGAAAAAATTTAATCAACAACAACTAAATCCATCCAACGTGGAGGAAAGATCTAAATCGACTTCAGTCATGCATGATGAAATTATTGAAGTGGCTGGATATGATATTATGTCAGATAAAGATGATTCAATCATCCGCTCCAGTCATCTCAAGTTTCCTCAGAATTCAATTGCTAAACCACCAGATGCGTGCAATGACATTTGGGGAACAGGGATGCTACTGGATTCTAGTATTCATCGCAGCCATTCATTGCTTTCTCAGCATTCAGCTTGTTTAGCTAGAACTTCGACAACGAAATTTCCAGCTAAAGCTGTAGACTCTTACCATTCTCTACCTTTGTCAATGCTGGAGGTAACTTTATATGTGGATATTAGTATCCCCCTCAAGGGAACATTAGCATTTTCCTAGGACATTTCCTGGTAATATACCTGCTTGTAGTTGGCTTGATTGACAATATATCGGTGTAACTAACATGTGGCTTCAAATGTTCTCTCTTCAGCAAGCCCAGACTGCCTCTTCAAACTTAAGTCTGGCGGAGCATCTCGGGACATGTTTCTCCAATGATATTCCAGAGACTCCAAACTGGCTTTCTGAGGAGTTGATTAAGTGCATTTCAGCTATTTATTGTGAACTTGCAGACCCACCTTTCACAAACAATGATTACCCTTCTTCGCCTGTTGCATGTTCAGAATCACTTTACCAGCATTCTGCACAAGGTCAGAGTGATAAGTGGAGCTCGCAGTGCAAGAATTTATCTTCATTCAATTCATACTTTGATAACCCTTTCCACTTTGATGGATCAAAAGAATTCAGTGGACCTTACTGCACCATGGTAAAGGTGCAACTGATATGTAGAGAGAGTCGGAAATTAAAAGAAACTGAATATATGCTACGAAAATTTAGGTGAGCCTTCTCACTCTCACTGAAAACCTTGTGTCATTCTATTTGTTTGTTTTCAGTGGATTTCACTTCCTATATGCTCCATCTGGTGGCTGAGAAAACAACATAAAAAAAGGAATAAGAAATTGGTGATCAAATTATAGAGAAATGAAAACAGCAAGATATGTTTCAATGGAAACTTTCCTCGATTGTATTGATGTATCGAGTACAGATTTATACAAACATTGCATGACTAGTTTAAGGAAATTTACAGCTGTCTAACTTAAGGAAATATACAACTGTTATGCTAGTATCTTGCTACACATAGTATCTACCATTATTACAAAAATAACAGCATGATTCTAGGTGAAAATACCCGCATGAATTGAGGCTAGGAATCTGTTTTGTTGACTTGTGCTTGATCTAGGATCTATGCAATCTGCCTTAATACAAATTTGTTATGAACCCAAGATTGAGCATCATGGATATCTCTGGTGCTGTGGACCAATTTTCATATACAATTTTCATAGTGTGCTTTTATGTTTAGACTTTCTGATTAAATATTGGTGCCTTGGTTTTTTTCTAAGTTTCTAATAGTTGCCTCTTATAACAAGTACTCAGAGAATTCGCAGCCACATGAAATGGAAGATAGGGTTTTGTTTGGATATTTTTGTGTGGAGTGTAATAAAGTATGCCTTTAAGGAAAACTTTTTCTTATAATAACCATGTCACAAATACGTATGACATTAGAAAGTGAATATTTATTCCATTGCAGGTCACTTGTTTCTCGGTTGGAAGAAATTGATCCTAGAAAGATGAAACAGGAGGAGAAGCTGGCCTTTTGGATTAATATCCACAATGCACTAGTAATGCATGTAAAAGTCGTTACACTTTCTGTTTTGCTTTTGTTATTTTGCTTTCGAGCCTGGAAGTATATCCATTGTATCTTGCTGTCTGTTGTCTTGCAGGCATTTTTGGTTTATGGGATTCCACAGAACAATCTTAAGAGAATTTCTTTATTACTCAAGGTTCACAGCACTTCCCTGATAGTTTCCGAAAAAAATAATGGTTTGCAGTTTTGTTCACAAGAACTTGTGCATGATGCAGGCTGCATATAATGTTGGTGGTCACACCATTAGTGTAGACATGATACAAAGCTCTATCCTGGGCTGTAGATTGCCTCGTCCAGGACAAGTAAATTCCATTCCTTAATCAGTTTGAACTTCTTTTACATTATATAATCCTGTTTATGTGGTAGGAATCAGTTGTTAGTCTCAACATTTTGCTATTGATTTAAGGTTGAAATTCTTCTCTACTTGCTCAATTGAGACTGATTTAATTCAAATTTTCTCTCAGTGGTTGTGGCTATTATTTTCCTCGAGGACAAAATTCAAGTTTGGAGATGCACGGAAAGCATATGCCATCGAGCAACCTGAACCTCTTCTACATTTTGCACTTTGTGCGGGCAGCTATTCTGATCCCGCGGTATGCCCATATACTTACTGTACTTGTTAGATAAATGTATCCTTGAAAACTGCTTTAATTGCAAACAAATGATTCTTGAGATTGATTCTGAACGAACCAATCTGATGCTGAGAGAAATTTTGCTCCCAATTGATGAACTACTCCAGCTGCAAATTCATAATTCACGTCTAAGCTGAAATAATACCTCAAATGAATCCATGTGCAGCTAAATGTTAACTTCTTGTCTAATGTGATACCTTGACTATGTTGAGGAATAATCCATCTGTAGACAAAATCGTGGGTATGTTTATAAGGAATGAGTAATCATCTCTTGTAGAACCGGTTTTATGAGATAAGTTAGGTCCATAAATTTTTTTATGATATCAGAGCTTGCCACAGGACGATAGGGCCTACACTACTTATCCCGTGACAAGGATAAGAAAAAATACTGACCTGCACATGAGGGAGGGTGTTGATGAATAATTTTACATTGCCTGTGGATAAGATCATGGGCATGTTTATAAGGAATGAATAATCATTTCTTCTAAAACCGGTTTTATGAGATGAGTTAGTCCTATGAATTTCTATAGGGCATGTTCAAGTAATTTGACATTGGTTCACTTTACAGCAAATACAACTACTATAATTGATCCAATCTGGACCAGAGTATGGGGTCTAAGAAGGCTGGCATTTTGTAAAAAACACTTGGACTGTTCAATTTTGTCATTGGATCTTTCTCATTGGTTATCAATTACTTAGGTCCGTATATACACATCCAAGAGAGTATTTGAGGAGCTGGAGGCTGCAAAAGAAGAGTACATTCAATCAACTTTCAGCATACGTAAAGACCAGAAAATCCTTCTGCCAAAGATTGTGGAGTCTTTTGCCAAGGATTCAGGTTTGTGCTCGGCTGATTTGGTGCAGATGGTTGAGCATTTCATACCTGATACTCGGAGGAAGAGTATTCGGCAGTGTCGGCACAAAAGAACCTGGAAGGGAATAGAGTGGATGCCTCACAACTTTACTTTCTGCTACATGCTTTCAAAAGATTTAGCTTGATAATCTCATTACTTAATAAGTGCTGAAGTAGCAGGGGGCAGGCCATTTTAGTGGCTTCAGCCATTGCCATCCTTTTTCTGCTGTGTGTGAGAAAGTGCAGCCAGCCTGGAAGTTGAGAATGACAGATGAATCATAACTGAACCTTCTCAAGTAATTGTAGATATATTTTTTCTGCAAAAATAGTGATGATCAAAGAAGCTCAAGATTGTCGAGCTTGAGAATATATTGAAAATGCATTAAGTCAAGTGGCTGCTTTAATTCAGAAGAGAGACAGATGAGAAAGCTCCCCTTTTTAAGACCATGACAACTTTTGCCATTGTAAGCTTGAGCTCGTTTGATCACCATCTTGTTTGAGTGGTGAGGTTGTGATTCAGTTGTCATTCCCAGTCATCTTGCCGATTTCTTTGATAGGTTTTTATGTAAAAACGAATGACAATAGCTAGAGATAGGTTGATAGAGTGGCAGCATGCGGTTGGTGTAATATTATTCCTATTTGGCTGGGTTTTGTAATGTAAAAAAGTATTTGTATTAGTGTTCAGAAAGGTATTATGATGCAGTCTGAATTGTTCTCTTCATTTGTTATTGACTATTTGTCAAAACCACTGAATGTCACAGGGAAATCGACAACTATGAGGATGATCCAACGGATGAGATGTTAAGAATCATGATCCTTACAAAGTAACAGTATTAACTGTTCATGTATTGTTCATACCAACTTCTTTAATATTTATAACTTCTCTTGCCAACTGTTTCGAAATCTTGCCATTTTATGTTAGCGTACTTCAATTCATTTTATTTTTTTTCTTTTAGTTTGGAAAGAAGATTATTAATGTCTTCTTAGGTTTCCTAATATTTTTTTATAGTGATACTTTTTTAATCTTTTTGTCTTTTCAAAAAGTTTATCGTGGATAGTTATGCTAAATTTTTTATTGTAATATTTTGACAGTTTATGCCTAGTTGGTTTTCATACGTGAGATAAGATGACATGAAGAGTAATGCTTCGTATAGTCATGGAGTTGTAAATAGTATGCAGTCGCTTTAGAAAAAAAGTTAACTTTTTCATGTAGGTCTCATATTTATTCATTTTTTTTTAAGTAATAATACGTCGCTTGCAATTCCATGACTGTATTTATCATTTTTCTGAAATGAAATAAGATGGGATAAAAATTAAAAATTAAATAAAATATTATTAAGATATATTTTTTAATATTAATTTTGTTTTAAAATTAAAAAAAAAAACTAAAACGGTTTATTTTATTTTATTTTATAAAAATTTGAAAAATCATAATAATTAAATAAGATGTAATAAAATAAATAATTTTAAAGAAACGAACGATTGTCAAAAATCAATCATTGAAAAATAATTGTAAATTATATAGCAATTTGTGATAAAAATATATATTATATAGGGGCGGGCCACTAAAATGTCTGATCAGTTTAGGCGCCGAAACACAACAATCACGAATTACAGGAAAAAACAGAGAGATCAGAATTTAATTCACAGGTGAGAAATTGGTTGGTAACTTGGTACCATGTGAGAATAGAACTTTTTGGAGGAGATTTTGACAAAAAAATAAAGAAAAAGTGGAGTGGGAAGGAAATCTATCTGCTCAGAGAGCACCACAATCACTCGTGAACCGAACAAAAAAGCTATTTTGGCGGTTCTGTAAAAATCTTTCCCCAACTGGAACTGCATTCATTGCAATTCAAAGTTCAAACCCCCTCGAAATCGCCATCAACCCCTACACACGCGGAACACTCACTGGGACAGAGATATATGGAGGAGGAGGGAATTGGGTTGGTACTGGCTAGAGCCACAGAGCTTCGATTCAAAATCAGCAATTGCATCCACAAGGCTACCTCTACTCCAAGCCATGGAGTCCCTGAACAAGAAGATGGAAACAAACAAGGAGAAGGAGAAGGACAAGAAGAAGAAGAGGAAGAAGAAGAAGAAGAAGAAGAAATGGAAAGGCTTTTCAACATTTCCGATGCCCTCCAATCCCTCGAGACTCAGCTCTCTTCCTTGCAGGTTTTGGGCTTCACACCTCCTTTTTTCTTTATTAGGGTTTTTCTATTAAAACCCTAATTCTGGAGTGCTTGCTTTTCAAATTGCTCTGATTCTTCCGGTTAACGTGTTTGATGATTGTGACTTAGACTGCGTGCGAAATGGGGTTAAATCATTTCGTTTGTCCGCCTTAGTAATAGTTCTAGCCTCTCTCTTTCCTAGTCCCCATTTGATGACTCAAGAAGCTCACAAGAAAATGAAAAAACTTGGACGGTTTTGGTTAAGATCAATGCTAAAGTACATGTGAAGCTAGCTCATCAAAGAAATTCTCTGGCTTATAAGCTCAATCTTTATGTGGAATCGTAATTGTGCATGCCAGAAAGCCTATTCCGAATATTAGAAACTTGAAAAGGGTTATGATTAATTGTTTGAGTTATAGATGGACAGGTTGCAAGGGCTTCAACACATCCATGTGATACGGTTAACGTCCATAGCAAAGATGATTAAATGATTTGAAGGCCGGTCTTTTTTATACCAGTTGTGAGATTTTCAGTTATGATAACTAGTTGCATCTTGATCTTTGGATTTCTTTTTTGGATTCCTTCACCACATCCTTTTTTTCTTTGGCGTGACATCTGAGTTATAGCTAGCTAGAAAATGGGAATTACCTGAAGAGAAAAAATGCTATGGCTCAGTTATGATAACTAGTTGCATCTTGATCTTTGGATTCCTTCACCCCATCCTTTTTTTCTTTGGGGTGACATCTGAGTTGTAGCTAGCTAGAAAATGGGAATTACCTGAAGAGAAAAAAAAATGCTTTCTAACACATTTTGGTATGATGAATACCATTAATTATCAAGTTTGATGCCCAGTATATTTGGACGCATCCTCTAATTGCAACGGTTGGTGCTGAATGTCACACTTCATGAAGGGCATGAGTTGTATATTGTGCGTGACCATGCATATGTTGCACACAGACATTTAAATATGCAGGCATCTGGGCATGACCTAATTATATAGCATATCACTTTCATGACATTTCATCATGTGATCTGACTTCCTCCCATTACCACATTGAATGAATTAAAAAGTATTGAGTGACTTGGTGAAGGTTCCTATGGTAAAATAAACTACAGAACGTTGATAATACTTTAACAAGGGCACTGGGCCAAGCATACTTGCTCAATGGAACTTGACATGGATGTGTATTAGCTTGTCAATATGTTGGCAGCAGTGATTTGTGGACTCTCCATCTCTTCCACTCCCTGCCTCTCATCACTCTGCGCTGCCAAATTTTTGTAATTTATTAGTGATTTACCCCTCATGAGCTTCATTGATGCCAACATTGGCTAATGAACACTAGTTCATTTAACTCAGCATATGTACATTATGTAGATCTTTGACAATTGTTTGAGATTTTAATGGTTTTCTTTGATGCCTAGACTTTGCAACAACAACAACGATATGAAAGAGAAGTGGCCCTTGCTGAGATTGAAAATAGCCGTAAGATGTTACTTGATAAGCTCAAGGAGTACAAAGGGAAGGATTTGGAAGTAATACATGAAGCTTCTGCATTTGCTTGTGAAACAGTAGAACACAACAATGATCTTCAGCTTCCTCCATATCCAAGCCGCCCTCCAAAAAACTCCCTTCACCTAGAGAATGGCTACCTGCCACAGTACTCTTCCACATGTAAGCCTGTACGAAATGGAACAATCACCAGCGATCCAACAAATGAAGCAAAGAAGAATATGAGCGAGTTAGAAAAAAGTCAAAAGCAAACTAGGAAAGGGTTGGGATTTTTTATCAGTGCAGCAAGCAAGACGGTGCTTACTCTTCTTGGTGTAGTATCTGTATTAAGCATGTCTGGTTTTGGGCCTCATTTTGCGAAAAAAGAGAACCTTTTCAAAGTTTTGGGCGTGTCCCGGCAACCAGCAGCTGACGAAAGGAGATCTGATACTCAATGCCCGCCAGGGAAAGCCCTAGTAATCGAAAATGGGGAAGCTCGGTGTCTTGTTAAAGAAAGAGTTGAAGTACCATTTTCATCGAAGGTTGCAAAGCCGGATGTAAACTACGGGTGTGGTTAGTTTAGTTTTCATTTTCCTATTTGTGTATCTCATTTCCTTTTGAAAGGTGTGTTGAGTTTTTCTTTTAAATGGCCATCACTCTGCCTTTTCTTTTAGTGACATGTGCTTTGGAAGATGAAAAAAATGCAAGATCCCATGTTTCTAAATCCAATAATCCTAGACCTGCACAAGCCAAAACCAGATAGATGGTTTGCTTGCATTCATAACTTAATAATGTCAATGTTTCATTGGATGTTTTCTCGGCTGCTATGTTTCGAAATTCTAATCCCCCTGCGGGCGGGGGGACGCCTCGTGTGTACTTAAATTTTCAGGGTACTTCAATTCGAGCAGTCTGTTTGGATTCGGAAACGAGACTAGATGATTTGAACTAAGTTGAATTTATTTATTTTATTATTATTATTATTTTAGAATTCAAAAAAATTGATTTGGAAATTGAAAAAATTATATTAGAATTTGAAAAAATTGTATTAAAAATTGTATTTTATATAAAAATATAAAAAAAATATAATAATAAATTTAAGATGAGTTAAAATAAATATAAACGGAGCCTAAAAATTAAAAGAGGTTTAATACTTTAAGTTGTTTAAAGAATTTGCGGCAAGTCTATGATGTCTGCTTTGACCTTGGAGGAGGTAATTCACTCATTCTTAATAATGATGTCACTGATTACTCATACGATTCTGAACAAGTGCAATGATGATGTAATTCATTTTTTGTTTTTTGTTTTCTATCTAAAAAAGCAAATATGTGATTGAGATAAGGAAAACGAGATACATGGAATAAGATTCTTAACAAACATTTCATTACCATAACTATAATGAGAAAATTAAATTTAAAAAAAAAAAGAAAAGATTTTTAAGACTGAAATACTTTGGTCTCCTTCAAAGAAGGATCTTTATGCAATACAATATGGCACGCCTGTAAGAATCTCAGCTATATATGGAGCCGTGCCGTGGAAATTACAATTATATTGGTTTTAGTTTGGAGGAGGATTGCGCCTGGAAACTTCTGGTAAACCACACAAGCCCATTGTTTTGGGAAACCCAGATGATTTTGTACGAACAAATAAACTATTACTATAAACACATTGGCTCTACCTTGTGTTGAAAGGTTAATCGTGTTGGACTTTTGGTAAATAACAAATCCCTTCGCACTTTTAGTTTATTATTTTAGATGAATTAGTGTGTGGGTATGCCGTTGGGCTCCAGCTGCATATCCCATCCCATCTCACTTTGAGCGTAACGATGATAAAGAGAAGATTCATTTGGTAGTTTTATAATTTAACAATGTAAGCAAACGATTATTTGAAATATAGGTTACTATTTAATATAGTAAAAAAAGAATAAAACTCAGAATAAAAAAATATTATTATTCAATCAATTCATCTTTCTCAAGTATTGGGTCAAAAAGTACCCGAATTATTGGTCTTAGGCCTTATTTATTTGAATATTAAAATTATCTCACTCATTTTAATTTAACTTAATTCATTTCATTTTATTATTATAATTTTTATAAAATTTATAATAATAATAATAATATTATTAATAATATTAAAAATAATATTTTTTAATTTTTAATTTTTATTTAAAATCATTTCATATCATTCCACTATTTGTTCAAACACTTAGACATTTTGTTGCAGAATTAGCTACTCTACTTTTTGTTCACTTTTGGGTGGCACTAAAGCCACCAATATCGGGATCCAATTTGGGTTGTATTTCATCTTTTTTATTTTTTTTAATATTCTGAGATATTTTCTTAAAAAAAATTATAAAATCATTAAAAATACTTGACTTAATCACAAAAAAATAAAAGAAGGTCGAGACATACTATCGGCACCCACCATCGATGGGTTCAGCATTTCACTTCACATTTTGGGCACACATTGGCTTGGCTTATGTGCTGGTAAATAAGATGGAAATACAATAATTTTAGGAGAACTGTGACGTATACAAAGATATTATACAAAGTGAACTCTCACAAATTACTTATGAAAAATGTTGCTATTCACCGGTGAATAGCATCCCGATGGGTCCCGTTAGAATTTTTTTTTTTTTTTTATAGTTTTTTTATATGATTTTTAAGTAGATATTTTTAAATAATATTGTAATTTTTTTATATTTTTAAAAAATATTTTAAGATGATAAAAAAATCATGTAAAAAAACATATTTTTTATTTTTTTATATGATTTTTTTAACATCTTAAAATATTTTTTAAAAATACAAAAAAAATCACAATATTATTTAAAAATATTTAATTAAAAATCATATAAAAAAAACTAAAAAATAAATAATAAAAAATTCAACGGAATCCATCGGGATGCTATTCACCGGAGTGAATAGCACTGATGTATAAATTATTTTTTTATAAATTAATGTATTTTATAAAATTTATTTTATAATAAAAATAATTATACAATCTAATATATATTAAATTATATAAATTTATATATTTATATATTTATTTTTATGTAATTTTTTTTTTTTATGAGTAAAGTATTTTCCTAACTTGAATGGTCAAGCCGTCATCAAGTCAATTCAACTCACATAGTGCAAAACCGTATGTGCCTCGCTACACGCAGCCAATGGTTTTTAAGCAAGTGGTAGAAGAGACTGTCTTCTGCTACGAGTTGACGTGCGGAAGATAGACCCCAAAAAATAGCTCCTGCCTCCTCAGCTCTTGAAGAGCCGAACATCCTCATTCAGCTTTACCATAAGTTGCCCAAGATTGCTCCAAATCCCACATCAGGTAACAGTACCATTCTCAAAACCTCCTGCAAATTGTTGACAAAAGAAACAATCAGCCCTCTCACATTCAGAGACAGATTGAGCTTATAACCAAAAGACCATGAACGCTTTGGAAGGAAGAGTAGCATTTACAGAAGAGCAAGAAGCTCTTGTGGTGAAGTCATGGACTGCAATGAAGCCGAATGCGGGGGAATTGGGTCTCAAGTTCTTCTTGAAGTAAGACATGAATGATGAAAGCATATATATGATGTATCTTCTCTGTTTCATTTTGATTTAGCGTATGATTGTTTTATATCAATGGCTGTTTAAGCAAATGGGAATTAATTGAATGAATTGTAAACTGGTCTGAGTTTTGTAGGATATTTGAGATTGCTCCATCAGCTCAGAAGCTGTTCTCATTCTTGAAAGACACCGATGTTCCCGTGGAACGGAACCCAAAGCTCAAGTCCCATGCCAAGATTGTCTTTCTCATGGTAAGCCAGCCTGTACACATGGCAGTACTCTACATTATCCAGGAAATTTGGCAATATATTTCAACTCAGGACTGTTAATACTTGGGCTTCTTCTAGGCCCAATCTCAATTTTTAATGTGACACGTAATTGTTTTTTTTTTTAATTGCCATTGGGTGTCCGAAACATCATTGATTAATTTAAAAAGAAAATTTTAAACCTAAAATCTAGAGAGAGGATATCGCTAAACTCAAAGCCCCTACTACTTGAGCCAACAACTAGAAATTAGATGCCCAATCATTATTCACTAATATACTCTTCCCATTGATAATGATGGACCAAAAGATTTTTAAGCCTAAGGATGTCATTTATTTTTGGTTCATTTGTACATGAATTGCAGACTTGTGAATCAGCAGTGCAACTGCGGAAAGCTGGCAAAGTTACTTTGAGAGAGTCAAGCTTGAAAAAAATGGGCTCTCTTCACGTCGAACATGGGGTGGTCGATGAACACTTTGAGGTAGTATTAATTCTCATCTCAATCAGTCCATTTTAGTGAAGTAAATAGGTAACTAATTGTTTATAATAAATGATGTCCATGAATATACTCATGATCATCATGTCTTTGTCAATGCATGGTTCCCTATAGGTCACAAGGTTTGCGTTGCTGGAAACTATAAAGGAAGCAGTACCCGAAATGTGGTCTCCGGAGACGAAGAATGCGTGGGGAGAAGCTTATGATCAGTTGGTTGCTGCTATCAAATCTGAAATGAAGCCTTCTTCTTAAATAAGCTTATTATTATTGTTATTATATATTATGATCTCTTCCCCTGATATGAAACTTTATTATCATGTGTTTGAAATAATTTAATATGCGCGCGTACGTGCCATGCATTGATCGCACGGGCATGTGTATTTTGGGAATATTGTATGCTATGGGCCGAAACGCCAAGTACTAGTACTACAAGCTGTTCACACTTATGAAATGTTTTTTTTTTTCCCATCCTATATATATATATATATATATATACATATATATATATATATATATATACATATATATATATATATATATGGTAGTCTTGTGCTAATTATTGTTGAAAATCTAATGAAGAAGTCTTGTGTATTTAGGTTGAAATACGTGCTGTCATTGAAATTGGCAATAAAAAAATATATATGAGGAGAAAGCTAATTAATATATAAATATATATAATATATATATATATATATATATATATATATATTGGAACGTTATGCTATTGGGTGTATTTTGGCATTTAGCTAGGTGGAATGTTTGGTGCTTAATGGATTAGGACCCATATGATCATGGTAAATTACTTATATAACCAAAATTTAATGGAAAATAAAATTGATTACATGCAAGTTGTGAGTCGTACGTGGACGGCCACCTATTAAGATTCATTTTTCTTTGAAAACACGCAAGGTTTTGGAATGTTCTTTTGAACACCTGCGTGCAAACCCACTCATGACAAAGTTCAATTCCATTAAGAAGGTTTTGAGCCGGTCATTGGTATTTGGCCGTATATCACATAAAGTGCAACGATAAAGATAAGGTTCCTTGATAATAATAATAACAATATCGTTTTTGCCGATCTCATTCCAAAGCTTTAACAATTAACATGTTCCAAATTAATTTGTTCGAGCAAATTTAGCTTGTCCTCTTGTCAGACCCATCTGCCACTAAAACGATTCCTACGACGTTCCGTCATGGAATAGAAGGAAAATTTAAAACATCATTGGGATACTTTATAGGGATGCAACTTTGTTTTTACGTAGACCTGTTCGTCGGACGTTGCCTTGCCCCACCGCAGAGTTTAGTACTCCAAAGATGTCGAAGCCTGCTGCCAGCGGAGTTTCAGACCATCCTATGTTGTCCTCTGCAACTTTGCTTTTATGTAGACCAGTTCGTCGGTTGCCTTGCCCCACCGCAGACTTCAGTACTCCAAAGATATTGTCAAAGCCTGATGTCGGAGTTTCAGACCATCCTGGAACAATATCATTATTTCTACTTGAAGATTTTGAGGTTTTCATTGGTGGGTATGCTCAGACTGAATGATGAGTAAGCGCAACGTTTGTCTTGATGGCTAGTGCGCCCAATTATTGGAGAGAAAGGGGTAAATGGGATTTAGAGAGTGACAACAGGAAATAAAGTTGGCCGAGTTGAAGGTCTTCATTTATCATGGGGATGAGTGGGAGGTAAGGGTTGATGTACATGGAATCTAAACAGAAAAGGAAGCAGGTTGAGTTTTGAGAGAGGATGTTTCCGGCTTTGATTGGTTGTCTGAACTCTTGGAGCGTTCCATCTAGGTGAATCAGCTTGGCTGTGGATTGCCAGTTTAGGACTAACTCACTATCCCTTGTATTACGTAGACCTGTTCGTCAGTTGCCTTGCCCCACCGCAGAGTTCAGTACTCCAAAGATATTGTCAAAGCCTGCTGGCGGAGTTTCAGACCATCCTGGAACAATATCATTATTTCTACTTGAAGATTTTGAGGTTTTCATTAGTGGGTATGCTCGGACTGAATGATGAGTAAGCGCAGCGTTTGCCTTGATGGCTAGTGCGCACAAGTCTTGGAGAGAAAGGGGTAAATCAGATTTAGAGAGTGGCAACAGGAAATAAAGTTGGCCGAGTTGAAGGTCTTCATTTATGGGGATGAGTGGGAGGTGGGAGTTGATGTACATGGAATCTGAACAACAAAGGAAGCAGGTTGGGTTTTGAGAGAGGATGTTTCCGGCTTTGATTGGTTGTCTGAACTCTTGGAGCATTCCATCTAAGTGAATCAGCTTGGCTGTGGATTGCCGGTTAATTAGGACTAACTCACTATCCCTTGTATTATTATATCCAGAAGATGAACAGATACCCATGTGTAATTTTCACAGAGAGAGAGAGAGAGAGAGAGAGAGAGAGAGAGAGAGAGAGAGAGAGAGAGAGAGAGAGCACTTAATTTGGGATGGTGTGGGGATGAGACGAGAGTGGGTGAATATGGATATTATATAGGAAGGGAAAGAAGTATCTGAAAGGGATCGGCATTGACTGATGAATATTGACCGTCTGAAGACAACGTTTTATTGAGTATACAATTAATTATTACCAGATAATGCGTAAATCTGTCTAGAATTAATATCTCCTAGTTGTGTGCCTGTGCGCACAAATTTACATGCACGTACATCCATGATCAATAAACTTGAATATTTCATTTTTTAAGTGTTGTTGGGTATTTTTTCTTTTTAACTTCTAATTATGATAATCTCAAATTATTATATATTTGTACAAATGGGGTATAATTATTGGATTGTATATGAAGAATGTGAGAGCCGAAAATTGAAAAATAGAGAGTTAATTCGACACTCTATTTAAGCAAATATTACAAGAAATCAAGATTTAGAATTTCTAACATCATGTATTATGAATATGTTATATTTAACTTGTTATATGACTTTCAGTATTGTTTAGACGGAATAATTATCGAGTGAGTGCATATTGTATAAGAAAAAAAAATCTTAGAGTATGTGATTTAAGATTGAATGATTATAATCTTATCTGATTAATAAGATTTTTGCAGCTCTGTGAATATAGGCAATTTGTTGAACTACATATATTGTATGTTGTCACTATTGTGCGCTTGATCGTGTTTGCTTTTACTTTTGTTTGTCATCATTAGTGTGTGTGTGTTTTGCACAACAACTAGTATCAGAGATAGGTTGAATCTGAAGGAGAACGATGGCTGAAGATAAAGTGAAAGCACCCGAGAACGAGAAGTTTGACGATACTAATTTTGAATATTAGAAGATATAGATCGATAACTATCTCTATTGTTGGGAAAGAAGCCGGAGAGCATAAATGATACTGAGACCCTGTTAGATCGACAAGCAGATCTCATGATGACTTTATCAGGTGTGTATGAAAAGTCATCGGCAAATAACAAAATGCACTTGATGAAGAAAATTGTTCAATCTGAAGATATTGGAAGGTATGTCTTTGGCCCAACACCTGAATGAGTTCAATCCAATTACAAATAAACTATCTTCTGTAGAGATTGGGTTTGATGATGAGATAAGAGCATTAATTTTGTTGGCATTGCTGCCAAATAGTTGGGAGGCCATAAGGATGGTTGTGAGTAGTTCAGCCGGCAAAATGAAACTGAACTATGATGACATACGTGACATGATCCTTACTGAAGAAGCACGTAAGAAATAATCTGATGAGTTATCAAGTTTGGGATCGGCTTTGAATGTTAACAATCGGGACAGAAAAGATAACAAGTCAAGACCATGGGGATGAACAAGCGAGCTTGGGCAACAGATTATGTGCTGAAGTTGTTGCAAATCGGGCTACATCAAGAGAAACTGTAAGAATCAAGAAAGTATTGAGGATGATGTTATGAATGTAGTGGCAGAAGAAATCATGATGCCATAATTCAATGTTTTGAATACCGTATCGGAGGTCGTACCAGTCAAGATATTAAAATAAAATATTTTGATACCGGTACCGTTTTGTGTGCCATTTTAAAATATTTAATATATAAATAAATTATATATACACATACACGCATAAACTATAAAAAGATAAAATAACTATTTATTTTGTAGTTCATACAAATAAAATATACCTTTTATATATACAAAAAGTAAAAAAAATACAAGCATACTTAAAAAACCACTTTAAAAAAACAAATATTTGTCGCAATTCAGTACCGAATAAAATCTGGAATTTCGATCTGTACCGATCGAAACGATCGAAAAATAATCTAGTACAAAATAGGAAATTTTCTCTATTAAGTATGTGACCGGTACGGCACATTTCCAGAATTTCGGTCAATACGATACGGTATTTAAAACTATGAAAATTATTGCAATGCGTAGTCCGATTGATGATTGGGTGTTGGATTCAGGGTTTCGTTCCATAGCACCTCACATCGAAAGATCATGCAGAATTATGTTGATGATTTTGAGAAAATGTATGCGACTGATGGAGAGGTATTGAAGTCTGAATGCAGTGGGAATGAGTGATGTACAAATCACACTTCCAAACAGGGGCATGTGGACTTTACAGTAAGTCAGACACATTCCAAATTTGAAGAAAAACCTCATCTTTGTGGGACAGTTTGATAATAGTGGACCGGTGGTTATGCAATAGTGTTCTCTAGAGGAGTTTGAAAGATCACCAAAGGTGCACTAGTTTTAATGCATGGTAAGAGATCTAATTTTTTGTGTTTAACATCAGGGTCCAAGGCTGTACAAGAAAACACAAGAGTACAAAAAGGCAGACTTGATCGCGTGAAACATATGAGAAAGACAGAAGGAGTTAGCTTTGCCCTTTCTCATTAAGCTTGGGAAAGTTGGTTGAGGTTACCAAGATCAGTTTAAGACCGGATACTCCTAATACAGTGAGAGTTGTGAATCACCCAGTGGATATTTTGACTAAAAGCTTATGGGAGTTGTGGGAGACTGAAGTCGGGCTTAACTTCAATTCGATTTCTGGCTTAAAGACGGGAGTTATGAGCTGCGAAAATTACATGACTTGGCTAGAAATAGAGGTTGGCATGTGGAGATCCAGTTTCCAAGTGGAAAATTATTTTGGTTAGGGGTGTAAATCGTTTGGTTCGGTCCGAGAAAAATGTGGACCGATTCTATTCAGTCAAAAAATTTTCCCACCCTAGACCGGACCGAGTAGGATTCGATCCATATCGGTCCAGTCCAATTCGGTCTAAGGACAGTTCGGTCCTATCCAGGGGTGCCCCATATGATTTAATGGGTTAAATTTGATCTAAAATCTTGCAATAATTAAATATATTTTTTTGGCTTAAGTTTATAAATTATTAAATATATACTAGTACTACTTTCTTAAAAAAATAATCATTTTTGCCAATTGTCAATTTCTAATCTCATCTAAATATTAAATAAAATATGTAGTTATAATTTATAGTCCATAGACTTAATACTTATACTATAAGTTTTAACTAATATTCTATATTATATATAGCCCATAGGTTAATTAGTTAATTTAATCCTCATAAGTCATATCAATTAATCAATGATATTAATGATCATTGATCATACTTCATATATAGTTAAAAATAATATTAATAATTAATATTTATAATTACTACATGTAATCATAAGAAGAGTAATTATTAATTAGTTAATAGTGATTTAGTGATACATCATAGGTTGGTTAACTATAATTAATAATAGTATTACATAATTTACATTATTATCTTATAAATTTATATGTTAGTGAATAGTGATAAATTAGTAATAATATATTAAATAATAATAATACACTTATTACTTATATGTTATTACTAATACTCTATATATATATATATAATAATAATTTATACTTTATACTACAACTATTATAAATTATAATATGTTAATATTATAAGAGTATATATTATATATTAATATGTTATACTACTACTCTTAATCTATATTAATATTAATATTAAAATTTATATACTATTACTTATATATACATATATATAAAATATATATGTGTGTGTGCATTTGATCCGGTCTGGTCCGGTCTAGGGGGAAAAATGTTCTCCCACTGGACCGAACCGGAAATTTTCGGTCCATAAAAGAATTGAACCGGACTGGACCGAATTCCATCCGGCTCGATCTGGTCCAACCGATCCAGTTCAATTTTTTTACAACCCTAATTTTGGTTGTATGTGGAGATTGATTTTAGAGTTGAAAATCGAGAACAGAGAGTTAGCTCGACACTACTCGAGCAAATATCTTAGAAAATCAGAAATTAGGATTTCCAACACCATTTATTATAAATATATTATATTTGATTGTTTTGTACGATTTTTAATTTTTTTTAGATGGAATAATTGTCGAGTGAGTGCATATTGTGTAAAAGAGTAAAAAAAAAAATCTAAAGAGTGTGAGTTGAGATTGAATGATTATAATTTTTTTGATTAATAAGATTTTTGTATTTTGTTAAATATAGATAATTTGTGGAATCATATATATTGTATATTGTGTACTTGATAGTATTTGTTTTTATTTTTTTTTACCATTATTGGTGTGCATGTTTTATACAATAATAATAAAAACCAATAACTGTATGCTTTTCGAGGGAATTGAACATTAAACTCGAATTATAATTATTTGTCTTTATTTTTGTTCAAAAAGCGACAAGATCAAGTCAAAAGAGAGAGAACTTGCTTACAAGAGTATGTACGTACATGCATGCATATATTCCAAGTCTCTGTATTCAGTCATACTATCACTCAGTGGCAAAGCAAAATAGAACGTAATTAACGTACGTTTAGAGGAAAAAAAATGGTAAATTAAACAAAATAATCCGAGAGTCAAAAAAATGTTATATTCAATATAACTTTGGTGGGCTGAACCTTTGACTGGTCGTTCTATATAGCGGGCGCCGGGTGGCGTGGAAGGCTGGTTCCTTTTGAGGAAACGACTTCCCCAGTACTTGCTATCTGCTGAAGAGCTAGGAGAACAAAAGTATGATAGATGGAATGACATTCTTTCACACTGTTGGAATATAGCCTCAAAGATTGAACAAATGGATTTAAAATTAAAAGTACACGTCTTAAGATGGAAGAGAATAAGTAGAGTTAGTTAAGTCTATAATGTTATTTCTCATTTGTATAAATAGAGTTTAGTATTTTGTAATTATAACTTTACAATTCATGAAAGCAATTTTCAATTCACCTCCTCTGTTTCGTCTCTGCAATCATTTCTCACAAATTAAAAATGTCGATTCATCTGAAATTTAACATGGTATCAGATTGAATTTTTTTTTTGCTTTCTTCAGGACTGGAACCTTACAAATCATCATCCATCTTCAGATAATGATTCTGCTCATCAAATAGCCTCACAGCATCTTAGAAAATCTTCAAGAATTAAGCAAGCACCAATTTACTTGCATGATTATTATTGTGGTACAACTTCACATGTTCCAACTGCAATTCAATCATCTGCTACTGTTGATTGCTCTCCTACTAAAGGTATTTCATATCTTATATTTGATTTTTTTTTTTTCTGCAAATCGATTGTCCACCTCTCATAAAGCTCTTCTAGCATCTCTTTCAGCTTCCAAGAACCTAAAAATTATAAAATTGTTGCTAGAATCCCTAAATGGCAAAGCAAAAGGCTACACTCAACAAGAAATATTAGACTTCTTTGATACTTTCTCTCTAGTAGCAAAGATAACCTCCATTTGGCTACTGCTTGCTATAGTTGCTATTAAAAATTTGTATATTCATCAATTGTATGTTAATAATGCTTTTGTACATGGTGAAATGCATGAAGAAATCTATATGGACTTACCCCTTGGTTTGATTGTCAATGGAGAAAATAAAGTTTGTAAACTTCTTAAGAGTCTTTATGGCTAGAAACAAGTATCTAGGCAATGATTTGCCAAACTGTCAACAGCATTGCTTGTTATGGTTTTACTCAAGGCAGCTCGGATTGCTCTTTGTTTATCAAGAAGTCTGAATCATCTTTCATGGCATTGCTAGTCTATATAGATGATATTTTATTGGCTAGTGACAACTTGCTTGAAATACAATTGCTCAAAAATTTCTTACATGATAAGTTTACAATTAAAGATTTGAGAGAACTCAAATATTTTTTTGGATTAGAAGTGGCAAGATCTAAAACTGACATATCTATTTGTCAAAGGAAGTATGCTTTATACATACTTAAACAAACTGGAATTCTTGGTGCAAAGCCTGCAACCTTTCCAATGGAATCAAATTTAAAGTTTGCTACATCAGATTCTAATTTGTATGAAGATCCTTCAGCCTATAGAAGATTAGTTGGGAGATTATTGTACTTAACAATAACTCGACTTGACCTTGCTTATTCAGTTCAAGTTCTCAGTCAATTTCTAGCCAAACCATATGTTAGTCATTATCAAGCTGCCATTCAAGTTCTCAGGCATTTGAAAGCAACCCTTGGACAAGGTTTGTTCTTCCCAGCATCATCGGAATTACAGCTCAAGACCTTTTCAGACAGTGATTGGGTAGGGTGTGTTGATACTCGAAGGAGTGTAACAGGCTTTGCCATCTTCTTGGGTAATTCCTTAATTTCATGGAAGAGCAAAAAATAAACTACAATAAGCAGGTCTTTTGCAGAAACAGAATATAGGGCCCTTGCTTCAACAGCTTGTGAAATTCAATAGATGCTTTATGCTTTGAAGGACCTAAGTATCAACCACCACCAACCAACCTTGGTTTACACAGACAGCAAATTAGCACTATCTATTGCAACTAATCCAGTCCAACATGAGAGAACAAAGCACATACAAATTGACTGTCACCTTATAAGGAGAAGCTGCAACAAAACATTATCAAACTCTTCCATGTCCCTTCAAGATTACAACTGGCAGATATTTTGACAAAGCCTTTAGGCTCTTTTCCATTTCATCATACTCTCCGCAAGATGAACATTATTAATATACATGTTCATCTTGAGGGGGAGTGTTGGAATATAGACTCAAAGATTGAACAAATGGAATTAAAATCAAAAGCTACTCATGTTAAGATGGAAGAGAATAAGAAGAGTTAGTTAAGTCTGTTATGATATTTCTCATTTGTATAAATAGAGTTCATTACTTTGTAATTATAACTTTACAATTCATGAAAGTAATTTTCAATTCATCTCCTCTGTTTCGTCTCTACAATCCTTTCTCACAAACTAAAAACCTCAATTCATTTGAAATTTGACACACACTTCTTTTTTTACCTTAAAAAAACAATTATAAAACTTATTGCAATTATAGATAAGGCTGCTAGGTGGCTTAATTTAAGGATGGATTATGGTTTGATTTTGATGTTATGTTGCGTTGAGTTAAGATAAAATGATTCTTTTTTATAAATAATAGTAAATTAAGATTATGGAATGAGTTTTATGAGACCCATTTAAAATAAATTTAAATATATTATTAAAAATTAAAAAAAATTATGAATCATACGTGTGAATATATATTGAGTTGAAAAAAGTTATAAGTTTTATATGTGTAGGAATTTTAAATTGAAATAAGTTTAATAATTTAACAGTTGGATATTTAAATATTAGATTCAATTTAAAATTAGACAAAATTTAATTGACTTCAATGAATTTAAGAACCAAAGAGAGCCTACATAATCGATCACATGGTGCTATATATAATTAATATCGTGTAACACGTACCGACAAACGTGTAACACGTACCGACAAAAAAATTGAGCTCATCTTCTTCGTAATTTCCTTCCCTGTCGTTGTCTAGTACATATATGTTCCATTCCATTAATGAAGTTTCGGGTGCAGGTTCTATGCGAAAAGTTCTCCAAACATATTCAGCCGAAATATTTCAAGTTGATTCCTCACCCTCGGTCACCTAAGTTCCATGAATGATCGGGATTTAATTATATGGAAGAAAGACAAATTTATCTTTTAGTTATAAGGGTGCTGTCAAAAATTAAATATCATGGTGAATTAACTGTACGTAGCTGATATTTGATAAGTTAACTAAATATAATTTTGTTTTAAAGAAGAAGGACGGTATTTTCAATTTTTTTCTTAACCTTCACATTTAGTAGAAGAATATTTTTTACCAGAAATATTTACCGTGACAAAAAGTCCAAAATCAAACTTTAAAAAACACAACCATATATTATGCTAATCGCAATTAAACTTAGGAAAATGCTTTAATAACAAAAAGATTATACAAAGAAAAAAATATACAAATTAATGTGATTTAATTGATAGGTCAGATTGTAAAATTATTTTTATTATAAAGTAAATTTGATATATGCTATAAAGCTACATCAATTTGTAGATTTTTATTTATATATATTATTCGTGTCTGTAGTCATTCTCTTAAATCTATAATTAAGAACGTAGTTAAAAGCTACAACTATATAGTTTCAACGCCTAAGTCTATATTTGGATTCGGAAATCATCTTATCTCACTCACTCTCATCATTATAATTTTTTAAAATTCTCACACAAAATATAATAAATAATTAACTTTTTCAAAACCCAAAATAATAATAATAATAATAATAATAATAAATATTCTAATAATCTTTTATTTATTTTTTATTTTTTATCTAAAATTATCTCATCTCATCCCATTTCAAAATTCAAATCGAGCCTAAATTAAGTAATCTTAAAAAATTCAATCTATATGTATGTATGTATATATATATATTTATATACACTCCCGCAAAGCCAATATTGGAGCTAATGGACTAGTCAAATGATAAGTGATCGAAACACCTAATATGCCTTTTTTTTAGCAAGTTGATCAGCTACAAAATTACCTTGTCTTCTTTACATGAATGTTGAATAGAAAAAGATGAAACCTTTTTAAAAACAGGAATGCTCTTCCAAATATTATATAAACTGCCGTGGAAGAGAACTGGAAAAACTAATCAAACACAAAGTATTCTAGTCTATGTATAAAGATCATAAGCCTGCGCTATATCCGATATCCGAAATCCGAAAATATAAATAAAGCAAATGGGCGGAATTTGTAATAGAATTTTTCTTATGTAATATGCCCCGTTTAACCCATCTTAATTGTTATCAAAACTCTTATCCGACTGAATAAGAAATCATCTCAACTTTTATTATCTTATATTATTATTATAATTTTTTAAAATTTTTATATAAAATATAATAAATAATTTATTTTTTTTAAATATTAATTCGATTTTTTCTAATTTTAAAATAATAATAATAATATTAAAAATAATATTTTAATAATTTTTATTCAATTTTTAATTTTCATCTAAAATTATTGTATGATATCATCCATTAGACGTCACCTTGTGAGCATCACTATGCCCAGATTCGTGACCGAGCTGCCTGCCATGCCAAGATTCGTGATCTCGTCGACCTTTAAATCGTTGCCGCTTTTTCTAGAGGGAAAGGACGACTCGGACTGGTTGCTCACGAAATGGATGGTCCACACGACGTGCATTTCGGGTTGCAGTTTTGCAAATGGTGTTTTTTGGATTCGTGTCAACTAATAAATATATTATATAGTTTAATTAATTCCAATCTAAACCGTTAAATTAAACGTATCAAATTTTTAAAATAAAATTTATTTAGATAACAAGTCATATTTTATCATTTATTTTAACTTATTTAATAATTGATTAAAAATATGTTAACGCAATACAACTTATTTAAATTTATTTGTTTCATATAAATGAGTTCAATTAAAACACATAGCTTATTTGGCCTAATTAATATAATTTTATATAAAAATTAAATTTTATATTTATTATTAATTACATTTTAAATATATATATATATAAATTTTTTTTAAATTTCAACATATAATAAAATTATTATTCCAAATCATACAATAACAAATATGAGCATAAGTCTAAAATTACAATCTCAACAATAAAAATATTAGCATGTTGAAAAATTCTGATATTACAATTTAGAAATAATAAAATTTTAATTTTGAAATAAATTAATTCTAAATTAATTCTAAACAGATCGAAATCAATTGATTTTGTGTTAAGAAGGTTGACGCGTTTGGTGTTTATAAATTATGTCTCAATGGATCAATCTGTTTTTTATCTAAACCCATTATCATAAATTCAAATTAATTAATTTTGTATCATATTCATGTTAAACTTACAGGTTAGGTCACATATTACCATATGTTGTTTTTTGGCTTCTGAGTTCGTGGTCTTTCGTGTTCATATAAATTATAAACAAATCTTGGTCCAAAGGTTGGGGCCGAATTGTTGATCTGGGCTTCTTATAAATTCGGGCTTACATTGGGCCTAAAAGGGAATGGGAAGGTAACTGGGTCGGGGATAATACCTAGCATTCTTATTGCATTGGACTCATAGACCCAAATGATCATGTAAAATTCCTCTATTTTACATAATAGATGTATTTTTATCGTAAAAGAAAACAAAAATAAAGTATTTTAAAGGATCGATTGAGATTTCTCTTGATACTGCATTATGCTTGGTTTATTTTAGAAGATGTGATCAAAAATTTAAAATATATATTATATTTATTATTATATTTTTTAAAATTTTTATATAAAATATAATAAGAAATTCAATTTTTTAAAATTCTCATATCACTTTTTTAAATTCCTATACAAAATTAATATTAAAAAATATCTTATAATAATTTTTTATTTTATTTTTTATTTTTATCATCTCATCTCATTTTTGAAAGCAAACAGAGCTATTTCTACATAACCTAGCGAGGGTCAATTTCAACGGTTTACAACTGCCTGCCGGAGTTATTCATTTAAACTTGATAATTTGATTAATTCCTGTGTAATCGCCCAAAATGTTTACATACTGTAGAATATGCACAGCTCCTGAATTTCTGAAAATTAGGCATTTTATGATGTTAGTTTCGCCTAATTATGACTTTAAATTAATGGGCCAACAAATATCACAATAATATTCATAAATCAAAACAGAATCACGAGTCACAAACAAACACATTTTGATAAACTTGGATGTCACAATACTGCGCATGGAGAATTTATTCACATTTTAGGCATGACTTGGACCATTAATATCCACTCCTCATAATATATATTCAACAATATCAACAAACCCTCACAAACA
This sequence comes from Platycarya longipes, assembly GCA_036559045.1. Taxonomy (NCBI): domain Eukaryota; kingdom Viridiplantae; phylum Streptophyta; class Magnoliopsida; order Fagales; family Juglandaceae; genus Platycarya; species Platycarya longipes. Next base: position 6,670,513 of record CM071793.1, on the reverse strand, counting down.
CACGATGCAGGCACCAAACAATTACCACATGCATATATGCCGATTCAGCCTCGCATTTATATATATATATAATCATGCTCGAGAGATCAAGGACCCTATAACTCCGGCAATCAGAGTCGTCGGATCTCCGAGCACCGCCGATATAACAAACTGCACTGCCAATCCAGCCATCTCACAACACTTTTTCACCTTACTCTTGCCCCGATGGTGATGACTCTGAAGCGTATTCTTTAAGCTAGGAATTCTGGTCTCCAAATTCCTGCTTTTCCCACGTCCAACATATATATCCGGCCAACTTTCCATCAGCATCTCCCTCACACATGCCACATGCAAATTATACTTCTTGCATGTCGACCTATAACTCCAGCTCCGCCCTTTCCGCCCACACTTGTGGCACGATGCGCATACTTTCTTATACAGAGAGAGTTTGACTTCCCCATCATCGAGCACCATCGGCAGCTTGGCGCAACATGGGTGGAGATCAAACCCGCAGGTCTTGCAATGGTACACAAAACCCTTGACGTCTTTTTCACATGCATTGCAGTAGCGAGGAGTGTTGCCCGGCGGGCGCGAGAGGAACTGGAACGAGCATTTGGTGTAGAAAGGGTGATAGATAGAAGGGGAAGGCACCGCACAGTGCATGTGGAGATCGAAGTCGCATATGCAACATTTATAGCGGGAGCCTATGCCCACCTCCTTGCAGCCATCACACTTGAATGGGAATTCTGTGTACTCAAATTGGAGAGTGTGTTGGGGGTGACTGAAGTGGGATATTTCATTGTATCTCATTATAATTGTCTCTTTGGGGTCTCTGCGGGTAAGTTGGTTGAGAAACACACTAATTGTGGCCTGCTATATATATATATATAAAGGGAGTAGTACTGTTAATTGGTTTTGAGTTGAGAGAGGGGGTGAAAATTAATTAAGTAGAAAAAGTCATGTACTTAATAGATGCTCGGCCAACAGGGTTATGTTTTGGCTTGTGGCTGAAGCAATCACGGGGAATTATATACTTTTGGGAGCTGATTGTGATGGTGCTGGAGTACTATTGCATGGGCATCTCCACGTCAACAAGGTAAAGAAAGCATATTTTGATTATACATTGGGTCTTGTCCCATAGAAGAATATATATGTGTGAGTACGAATTTTCACTTTACATCATGTTATGCATGCATCATGTAATATTATTATGGTTTCTTAACCTACTAATTATAAACGGTACTTACATGACCAACTATATAATATATATATATATATATATATATATATATTATAAATGCGGCATGAAGTCTTGTCATATGCAGATCATCATCAGGGGGAATTTTAGCTCATGATGGATCGCATACGTACATGAGGCAGCTCGCGTCTAATTACCATCCTTAATTATTCGGTGAACTTTCTACATTAATGGGCCGAATTTAAAATGGCATTATCAATGTTTTTTAATCTATGAGTATGTACTGGCCGGGGCAGGCATGCATGCAGTATTACTACTTTTTTGGGTAAATAATTATGAAGGGATTAGGGAATTATATAATATATCCTAGAATTATTAGAATCAGGCAGTAGTACATACGTCATGTAAAACCGAAGGATTTCAAAGAGAATAATTATGAAGAGGATTGATGTCATCGAATTAAGTTCTTTTGACATGAGTACTACGTCTGAACGAATGATTGTTGAAAACGGAATAATTATAAACAATTTTAAATATAGTTCTTGAGATATAATCCACAAATATATAATTAGTGCTTCGAATGTATTAAGGAATAATAATGAGGCGCGGCGGGGCCCTAACTAATTAACATTTCCTTTATATAATATATATATATATATATACTCGACCCAGATCAAGCTAAGGATGACGACGAATATATAACACAACCCCAGGCCATTTAGGTCATCATGTAGATCATCAGGAACAAATTCCTGGTCTGGAAATGATCACATGTCAATGGTTTGTGTGTGTGATGCAAATGCTTGGCGTAGTTGACAAAGTTATCCAATTGTTTCCTCAAAAGGGTGTCTACCTATAATATCTATATATAATATATATTTCATCCATATATTAATTAGTTATTACACACATGGAAGTTGGAACTGATTCTTCAATATAATTATTATTAATATATCTGGTTTTAATTAAATATATATACTTGAATTGAAGTAGTATTCTTTTTAGATTATATTATATTATGGGAATTAAGTGGTTCTCATTTCTTTGAAAAGCATTCCGAGGGATCTGTTTTGGGATTCTTTTTTTTAGAGACGTTGGGGCCGGTCGGGCTGCTTTCAGCGTCAAAAGCAGTCCAATTGCCATTTTAATGAAAAATATACTAAAATAAAATAAAATACAATAAAAAATATGATAAATTAAAAAAAACACAATAAAAAATATAATAAAAAAATAAAATTAAGAAAACATAATAAAAAATACAATAAAAAAATAAAATAGAGATGGATTTTAAAGGGTATTCGACCTTGGCTGCAGCCCGCCCTCTTCAGTGGGTGGTAGGCGACACTGCCCACCCCATCGAAATCGACGAGTTTCGACGAGCTTATCCCTTCAACGGCTACCGGACCCTTTTCGGATTTGAGCTTCCGTGGGGCACACCAGAGGTCGCCGTTAAAGGGGTAAACTTGCCAGAGCCTGCTGGTCTCGAAGGGTGAGCAGTGTCGCCCACCGCCCACCGGAGGCGGCGGGCTTCTTTTAGTATGGGGGTCAGTCGGATCAACCCCCAGAAAATTCCTTTTTATTTTCAATTTTTTTTATATAATTTTTAAGTACGTTTTTTTAAATAATATTATAACTTTTTTATATTTTTAAAATTAAAACAAAAACGGATCTATCGGAATCCTTTTCTAAGAGACGAATGGCATTTTCATATAGAGACATGCTAGGGAGAAGCCACATCCAAGAGCACTCACTCACATGTCACTGTTCATATGAGTGAGTGCTCTTGGATGTGGCTTCTCTCCATCATTTTTATTTCATATATATCTTCATGCATCATCATCAATCCAATCATGTACGTACGTACACAATGGAGAAAGTATATATCAATAATTACTTATATTCGCATTCCCATACACATGTTAAGTTGCAACAAATTCCATCAGTACGGGTACTGCTTTTCTTTTCTTTTCTTTTCTTTTTCAAATTTTTCGGTAGGACCCATGAGGTCGAGTACCCCACTTGTTTATGACCAAGCTGCTAGCAGCATTTCGTCCACCCAAAGTGACAAAGAAGGTACTTACCAAAAATAAAAGCGATAAAGCAATCCGTCATATATGGATGAGTAAAATATATATATTCAGGGTTTTAGCAATATTGCTTTTGATGATCAACGACTCCTCATCAATTGTTGAAGAATATAGATTGCAAGTAAGAATTACGTTTTAGAGTACAGATTTTGCTTTAATTCATTTCTAGACTTTGTTATATGCGCGCGGTAGCTTCATGAGTCAATAGTCCGTAGTACTCACTACTCAAAATTGGAGGAAGAAGATTGCAGGAATCAAATCATTCTGGGTGACCATCAACGTCAGGGTCTTTAATTTTGTGTTGCCTCTTTTTCTTTTGTTTTCTTTTTCGTACAAAGAAACATTCGGAATATTCCTAAGAGCTAGTGATTTATGAATTATTGGTTCAAGAAGTTGGAATTAAGCAATATTAATTGTACTTGCAAGAGTGATAAAGGCAAAAAATGAATACGATTCTCAGTTGCGCTTCATCCCGACTCAAATATTCCCTCTTCTCTCTTCCATTTTCCCTCTTCTGATCCCTTGCATTAATTTCTTTTTCTCCTATCATGTTTGTGTACTTGTTCAATGTTCTTTAATTGTCTTCAACCAATTAAAGGCTTATCTCAACAACTAAAGTGTAATCCCAATAAAGTAGGAAAAAATATTAGTTACAGTCCATATGTTGGAAAAGCTTAGGGGTGTAAATGGTCCGGTCCGAAAAATTTGTGGACCGATTCTATTCGGTCTAAGAATTCTCTCACCCTGGACTGGATCGAACAGGAGTTCGGTCCATACCAGTCCGGTCCAATTCGGTCCAGGGGCAGTCCGGTCCGGTCCAGGGGCGCCCCATATGATTTAATAGGCTAAATTTAATCTAAAATTCTACAATGATCAAATATTTTTTTGGCCCAAATTTAACTACTATAAATTATAATATGTTAATATTATAAAAGTATATATTATATTAATATGTTAGTATATATTATATATTAAGTATGTTAGTAAATTATAACTAATAGTCTAATAGTCTAATAACACTATTATATTAGTATATGTTAATAAACTATAACTAATAAGTAATAACATTATTACAATTTACATTAGTATATTATATATTTATATGTTAGTAAATAGTGATAAATTAGTAATAATATATTAAATAATAATAATATGCTTATTACTTATAAGTTATTACTAATACTTTATCTAGATATACTATAATTTATATTTTTATACTATAACTAGTCAACTACTAGTCTATTATAAATTATAATATGTTAATATTATAAGAGTATATATTGTATATTAATATGTTAATATATATTAATATTAATATTAAAATTTATATATTATTATTTATATATACATATATTTAAAAATAAAAATTAAAAAAAAAAACTCTAAGGATTCGGTCCGATCCGGTCCGGTCCAGGGGGATGAACTCCCTGGACCGGGACCGGACCGGAATTTTCTGGTCCATATATTTTTTGGACCGGACCGAACCGGACTCCAACCGGTCCAGTCCAGTCCCGGTCCGGGACAACCGGTCTGGTCCGGTCCGCCGGTCCAGTTCGGTCTTTTTACACCCCTAGTTCAAAAGCTTGAGGCACATTGAATAAATATTTTTTTGATTAAAAAGATAGATATATATATATATATATATATATTTATATATAAAAATGAAAAGTCTAAGATATACTTGTATGTTGCTGCACAAGAGTTACAAACCAGCACTGCTCATAAAGTAAAATGCTTCTTTAAAAGATTTGACAAGACAGAAAAATCAAGAATTTAGGAGACATCTGACACTAGCATGGGATAAACTGTTGGAATAGATTGTAATATATATTTAAAAGTTGAAGGAAGAAAACTTGTGAAAAATTTTAAGAGTTGTGCGCAGGCCAAGATCTCGCTTAACTCTCGCTCGACGTGCCGCTCGAGCGAGAGGCCAGGCAGTGATCTTGCTCGACGTATCGCTCAAGCATGATATTGTTGAGATCCAAAATTGTACAACGTTTGAAGAAAAGACACATCTCAACTGAAGTGTTGTGTAATATCGTTACTCGCTCAACGTGTCGCTCGAGCGAGATATTAGGTAGTGATCTCACTCGATCATTACTTAACGTGTAGTTCAAGTGAGGGGCCAAGTAGTGATCTCGCTCGAGCGAGAAACTGTAAACTATCAATTTCGTGATTTTTCACAGATGTCTTTTCAGACTTTATAAATAATGTGGTGACAGGTCTGTATAGACACGAAAATTTTTCTTCATCTTTTTGTTTCTGTCATTCTCAATAGAAACTCTAGTAACTTTTCAAAACTGTTATTTTGAAAGTTTAAAAGTTTTGTTGTATCCTGGATAATAAAAAGACAAATGTTGCCCAGATGACTAACACAAGAGGGGGGGTGAATTGAGTTGTATTTAAAAAAAAATAACAGTTATAAATCAAATATACAATATAAAATATAAACAAAATATGAAACAGCAATAAATATAAAAAGTAAGGGTAAGAGAGAAGCAAACTCAGTATGTTAACGAGGTTCGGCCTCATTGCCTACGTCCTCGCCTCAAGCTACCCCTTGAGGATCCCCGAATTCACTATTCAATCTCTTTCAGGTGGAGATAGAAACCTATTACACCTTTGAACAACACCGCTACAAAGGATCCGTGTAGAACACCCTATATACTTGCAATCACCTTACACGTGGTGATTCAACTATTCCCTGTGTAGAACACTTTCTACACGCACAAGGGTTATACACACCCTTTTACTGATACAAGAATTGATAGTGGGTAGGCTATCAAAAAACACTCCTCAATGAGTGAAATAAAAACAATACAGCGCAAACTATATCTCTCAAAATGAATAAGGGTTAAGGCTCAATGCTTAGAGAAGAGAGAATGAAAACTTTGAATGAATGTTGTATGCTCTTGGTGTTGTGAATGTGAAGCTCTCAAATGATCTATTTATAGGCATATGAGATTTCATATTCAAAATTTAAAAAGATTCACATGTCAAAGATATCATCATTCACTTTTCAAAAATTTCAAATCTAATCTTTTTATTTTTTGCATGTGACAAAAGGAGCACACTTTACTTTTCAAAAATTTCAAACCTAATCTTTTACTTTTTATATATGACAAAAGGAACACACTTTACTTTTCAAAATTTTCAAATAAAGACATCTACCTTTTGCATAAGTCAAGAAAAGCATCCACCACTTTTGAAAATATTTAAATAAAACATGCACATGTGAAAGATGAGAATCAATCATCTTAATATTTTCAAAGTTCAAACTTTTAATCATGTCATGCACATGTGAAAGATAACAATCAATCATCTTTCAAAATTTTCAAATTTAATTTTCAAAATATTCATGCATATGTGGAAAATGTATTTTAATACTTTATGATAAAATATTAATTTTGAGCCTTAATCCTAATTTCGAATTTTTAAGAGATTTACAACATTACTCTATGATTTTAATGTGAACTTGTTCCCTTCTTGCTCATGCTTGCTTCCTTGATGTGCTTGATTCTATTGTGTTGACAACTTGAGCTTGAAACTCCTTTATTCTTTGAATTCATTTGTCATCATCAAAATCCATGTGTAGATTTACATGAAACTTGAAACCTTGAGTTCAACAACAAAAATTTTGAATAATAAAACATTTTTCATCTATTCAATGATAGATTTCCTACAACATTCTTTCACGTCATAATTATTCTTCTGAACCCATAATCATTTTTTCGAGTCAAAACTGGCAAAATAAGAATGAAGACTGCAAAGGCAAAAAAAAGAAAAACAAATTCTAAATCTTTTGTGCAAAAATTTACAATTTCATAAGCTTACTAGGGAAGTTTATCATAGAATATAATCCAATGGAGTAGATCAGCAAACTAAATAGAGAAAAAGAAAAACAACAAACTACAACAAAATGAGCTAATAAATCAGGACCATATCATTTATCAACAACCATCGAGCAAGCACTCAATCATCATCAATACATCAATCCTTGTAGTTGCCACCTCTTACCATTGCGATCGTCTTTTGCCATCGCTTCTAGTGGCTTTTATGTCTTTGCACGACTCTCTGTCTTACTCATTATTATTTTTGAAAAAGAGATGCTTCTCAACCAAAGTGTTTTGTAATATCGTTACTCGCTCGATATGTCGCTTGAGCGAGATACCAGGCAGTGATCTCGCTCGATCATTGCTTGACGTGTAGTTCAAGCGAGTGGCCAAGCAATGGTCGTGCTCGACACCTCGCTCGAACGAGAAACTGTAAACTGTCAATTTCGTGATTTTTCACAGATTTCTTTTCAGACTTTATAAATAGTGTGGTGACATGTCTGTAAAGACAAAATTTCTTTCATCTTTCTGTTTGTCATTCTCAATAGAAACTCTAGGAACTTTCTAAAATTGCTATTCGGAAAGTCCAAAAGCTTTGTTGTATCCTGAAAACAATTTGCTAGAAACCCTTAGCAAACTCTTAATGAGTGGGAGCAAATATCGTCTTAAAGACAGTAGTTCTATACGCTTCAAAGTCTTAATTCATTATTAGACTCTCTTTCCCATCTCCAAAAATTTCCCAACAAGTTTAAGACGATATTTGAAATAGAATGAGGGTTTGAATCCACTGCTTTCAAAGTCATGAATCAAGATTTTGTGAAATTGGATAAATTCAATGGAACCAATTTTACCCGCTAGAAAGACAAAATGAAGTTTTTTTCTTACTACAAGATATTCTATGTTTTGGATCCGAGTTTGGAGCCAATTTTTGCACTAACTCCTGAAGATTCTGAGATTGTCAAGGCGTTAAGGAAGAAACGTGTAGAGGATGAATTGGTCTGCAGAGGTCACATTCTTAATATTTTTTATGATCGTTTGTATGATTTATTTACTGCTATGAAATCTCCCACGGAAATCTGGAATGCCCTTGAAGTAAAGTATAAGACAAAAAAATTGGATACTGATAAATTTATAATTTTGAAGTACTTTGAGTTTAAAATGGTAGAGAATCTGTCTGTGTTGGACCAAGTGCATGAGTTGCAAGTTTTGGTCAATAAACTCCGTGATCTGTCTATTACCATTCCTGAGTCATTCCAAGTGGGAGCAATTATTGTGAAACTCCCACTAAGTTGAAATAATTACAGGAAAACATTTCTGCATATGGCAGAAAAACTCACAATAGAACGAATCGGAAAACATTTATGAAATGAATAGAAGAGTAGAACTCGTAATGTTAACCATTTTGATTCTAAAGTGAATGCAAATAATGTCCAAAAAGGAGATGACAGAAAACAAAATTTTCTTAAGTCAAAGAAGGGAAACACTTTCAAGAAGAATTTCTCTACCAATAAAGATAAGAAAAATAGGCAATATTTCAACTGTGGAAAGAAAGGCCATTACATTCGTAAATGTAAATTCTTAAAAAATAAGAAGAAAGAAGATGACAGCAGTTCAAATGTTGCAAATTCAGCTGAAGAAATAATTGCAATGGTAGAAAAAATGGAGACTGGCATGATCATTAAAGTGCATATCGCTTCTACTGCAAATTATTCCGATTGGTGGTTTGATTCTGACGCTACAGTACATGTGTGCAATGACAATGCGCAATTCAAGAACTATGTCGGGGCTATTGATGGTCAACAAGTTTTTGTGGTAAATCACAATGCAGTCTAAGTCCATAGAAGAGGAAATGTGGAGATGCAACTTACTTCTCGGAAGAAACTTGTATTGATCAATGTTCTTCATGTTCCATAAATTAAGAAGAATCTTTTATCTGCCAACCTGTTATGTAAAAATGGCATTAAGGCTGTCTTTGAGTCTGATAAATTAATTTTGTCTAAGAATAAGGTGTTTGTAGGCAAAGAATATTCCTGTGATGGGATGTTCAAACTAAGTATTATTATTAATAAAAATGATGCACATTCTGCTTATTTGCTTGATTTTCTTACTTTATGGCATGATCGATTAACACATTTAAATATTAAGTATATGAAGCACATGTCAAAGCATGATTTGATTTCTTATGATGATATTGTTGATTCTAAATGTAAAATTTGTATTCAAGCAAAAATGACTAAGAAACAATTTCTTACTACTTATAGAAATTCACAAATTTAGAACTTAAACATTCTGATATTTGTGAGTTAAATGACATTTTGACTAGAGGAGGAAGAAAATATTTTATTACATTCATAGATGACTTTTCTAAATATATTGTTGTGTATTTGTTGAAGAGTAAAGATGAGACCTATAACATGTTCATTCGGTATAAATCAGAAGTAGAAAATCAAAAAGAAAAAAAGATTAAAATTCTTAGAAGTGATAGAGGTGGAGAATATTTCTTACATGAATTTTCTAATTTTTGTAAAGAGCATGTGATTATATATCAAATGACCTCACCTTACACACCACAACAAAATGGTTTGGCTGAGAGAAAAAATAGGACACTTGTAGATATAGTCAGTGCTATGATTTTAAGTGCAAAATTGTCTTTCAATTTGTGATGAGAGACATTACTTACAACATGCCATATGTATAATAGAATACCATCCAAGAAATTACAAGTGTCACCTTATGAACTCTGGAATGGAAGAAAATCAAATCTAAATTATCATAAAGTGTGGGGGTGTTTAACATTTTACAGAGTTCCAGATCCAAAGATGACTAAATTAGGACTAAGAGCTGTAAAAAGTATGTTTGTTGATTATGCTGAAAATCTCGAAACTTATTGATTATTAGACTTGAGTTCTAATATTATAGTGAAATCAAGAGATGTTAAATTTATTGAAAATAAATTTAATAGTGATTCTGAATATATTTTATAACCAAGTCAAACATAAGGTTTTAATTTTGAATTAAATAACTCTCTTAATAAAAATAAGAGAAAGTTTATAGAATTGCCAGTAGAACAAAGGAAGAGTCAGAGAGTTAGAAAAGAAAAGAATTTTGGTCCTGATTTTGTTTCAATTCTTGCTTTAGTCTTCCTTGTGGAATGAGACTTAAACACAATCCTTAATAAAATATCCATTGTTATAAATATGGAGGATGATCCAAAAAGTTTTAAAGAAGCTTTGTCTTCTAGAGATGCAACCTTTTGGAAAAAAAAGTAATAAATGATGAGATGGACTCAATATTATCTAATAATACTTGGGTACTCGTGTACTTACCTCTAAATTTTAAGGTTATTAGTTGCAAATGGGTATTCAGAATGAAGTATAATACTGATGGTTCAGTTCATACATTTAAGGCTAGGTTGATTGCAAAAGGTTTTAGTCAAAAGTAAGGGATAGACTATTTTGATACTTATGCTCTAGTGGCAAGGATCACATCTATTCGTGTACTTATTGCTCTTGCATCAATATATGATTTATATGTGCATCAAATAGATGTAAAAACTGCATTCTTAAGTGGTGAACTTGATGAGGAGGTTTACATGAAACAACATGAGGGGTTTGTTCTACCAAGAAATGAGTAAAAATTATGTAAATTAGTCAAGTCATTATATGGACTAAAACAAGTACCAAAACAATGGCATGAAAAGTTTGATTCTATTATTTTGCTGATGGTTTCAAACACAATAGTGCTGATAAGTACATTTATTCAAAATTTACTGAGATTTATGGTGTTATTGTTTGTTTTTATGTTAATGACATGCTAATTTTTTGTACTAATATGAAATGCATTTGTGAAATCAATAAGCATTTGACATCAAAGTTCAAAATAAAATATCTCAATGAAGCAAATACAATTTTAGGTATTAAAGTGAAGAAACATAATGACCATTATGCACTATGTCAATTTCACTATATTGAGAAAATGCTTCCTAAATTCAAATATTTAGGAATAAAAGAAGCAAATACATCATTTGATTCTAGTGTCAAATTGGATAAAAAAATTCTGAAAGAGCAGTAACACAACTGGAGTATGCTAATGTAATTGGTAGCATGATGTATGCTATGCATTGTACTAGACCTGACAATGCTTTTGTTGTGTGCAAACTTTCAAAATACACTAGTTGTCCTAGTATAGATCACTAGAAATCAATTTGAAGAGTTTTTGAATATTTAAAGAAAACAATTGGTTTAGGATTCTTTTATTCAAGGTTTCCAATGGTACTTGAATGATACTCAAATGCTAGTTGGATCACTAGCATAAGTGACAATAAATCCACAACAGGTTGAATATTTACCCTTGGTGGGGGTGCTGTTTCTTGGGCATCAAAGAAACATACATGTATCTCTCATTCTACAATGGAATCAAAGTTTATGAATTTTTTACAATGGAATCAGAGTTCATAAATTTAACAGCAGCAGGGAAAGAAGCATAATGTCTTAAGAATATATTATTGGATATAGAGTTGTGGCCAAAACTTATGCCTGCTATTTCCCTGTATTGCGATAGTGAAACTACTATGTCTAAAGTGTACAATGAAAAGTCTAGACACATAAGTCTATGACATGATTATGTTAGACAATTAATAGTTGATGGAATCATAACGATCGTTTATGTGATGTCAAGTTGTAATTTGGCAGATCATTTTACCAAAGGTTTATCACAGGAACTGGTAAGGATCACATCCATTGGAATGAGACTTAAACTCTTTCAATAGAATCACCAATAATGGTAACTCAATTCTTAAGATTTATCTAAAAGAGTTTGATAGGTAATAACGAGTTACTGATTTGTGATTAGTAGAGCACTACAGTAACAAAGTCTCATTCAGGATGGAAAAGTGCCGACTGTTACGTTTAAAAGAGGATGAGTTTTACTCTTAATAAAGTTTAGATTCAGAATTGTCTTGGTAACGAGGACTAGAGGAACTTCACCTATATGAACATAGATGTGGTGCTGCTTCTAACAAGAGACCAAGATTTATCTCTTGCAAATGTTCATTATACCAGGATGTAGCACAAGGTCATAATAGTGCTAAAATTTAAGAAACTCTATTGTGAGTAGTATATTTTCATGTGTGTGTTGATTCCGGTTTTGAACTAAAGAGTTTTGGTTTAAGTCTTGGCCACTAATTACTTTTCAGAATTTTGAACTAATTACACTAAGAGAAGGTTTAAGTCGAAAGATACATTCTTTTATGCATGATAATTTCACTGTTTCAACAGTGAAATAGAACTTTAAATATATATCACAACCTAGTGAGAGATTGTTGGAGTATGTTGTAATATATATTTAAAAGTTGAAGGAAGAAAGTTTGTGAAAAATGGTTGAGAGTTGTGTGCAAGCCGAGATCTCGCTCAACAGTTGCTTGACACGTCGTTCGAGCGAAGTCAAGGTCGAGATCTCGCTTAATTCTCGCTCGACGTGCCGCTCGAGTGAGAAACCAGACAGTGATATCGCTCGAACTTCGCTCGACGTATCATTTAAGCGTGATACTGTTGAGATTCGAAATTGTACAACGTTTGAAGAAAAGACGCATCTCAACCGAAGTGTTATGTAATATCGTAACTCGCTTGACACTCGCTCGACGTGTCACTTGAGCCATATACCAGGCAGTGATCTCGTTCGATCATTGCTTGCCGTATAGTTCTAACGAGGGGCCAGGCAATGATCTTGCTCGACCCTCGCTCGACTCCTCGCTGAAGCGAGAAACAATTTCGTAATTTTTCATAGATTCATTTTTCAGGATTTATAAATAGTGTGGTGACAGATCTGTAAAGACACGAAAGTTTTCCTTCATTTTTCTGTTTCTGTCATTTTTAATAGAAACTCTAGGAACTTTCCAAAATTGTTATTTGGAAAGTTCAAAAGTTTTGTTGTATCCTGGAGACGATTTGCTAAAAACCTTTAGCAAATTCTTAGTGAGTGGGGGTAAATATCGTTTTAAAGACAATCGTTTTATATGTCTCAAAGTTTTGATTCATTTTTAGATTCTCTTTGAATCTCCAAAATTTCCGAACATAAACACGTACACAAGTAATTATCTTAACTTTTCCTTGATTGAAATTACGTTTGGATATTGAAAAGTGTTGATAATAATTGTGATTTGTAATAAAAAGTAGGTGAAAAATAATAGTAAAATGTTAAATAATAAATAATAATAATAAAAAATAATAATAATAATAATAAAATATTAAAAAATGTTGAGAAAGATTTGATTCCCAAACCTAGCCTAACATAAGTTTCAAGCCCACGAGATCGCATCATGTTTCATCACAAACGATTAGTATGACATAATCTCTGTGTCAACAAAGGTTGTGCCTCAAAAGCAGAGGGCAGAGAGCGATGTGCTATTTTTCTCAACTAACAACATCGATTGGGAGAAAAATCTTGAGAAGCAAAGGAAGAGACACGGCATAAGGACAACGACAACATAGGAAAAAAGCAATGAAGTGGAGAATCATGAATCTGTCACCTTCTAGCCCAATTGCCCATCATGGCAAAATGATTGCAACTGCAGAATGAGTGAAATGATACTCCCCTAAGTCGAGTGTTTGAGTTGGGCTTTTTAATTCTTGTAAATTGAAATGTCTTGGGCCCAACTCACCAAGCCTCCTTTTCTTTCTTCTCTCACCAGTGCAAAAGGTAAGGTAAATACTACATGTCGTTGCCCTCTCTCTCTCTCTCTCTCTCGACGGTGTTTTCGATGGCCATTTCAGTACTGAAACGCATTCTCTTCTTAACCCCCAAACACAAATCCCTCTCCTTCAGCTTCTCGTCTTCCCCATCATTACCCTCTGATCAGTCCAAATCTCTAATAGAAACCGTTGTTTCGATCCTCACCCAGCAGCGCTCAAAGTCCCGGTGGAGCCACCTCCACTCTCTCTACCCCGACGGCTTCCATCCAAATGACTTTTCCCAAATAACGATCCTCCTCAAGAACAATCCCCACCTTGCCCTCCGCTTCTTCCTCTGGACCCAGCATAAGTCCCTCTGCAACCACAACCTCCTCACCTACTCCACCATCATCCACATCCTTGCCCGGGGCCGCCTTAAATCGCGAGCCCAAGCCCTCATTCGGACCGCCATTCGTGTGTCCGCGGAAGATAACCTGGTACCGAATCCGCTGGTGGTGTTTGAGAGCCTTGTTAAGACGTATACATCATGTGGGTCTGCTCCGTTTGTGTTCGATTTGTTGGTTCAAGCTTGTTTGGAGACGAAAAAGATCGACCCGGCCACTGAGATTGTGAGGATGTTAAGGTCTCGTGGGATAAACCCGAAAGTTAGTACCTTGAATATCTTGATTTCGCGGGTCTCGAGGTGTCGAGGAGGAAACGCCGGGTACGAGGTTTATAGGGAGGTTTTTGGGTTAGGGGACGAAGAAAATGAGGTAAAGTCGAAAAGGACTTTTAGAGTTAGGCCAAATGTTCATACTTTTAATGACTTAATGGTGGGTTTTTATCAGGATGGTTTGATTGAGATGGTGGAGATGATTTGGAACGAAATGGCGAGATATGACTGTGTTCCAAACGGTTATAGTTATGGCCTTTTGATCGCAGCCTATTGCGACGAAGGGAGGATGGGAAAGGCTGAGGAGTTGTGGGAGGGGATGAAAGTTAAGGAAGTGGAGGCTGATGTTGTCGGTTATAATACTATGATTGGTGGGTTTTGCAAGATTGGAGAGATTGAGAAAGCTGAGGAGATATTTAAAGAGATGGGATTGAATGGGGTGGATAGTAGCTGTGCAACTTATGAGCATCTTGTCAATGGGTATTGTAGTGTTGGGGATGTCGATTCAGCACTGCTTATCTATGAGGATATGTGTAGAAAGTTTAGGCCTGAGGCTTCAACGCTTGATGTGATGATTGGAGGACTTTGTGTTAATGGTAGGGTTGATGAGGCTTTGGAGATTCTGAGGTATGGAGTAGAGCATTTTGGTTTCGTGGCAAAGGGGAAGACTTATGAGACTTTGATAAAGGAGTTGTGTGAGAATGGGAAGATGGAGGAAGCACTCAAGCTTCAGGCGGAGATGGTGGGTAAAGGGTTTCAACCGAATTTGGAGGTATATGGTGCTTTTATTTACGGGTATATTAAATCAGGGAATGAGGGTATGGCAGAAGTGTTGAGGAAGGAAATGTTGGAAATGCAGATGCAGGAGAAAGAGATTTGATTCTTCGATGGTGTTAGTTTGTTGAAGCAATTCCAAAGGGAACATTCATTGCAATTCCAACGGGAACATTCATTGCAATTTCCCTAATTTGGATGGGAAGGTTGTAGCATATTATGAAAGATTCCTTTTTGAAAAAATTACACTTCGAATGGAGTAAATTGAAAAATATATGTAATTTAAGATACGAGATAAAAAATTTTGTAATTCATGGATAGAATATTTGATTTGATGACCTCACTTGCTCACTCAACCGGGGGGTGGGGAGGGAGGTAATGAAGAAAGATTGGTTCTTTTATTCTATGGAAAATCAATTCATTAATGGAATTGTTTTCTTGGGTGTAGTACTGGTTCTGCGTGCTTGATTATAGAAATGCTCAGCACCAATTACAAGTATTTAATTGAAAAACCGTCATATGTTAAGATTCAAGGCTATTCATGTACACGAGTTTGTGTTAAAATAATCGCAAGGATATAGTTTATGGCCACAAAATCACAGGGAGGGGAGTAACCATAGATTGAATAGAGCTGAAGCCAAAGACATAAACCATGACAAGAAAGCCATGGCAGCTGATATCTGATATCTGCTGCAGAACTTGGGAGGGCAATATGACCCATTAAACTGGAGCAGAAGGTCCACAACACTAACTGTTGAGCAAGCTGCAGCCAGTGTGAGAATGGATAACACCTATTATGAAATAGACTGAAACTCAGTAAGAAATAGTTGCCGGTAACTATATTTATGTCATTGCAAGTAACTCGAATGCAATATACCCAATCTCCAAAGACGATGATCAGCAGTATTCCGGGCTGCCGAACGGGGCATTTAACCAGAACAGAGTAGCCATCCACCAGGGCCAGAGTCAAACTCCAAGGTATAACCAAACTCATTATTGTCACCAGGTAGCTGTAAAATTTGTATATTAAGAAGATTAAAATCAGGGAAGAAACAGCAAGAAATTGGTAGTTAAATTGCCCAACAATTTGTAAAGTATGCTGCCTGTAGATGGATCAGGTCCAGGAATGTCAATAACAGAGTAGCATTCGTGGTGTGCATTGTTTGCCCACGTTCTTGGTCATCATTCGGAGCTGGGAAATATGCTGCTATCTGCCTCCCTGTCATTTTATTGTTGGCTAGTTTTGAAAATGCATAATAGGTGGTCAAGTGCCAGTAATTTATAAATTACTTTTGTTATTTTTTAGACCTGCTCTTTGCTTGGACCAAAAAGGTTAAAAGGCTAGGCCATTCAAGATTATTTCACCCATTTGTCTTCTAGATTTAATGGAACTTGATAATGGGACTGAAAACATGAAACTAGAAGCAGAGACTGAGACTGAGACTGAGAATTGAACTATAGGACGATGTAAACAGGAAAACAACTGAGCGATTATGTTTGAAGAGCAAGGAAGGTGATGGATGACATTGAATATAGAAAACCAAGAGGCAACAATCTCCAACCATAGGATCTAATTCAATGGAAGATTTGTCAACAATGTTGGTATTCAAATATAAAAAGGCTATGCAAACAGTGGGTGCTCACAAAAGGATCCAACAGAAGCGAATAAAAATTAAGAGGTCATTAGAATTTTCTTAAAAGTGAGAAGATGCAAGAAGAACCAATCCATATAAAGATCTTCCTTCCTAAGCTAAGCATTTGAATGTTCCCTGCTTACGCAAGTGGTCAAACTAAGGGTTCTCCAAACCTCTGGTGGAAAAACCATGTCTTTTCGAAATGGTCATTGGGTTGATCAAGACCACTATGAACATTGAACTTCCCAGAGCTCTAATTTAAGTCCTAAGACCTGGATATGGACTTGTGCCCAGATAATTGCATAACATTAGAAATCTCATGTAGAAAGTTGCTTAAACTTTTGGCCAAGATTGATCAACCTTCAAATTAGGCTGAGAAAGAAGAAGATAACCTGGTCTGTTTTTTGAGTTGAGTTGAGATAAAAATTGAAAGTTGAATAAAATATTATTTTTATTTTATGATTTGAAAAAGTCAAATTTTTTATTTCATTTTGTGTAGGAATTTGGAAAAGTTGTAATGATTAAATGTGATGTGATGAGTTGAGTTGAGTTGAGATGAACTCGACAAACAATAGAAGTTACATACGCTTTTAGATTATGATATTATTATCAGTAGTACTCATCTGTTGAACTTTGAAATTAAAATTCAGCAAATACATAAATCTAAGGCATATTGTTCATCGTTTTTTAATTGAAATGTGAAACGAATTTAATAAAAAAAAGCATGGGTAGTGCAGAATGAGATGAAAAAAGGACAGGAAAACATAACATGAATAAAGTGGCACCTAACAAAGAAGCCAAAAAGAGAAGAAAATGAAAAATTACCAGAAAGCAGTGTAGCTGTAGAAATCAACACCCAGAGACATGAAAAGAAGAGAGGCAGAGGCAAAGAGGGTCTGGCCTAATCTCAAAGAGAAGCTGGCGCTGGTCCCCAGTGAGCCAGGTACCTCATCCATAGCCTTGTTGCATCAGATCTACCTCTCTCTTCTTCTATATCAGATTTTGCGTCTTCCCTTGTACAGGCTCATCACCACCCTATTTCAATTCTCAACCACAGCAGCCACATGCTTGTCATTCTGTTTCAAAGTGGACTTTGATTATAACCAGTATATGATCAATGATGAATCTGATCCCACAATTTCCAAGATGTGCACAACATGCTTGGCCTTCACCCCCTCTTTCTCCTCAATGTTTATGAGAATTGCCAAGAAAGCAGAAAAAATAAATAAATGTGGAAAGCGTGAGAAAAAGTCAGCTTTGCTGCAGGGCGACAAAAAGAAAAGACCTCTTTCTCTCTTACCGACACACACTTAATAGCAGTTTTCCGGCGAAGTTTCCGGTGGGAGTATCGACTCGTATAAAGCTTGTTGTCTATGCCGATTGAATGATGATGACGATGATGATTCGATCATGTCAGATTTGACTCTTTCTATGAAAATTGGGTGGCACGTTCCAACTTCCAAGTGCGTAAACTCTGGTTGTTTGGCTTGGATTCAGGAATGACTTGACGTGGCTTATGCAATTCAGTTTGCAATCTTGGGTACTGTAATTGTGCTATTGTATATCCTTCAATTATGCTGGGG
Source organism: Platycarya longipes (assembly GCA_036559045.1). Lineage (NCBI taxonomy): Eukaryota > Viridiplantae > Streptophyta > Magnoliopsida > Fagales > Juglandaceae > Platycarya > Platycarya longipes. The sequence continues at coordinate 6,652,084 of CM071793.1, read as the reverse complement.
TGGGCGCACGTTTTGTTGGTTTTATTTATTTATTTTTATTTTTATTTTATTTATTTTTGTTGGTTTTTTTTTTTTTTTACACCCATCATTTACTGATTATCCAATTCTACCTTTTCTTTTCTTTTCTTTTCTTTTAAAAAGAAAAAAAAAAAAAATCTAATTCTACCTTTTCACCTATGATCAGGCAATCTACTTTTATCCCCATGGACTGATAAAGACACCACCATGGCCTGTAATAACCGACAAAAGAAAAGGCATACAGAGAGATAAAGGTCAGATCAAGTTGTGTATATGATATGTACTAGGCTGCATGGATTTTCTATAATTGCACATCGGTGTTATGATAACAATTAAGATTCTTATGAAAATGTCGTGTTACAATGTCACGTACTTTGTTTGTTTTCACAATTATTTTCATCTTATTATTATAATTTTTTAAAATTTTTATTTAAAATAAAACAAATAATTAAACTTTTTTAAAATCACAAAATAAAAATATTATTAAAATAATATATTTTAATTATATTTTATTTAATTTTTAATTATTAATTTTTATTTCAACTTATTTCATCTACAAAAACAAACGAAAGCTTAATATATATGACATATTTTAAGTATTAGTTATTTAAATAAATGACATAGAAGACCACTTAAAATGTATCATGACGACAAACTTGACAATCGATAACAAAACGTAGAATAAAGAATAATAATATTATTATTAAAATATACCTTGATAACAATTTCTTTGAATCAAACTTTGGGAATATTTTACCCGTTCCTTGATTTATATTAATTTTCTATTTGACGGTGGGTAAGAAATGGGAGCATCATGGATATAGTGCCAGCAGGCTTGGGACCGGCTTAATTAATGCCAAACGCTCTTTTAAATGCTTAATGCATAAACAAACATAATAGTCAAATTAATGTATAATGACCAGAAGAAACAAAGCCATTGGCCAACCTTTTAAATGGTCCCACGTGTCAACTCTCAAAGACTCCAATGTTGATGGGAAAGTGAAATTTCTTAGATTTTGGGACCCTCCTGAGATAATGAATTCTTCCGTTATCATCTATAGATAATGAACTTTATTTATTCTACAATCACGGCCTCTTATTTAAATGAAGGGCATTTTCTCAGCATAGAACAATTTTTTTTCTCCCTGTTCGAAAATTATTGGTGGACCACAGCAAGAATATGTCACTAAACACCGAAAAGAACAGAAAAATACACAAAATCCCTTGGCTTGACTTCTATCTCTTTCACCCAAGATAGGAAAGAAAAACCGACCATGGATATACCATGAAAAACTACAATCTACCATGGATATCAACTTCTAAAGTTCAAGCTTTTGAATTATGTCACAAATGTCACGCGCATTGAACTGTTATGTGAAATAATTCAAAGCAATGCCCCCACAATTTCTGCTCTACAGATTTGATGAGAGAAAATAGTTCTGGTGTCATAGCCGATTAAATGGAAAATGAAAAGAACAGATAAGAACAACTAGACGGAAGCTAAATAGCAGGTCCCAGGTGGGGCGGAAGCCTGTTTTAAGCATGTATTAAACAGTAAAGTATAGCATACCTGTTGGCAAGTCAAATTTAATATGCTGCTACAATCGAATAACAAGTACATTCGATGAATTATTATCCCTCAAATAACATGAACCGAGTTTTAGCCTTAAATGATAGATAGATAGGCCTAAAGACATTATCTAATGGGAGGACACGCTTGCCTCACAGTACTCCCGGATAAAAAGATAGAAGAAACATAGATAGTAGCTCACAAATGACTTTCCATCCCAAGCTTACTCCTCTCCTTCAAACACACTGCAAACCAGAAAAAAGTGTAGAAAAATATTAAATGACCAACTGCTGATAAATTAGACAAAAAATGTGATTTACCAGGTGATAGAAACAAAATATCAAATGTCAATGTAGCTTAATTACATGTTTTTCAAGCTTCAATCTTATCACACAAGCTCTGAAAACTAGTTAGCCATGGTTAATTAAGGCTGTTTGGATAATGAACAAACTGATTGTGTATTATAAAATTAAATTATTATTAGAATTTTACTTTTAATATTATTTTTGTTTTAGAATTTGAAGAAGTTAAATTATTTTTTGTAATATCTCTATATAATAAAGATAAGGATAGGTAGTGTACAGAATCTCACATTGCTTGAGAATGAGAAGTTCTTACTTTTTATAAGGTTCCGATGGGACTTCAATTGTATCGTTGACTAATCATTTTAAATTATAAGTCATGTGGTTTGGGTCTTCTATTGGGACGTTACAAATCGAATCAGTGCATATCTCAACCAGAAATGTGGAACTTGAATCGTGCTACCTACAATGAACTAGCCCGACGGGGACGTCGAAAATTTAAGGAGGGAGATTGTGATATCTTCATATGATAAGAATACGGATAATGATAGATGGTGTATGTGATCCCAACATTATTTAGAAATGAGAAATTTTTACTCTTTATAAAATTTCAATCGAGCTCTAGTTGTATCATTGACTAGTCCTTTTAAAATATAAGCCATGTATTTTGAGTCTTCCATTGAAGCGTCACATTTTTTATATTTTGTTTGGAAGTTTAAAAAAGTTGGTAATGATTAGATGAAAAAGTTGAAGATTTGTAATTGAGTGTTTGTGGCGTTTGGATATTGAGATGTGATTGAATGAGATGGGGTGAGTTAGGAGGACTTTGCCATCCAAACTGGGCCTAAGTTTCAGTGGACTAATAACCAGCAAGATGGTGTGACTCGGCTAAAGATTGAGACCATCACAACCAAATAACTTCCCACATCTCACCCAAACTATTTAGGTACCGGCCATTCTTCAAGAAAGCCATGATTCTCGTTTGTGATCAGCAACTATCATAAATCACGCATCAACCGACCACAACTCACCTCTAAACAAGCTTAGGACCATTTATTTGAGAGACGAAATTCAAAAATCAAAATGAAAAACCAAAGCTATATCAAAACCTTCATATAGACAGTCCTTCAGATCTTTTTTTTTTTTTAGTAATAACAAGATAGGCATTCAGATATGTTAGCTTTTCCCTAGAAGGGTGAACCATGCAGTAGTTTGAAAATCATAAACTTGAGCAACAAGAAGCTCTGGAAGGTTCAAAAGAAGAGATCAGAGAAGAGGCTACTTTGAAGGTAAGTTTACAAGTACATAGATTTCATAACAGTACACATTGGATTGAGCTCTTGACTAGTGTGTACTTGGGCTATGCCTATCTTTCAATCTTAGATATTAATAAGATTTTCTTTTATCTATAAAAGAAGAAGTCAATCTTGCTAAATAGACTTGCAAATCATCAACCAGAGAAACACAACTGCCCTTTCATATGATGTGCAGGATAGCTTCCATCTTATATGTCAGGGGAAGGCTGCCTAGCAAGCCAAATGCAATATTGACATGGAGACTTTCTAATAAAAATCTTTCATTCTTCGTATTCTTTTTGTTAGGCCTCCAGTAAAATGCATATTTAACAAACCAACCACACAATTCATATTCGATTTCGTGATGAATCAAGGCATGATCTACTTTTCTAAACTTGTGTATATTCATTCAGCTCAAAACACCGTAGCCCCTATGAAATCAAGCAATCGATTTGCGTTCCTTGCATTAAAAACAAAACAAAAAGCAATGCTTTTCCCCCCTGGAAATGTATCTGGAAAGCAAAGGTGGCTAGTAAAGTTGCATTCTTTTGTTGGCTGATGCCACTTGAGAAAATATTAGTTTTTTGTTGTATAAGTAAACGGTTGTATTAATAAAATAGGCAACACCCAAGTACACAAAATGGTATACATGAGATAAGACCTATCTAGGTCGTAGGCGGTAAGTGAGATACAAGGAACACTTGAGAAAATATTAACCACTGACAAGTTGAGGAAAATAGCATCAATTGTGATTGATTGGTGTTTTATGTGTACTTGGCTATGCCTATTTACTTGGAATAAAATTTCTTAGTACCTATATATAAAAAAGCAATGCTTTTTCCTTTTTTTGTTGAAATTGATCAATAATATGTATATATCCCAATAGTCAAACCTTTATTTGCATAAAAAACTTGTAATTACCCCACACGTCAGGATTTAGATAGGGAAAAAGAAGGAAGAACAGAAGGACTCACGTAAAACTGATAAACTTCTTAATTGTAACCAGAGAGAGAATAAACATTTACCATTATGATCTAAAAGTCGTGATATTAGAATACCGACCAGGAATTTCCCACCAGAACTAAAACAGATAAATAAATATAGATACGATTAAAAAAATCACTAATTACCTAAGGATAGGACAATTGGGAGAGGAAGCGGATCTAGAGTTCGAGCTTGAGTTCCTCTTTCTCACCGGCGAGGTAGTGAAGAATATAGGGGGTGACTCGGATCACGGCAACCCAAGCCCCGAACATCGCCACGTGGCTCCGAAGCTGCTTCAGAGCCGCCGCCTTGTCCGGCTTCCGCATAAACATTCCAGGAAACATGATTTATCTCTGTATTTCTCGCTCGAAAATCAGAAAGTTCACAAAAGCTAAAACCCTAGATATTGTTTCTCACTTTCTCCACCTATGATACTGCTCGGTCTTTGATTTTTATTTCGGGGTTTTTAGAGGGTTTGGGGGAAATTGAAAGTACTTCCTCTTGCAGCTAGGTTAACGTTTACTATACACGTACGGGGTTAACGAAGTTTGCAAAAATGGGCCCTGCGTAATTAGGCTCAACAGGCTCCTCTTTTTCCCCTCTCTAGGCGTACATTTTTGTTATGGGCTTGAAACTTGAAAGGCCCAATGAAATTAATTAGACCGTGTGATCACTAACTTCACTTCTTTGCCATTATGCATGGCAATAGGGTTGCAAACGTTATTCTTGAATAATATGAGTTCAACTCATATATATTCGATTCAAATTTAGTTTATTTAATAAATAAGTTATTTGTGACTATTAATATTATTTCAAATATTAAATAACTTAAACTCGTATAATTTTAATTCGACTCGATTTAGATTCGTGAATCAAATTTATATAAATTCGCCTCGGCTCGTTTTGAATTTGTAACAACATTTGTAATATTTCTGTATGTACATATACCCTTATATATATTTTTACATATATTTTTTTATTGTATATACTTTAAATGTTATATATATTATTTTTAATATTTTGTATAAGTAATATATTTTGTTACTTTAATTTTATTAATTTACAATAATAATGTATTGAGTTCACAAAAAAATTATTGAATCAGATATTTATAAAGAGTAAACAATTCGAGTAATTACTCGACTTAAATCCACTCGGTTCGCATGGATCGTTAAAGAGTAAAAATAAAGATCAATAAATAACTCGATTCAGCTCGAACTCGTCTTTGATCGGCTCGACTTGAACTCAAACTCGTCTTTGATTAGATCGTTTACAGCCCTACATGAAAATATAGAAAACAAAAAGGTATTTGATTAGGGTATCTTCTATATGGGGATTTAGTTGTTGTTCATAGTAGGCGTGTCAGAAATCCAATCCGAATCGGACCAAATGGGATATGGCCCGATTCGATCTGATCCAAAAAAAAATTAGGATTGAATATGATTCGGTCCAGTCCTCATCCAGGAAATTTCTCCCTCTGGACCGAACCGAATACAGTAATTAAAAAATATATATATCATTTGGTGTATAACTATAATATATAGGACTAGTATATAATATTAATATATTAACATATTATAAGAGTTGTACTATAAATTATAGTATATGTATAAATTTATAATAGTATTAGTATAGTTAACTTAATATGTTAATATTTACTCATTATAACTTATTTACTATATATTAACTATATAGAACATTAACAATAAGTGATACGAATATTATTATTATTTAATCAAATAAATTTGGAATAAGAGTATTACTATTAAGTAGTCTATATTAGACTATTTATTCAATGTAATAAGAGTATTACTATTAGGCTATTAGCTAGTCTAGTATAGCTATAACTAATACTAATATATATACTAATACTAAATTACTAATAGCCTATTTCTAATATAGACTATAATTATACTTGTACTAATATAGTTTTACTAAATCACTATAATTAATAGTCTAACGCTAATGTATAGCTATACAAATTTACTAATTGACTAATACTAATACCATTATCACCAACATAGTCTAATATAGGCTATATAGCTATATTAGAAATAGATTATTATTTAATATAGCATTATCACTAACATATTGATATAGTACCATACAATAGTCTACACCAATAGTATTATTATATATTATTGACTAATAGTATAGTAATTAGTATATATTACAATTAGTACTAGTATAATATATCATACAATAGTATAGTTAGAGGTTACTATTATAATTTTGATAAATACATCAGTTTACGTTAGTACTAATTTACTATATATTAATAGTGTTAAATGTATTACAAATATTTATATACATTCATAATTTAATATGTTTGAACTCCCTTAGACTGGACTAGACTAAACGGGATTGGTATTTCATTATGTTCGGTCCAGGGTGAAAAAATTGCCGGACCAAATAAGACCAATTCATCACCTCCCATAGACCGAACCAGACCGGATCAAATCGTTTACACTCCTAGTTCAAAGTGGCAATTGAATGTAATTGGCTTTGCAACAGAGGACATTTTCTTATCTTGCCAATATTTAAATGACCTATGGCACCTTATGATGCTGCATTTTGATAACTGGACGAGTAAATATAATAAATAGTTTTACGATCAAAACATCCCATGTTTGAGTCAAATTCTCTTTTAATAGATAGTCCAACACGTGGACTACTTAATTAAATGAAATAAAGTGTAGAAATGTAATTTGAATTCAAGACCTTTGCTTTAAAACTATGTAAAATCATCATTTGTGTCAAAATTTTAAACTAATAAAAAGAGATAGATTTTATTATTTATTTTATATGAAATAAAGTGTCCAACACGTGAACCATTTAAAGGTACCACTACAGCAAGTGTATTTGCAGGAATTCAAGCATGTCCTCCAATGAGGATGAAATAACATAATAATTCAAGCAGAATGAAGCACATAGTTTCTATTCAAATATCTGAGCAACATATCAATGCAAATAAAATGAAGTTATTGATCTTCGAGAACAAATGGTACAAATAAGATGGTTCAAAGTATACACAACCAAGAGTGCGTCGCCTATATGATGTCAAGTACAAGTGCCCAGACCGGATAGACCACCAGAAGGATTATCCCCACCGTGTTTGAGATGCCATGGGCTTTTGTGAAAGAGTTTCTGAAACCACCCGATGCGCGGATCTGTTCTTGCAACAAATAACATGCTATGGCAAGACATATCACCACCCCAATCCAGTCGTCCCTTACAGTGTCTGCAAATAAACTAGGAGCCACTACCATCAAAAGAATCAAAGCCCCTGGAAGTTCCAACCAATCTGCATTTGCAAAAAAAAATATTAGACTGCACCCATTATTTCTTTGGTTGCATTCATAGCAATCAGCAGAAGGGTTTTGCAATCAGTGATTGCGGATTGACCCATTGTAAATTATGTGTGAATGGACTAATGGTGCACAACAGGAAAATTTTAAAATGGCCTCTCGCTCGTTTTATATTGCAATTTATAAATAAAAAGTTCGAGGTTTGGTTTTCAGTCTGCAAACCCCAAACAATATTTACAAATATTCTACTAGTTATTTATAAAAACTACATGAAAGTAATCAATCAGCACTCTGACTAAAGCTTATATTATACCTGGGAAATAGCGTGGGAAGAAAAGACGCAACACAACAGCAACGAAAGTAATCCATTTACCAATCTCTCCCCTGCATCAAGCAGACAAGCACCATACAATTTTGTGGCACATAAGTACCATTAAGTTTGAGGTCAATGAGAAAAAAGTACAAGAAGAAGAAGCTACCGTAACGATTAATCACCTGAAGATGTTGAACAGCAGTGAAGGGAGACTAAAGAAGATGTATGGGATTAGCAGAGATGTAAGGATGTTTGATTTGCAATTTGTTCGATCCAGAACCAACAGTTAACTGTAATGATGCTCAATGGCTCATGAATTTAGTCCATGCAGAATTCTCAGACCAGAAAAACTAATGATAAACAACTTAACAAAGTAAGTACTATAGAATAACTTTATTACATAAAAACAAAAGTACTCATTCAAAAGAAGAAATAAAAACAAAAACATGATAGACTAGGAAAGCATAATGGAATATAGCAGGAAAAAGGAAGGCTTTGCATGCATTAAATGAGCAATGCTAGAATACCTATTTGATCGATATCAATGTTTTCAAAAGTTATTCTTTTCTCAACTACAAGCAATCTTACAGCTTGAATGATCAAGGTAGCATATAATTTGAAAATCTCAATGGAAAGAAGAATCTATACGTTTTTGGAAAGTATTGGAATGACATGTATAGGGTTTGGCCCTGTTAATGATATAGCATCCTCAATTCTGTTCTTGGTCTAGACCTAAGATTGTCATCTCTAATTGTGTCATTCACTTTGATCTCCCAGTATTGGCTTCATTATTTGTCAGTAAACTTGTTGATGGTACAGACTGATAACAGGATAAAAGCAAGTACATAGAACTGCCATGCAGAAGATGCACCAATATAGATCTTTACATCAAGGGCGCGGCAATTGCATAGTTAATCATTATCACGCTAAAAGTTCGACAATAAATCCATCGACAAAACTTCTGCGCATTTTTTACAATCATTAAAAGGAATTGTGATCTAGTAGAGACTACATTTGTAACAAAGATTCAACCTCAAAGGACTGAAAGTTTATTTTTATAGCAATATTGAATGTTGTGGCAGGCAAGAGAACATGTTAGGCCTCCTATAACAATGACAAACATTAATTGCTCTTTATTAATCAAAAGTGGAATAAAAACAGGAAAAAATGAACATGATTAATTAAATTGTTGAATCTTGGAACATAGAATGTATGAAATGGTACTGATCCGACAAAACTTGCAGAAGAACTACAATAAAGAGGAGGCTCCCAAACAGACTTAAGCTTTATTTAACCAGCCTAGCTAGCAAAACCAATTTAATTACAGTTTTGTTTTGACAGTTTTGCAGTTAGCTCAGTTTAGTTGGCTCCCGCCTGATTTAGTTTGTATATAAGTAAGAGCTTCATTGTAATTATATACAACACTTTATTGTTGTATATAAGCAAAACCATTTGAGCTACTAAAAGTGAAGTAGAGTGAAGAATAGAGAGAGAATTTAGGAATCAAAGTAAGAATCTCTAAATTTAAATCATGTTAGCTTCAAAATTCAGCAAGGGCACACCCTTGTTAAACTATAACAGTAATTTAAAGTCAGCATGTTCAAATTCCATATAATAAGTTCCAACCTTCACCACTTGTCCAAAAAGTATAAGCAAATGAGAAGGTATAGATTAAATTATTTGTACTATATTTTTAACACTCCCCACATGTTTGGAGCTGTCGGTTTAGACTCTTTTAAAGATTGAGTCAAATGCGTTGAATTTTTAATTAAATGTGATATAGTGTTGAGTAAAGCTTAGAATCTAAAACCTTTTATACTATATAAAAGTACCATTGTTCCATAAGTTTAAACTAATGAGAAAAATTAAATTCAACGATTTTGTATTATATTGTTAACTAATATATATTAAATGAATGATCCGTTCAATACATCTCATAAATAAGTCACAGTAAACCATAAGTGAACCGTAAACTCATTAAAATCAAGTCAACAAATAAACCAATTGTACACTGAATCAACCAATAGATCGAAATGAGCACAAGCACGCGGCGCACTTGTCAAAAAGAAAATCACATACATATTAATACACATGAAGATCCACATAAAATAAGTAGCACGGTTGCTTACAGAACATATTCACGAAGGCGCAGAGAGAGAGAGAGAGAGAGAGAGAGAGATTGCAGCGAAAGAAGCAACCCATCGAGGAAGGTGGTGCCGAAACCTAGGCTGCCGAGTTTGATGGCGTCGGTAGCGAGCTTTTTGGCGGTGTATCCAAGCTGTTTCAGTTCAGAGCTTATCAGCTCACTCGCCTGTACTCGATCCGTTTTCATTCTTATGAAGCCTTTTTTTCCATATTAATGGATCAAAAACCTTGCCTTCTTTCTGCCTCTGTGTATGCGCCAGCGCGCTCTCGCCGGATGTATCGAAGAGGGACGGAGACAGCAGGGCGAGTCTCTTGTTGTACTAAAGCCTTTTGACCATTGAGTGTGAACTGTAAGATATATATGAGATTGTTGTAAAGCAATCCAAAATATCTTTTCTCATGTATCATCATCCTAATCCTCTTTTTCAAATCATTAATTCCTGTGCTGAAGATAGATTGAGGTGTGTAATCCTATATATGTTGAGTAAATCAATCCATCAAGAAAGCATGTATCCCATCCAGAACAGAATGGTTAACGGAAAAAACTTCATGAGAACACTGTATATAAAGACTTGCTTTCACAGTATTTTACCTCTGATTATGAAATATGGATGTCTCAGTTGTTCTGTTAATCATTATTATTATCTCAAAGGCCGACACTCTTATGCTGATGTATATACAGCATAAACTTGTTTTTGAACTCTCTAATTTCTTCCAAGGGACAATACTGGAGCACAACCATCAATTAAGACCAAAGCACATCATCGATTAAAAAAAAAAAAGAAGGACGTGTGGACCGATGCACCAATGGCGAAGGGAAAAAAAAAAAACTGATGAAAATATTATCAATCTCATTTAATGCATATTTCTCCAGAAATTGCAAGCTTTTTATTGGTCTAAATATATGGGTAAAGAATGAAGCATTGAAGATAGATATTAGTCATTGAACAAAAATTGGAAGTCCTATTCGAGGACATCCATGTACAATTAGCATATATCGTTGCCCTTTTCACCCACATCTCTGGGCCAGGAGCCTCATTTACTCCTTTTCTTTTTCTTTCTGATTTCTTCCGTTCGTAGTCCGTTCGAAGTGGTAGATCTTGCACGGTCCATATTGCAGAGGGTCGAAGCTTGATGATGGGCTACAATCAATTCCCAAATCCCTTTAAAAAAAAAAAAAAAAACCTCACTCACTGTCATAGAGGTGGTGACGAGAAATCCCAAATCTCTATTTTCGTTGTCGCGGAGTGTGGTGACCTTTTGGAAGGTATATTTAGGAATTTGTCTTAGTCTTTTGTAGTTCATTTTGTTGTTGTTTCTATTTTTTCTTTTTTAAAATGTTGTTGTTTCAGTTGCGACCTGTTTCTTAGATCACAGTTGCAATCTATTTTTGTTTCTCCTTTTACATTTAAAATGATATTCTACTTATTTTCTTGCAGAATGTATGTTTGTCGGAAGGTATGCGTTTTAATATCTTTTTTTTTGTTATTAAAATAAAATTCTATTGACCCAAGTAAATAGGTGTTGCCCAAGTAAATAGGCGTTGCCCAATTTTTTATTAGTGTATATGGTTGGGATTGCTATCGGATATGCGAGGACAACCATTAGGCGTTGCCCTAGCTCCCACTGTATTAACCCACTGATGTATATGCTTATGGTATCAAGTATTGCTAGCACCCACTAGTATATGAGATTATGGCTTCAACCCCTTATGTGTGCCTTGGTGCTTATGGCTGTCAAGGCTCTGAGTTGCATATATACTGTTGATTTTGTAAACCTTATGTTTCCTCAGAACAAAACTTGAGCCAAGATCAGTGTAAAGAAAATACTTAAACAAATCAAGAAGAGAAAGAAAGTAACAGAAAAGCAAAAGAAATAGAACACAAGTATTTTACGTGGTTCGATCCCTATTGGATCTACGTCCACGGTGGGAACTGACTTAGGGGACTTCTTATTGATCAATCCAACGATTACAAGGTAAAGATCCAAGCTATATCAGCTTTAGCTTTCTCTCATACAAGCTTCTCTCAAACCTTTCCCAGATCGATCTGTGCTCTCGGATTCTCAAATGGTAAAGTAACTCTCAACCCTAATACCTCAGCCGCTCGCATATCTCTCTGTTTGTTACTGCGCTAATCAGAAAAGAGGCCTTATATATGACAGAAACGTATAGCCCTAATTGCCCAGATGAAGCCACGTGGTCTCTTCATAGACCATTAGATTACATATCAAATAAAACCCCAAATTACCAAACAGCCCAGCTAAGATCAGCTTAATTACACCTATATCTTACAATCTCCACCTTGTGATTAATATGATCTTCCTTGAGCTTCCTTCCTAAGTCAGTTGGCATCCTCCTTAGGCCGGCAGCTCCCTCCCTAAGCCAGTTCCCACTCCTAAGTCTTGTTCCAGCTCCTGGTCATGTTGATAAGGTCCATGCAGTATCCAAACTTCTGCTTGGGCAGGGACTTGGTCAGCATATCAGATGGATTGTCTTCAGTTGGTATTTTCTCCACCTTCACTTCACCACCAGCTATTACATCTCTTACAAAATGCAATCTGATGTCTATGTGTTTTGATCTCTCATGAAAAACCTGATTTTTTGCTAGATGAATGCAACTTTGGTTATCACAGTTAATTGTAATATTTCCATCAAAAATTCCTAATTCATTTGAGATCCCTTTTAACCAAATTGCCTCTTTTATGGCCTCAGTTAAAGCCATATATTCAGCCTCAGTTGTAGACAAGGCTACAACTGATTGCAAGTTGGATTTCCAACTTATGGCACCCCCATATGCAGTAAAAATGTAACCAGTTAAAGATTTCCTAGTATCTATATTACCAGCAAAATCAGAATCCACATAGCCACAAATTTCCTTTCCCTTTTCAACAGTTTTTCCAAAACTTAAACCTAAACATGAAGAACCAGAAAGATATTGAAAAACCCATTTCAAAGCATGCCAATGTTGTTTTCTAGGATTTGCCATAAACCTACTAACAACACTAACAGCATATGCCAAATCTGGTCTGGAGCAGACCATGGCATACATCAGACTGCCTACCATGTTTGAATATGGTATTTTCATCATAAATTCTTTATCTTCATCAGTTTGAGGGGCTTGAGTGATGAACAACTTACAGTGCTGTCCTAATGGAGTACTCACAGTTTTAACAGCCTCCATTCCAAATCTTTTCAAGATTTTTAACAGATATGTTCTTTGAGACAATAAAAGCAGTTTTTCATTCCTATTTCTTATTATCTCCATACCCAAAATTTTCCTAGCTGGTCCAAGGTCTTTCATTTCAAATTCTGACTTAAGGATTTCTTTAACATGGTCAATTAGCAATTTATCTTTGCAAGCAATAAGCATATCATCCACATACAGCAAAAGATAAACAATGCACCCTTCAAAATCCTTAAAGTATACACAGCTATCAAAATTGCTTCTTTTGAAACCATTTTGTGTCATGTGAGTGTCAAACCTTTTATACCATTGTCGTGGTGATTGTTTTAAACCATACAAGGATTTCTTTAATAAACACACATGATTTTCATCAACTTCATTATTAAATCCTTCTGGTGGTTGCATATACAAGGTTTCTTCCAACTCACCATGTAAGAAGGCAGTTTTGACATCTAATTGTTCCAAAAGTAAATCATGATAAGCAGTGTAAGCCAGAATTAGTCTTATAGAGCTGTGCTTCACAACAGGGGAGAAAATTTCATTAAAGTCAACCCCTTCCCGTTGTGTGAAACCCTTAGCAACTAACCTAGCTTTGTACCTAGGTTCTTCCACTCCTGGGATTCCCTCCTTCCTTTTATAAATCCATTTAGAACCTATAAGTTTGACATTTCTAGGTTTAACCACCCAGTCCCAAGTTTTATTCTTATTAAGAGATTCAATTTCTTCTTGCATAGCAAGAAGCCATCTTTGAGAGTCTTGACTTCTCATTGCCTCTTTGTAAGACCTTGGTTCTGTCTCTTCTATTTCTTGGGCAACAGAGAATGCAAAAGCAGTGAGGTCAGCTTGTGCATATCTGAGAGGAAGTTTAATAACCCTTTTAGGTCTATCCCTTACAAGGTTATAAGACCTGGGACTTAACTGCCCAGTTTGTTCCAGGTTGTGTTTTGAGTTATCTCCAAGTGTTTGGTCTGTATTATCACTGGACTCCAGGGATGGCTCCACCTCAAACTGCACTCTATCAATAGCAGATTTGTTTCCTGGAAACTCATTTTCCAGTGGTGTCATGGCCATTTGTGACTCATTAAAAGTCACATCCCTACTAATGATGCACTTTTGTTTTCCTGGTTCTAGAACCCATAGCTTATACCCTTTGGTTCCCTCAGGATATCCTATAAAAATACATTTAACAGCCCTGGGTTCTAATTTGTCAGTTTTAATGTGTGCATAAGCTGTACATCCAAAAATCTTCAGATTACTATAATCTGAAGGTTTACCAGACCACAATTCTTGAGGTGTTTTCAGGTTAATGGCTGAGGATGGACTTCTATTTATAAGATAGACAGCAGTATTAACTGCCTCAGCCTAGAAAGTTTTTGGTAACTTAGCATTAGACAACATACATCTGACCCTTTCAAGAATTGTTCTATTCATTCTTTCAGCAAGACCATTCTGCTGTGGGGTTTCTCTAACTGTCTTATGCCTAGCTATCCCTTCTTTCAGACAAAAGTTATTAAATTCGTTTGATAGATGTTTCAACCCATTATCAGTCCTCAGTTTCTTAACCTTTCTCCCAACCTGGTTTTCAACTAAAGTCTTCCATTGTTTAAATTTTTCAAAGGTGTCACTCTTGTGTTTAATAATATACACCCAGACCTTCCTAGAAAAATCATCAATAATGGATAAGAAATAGTTTCCTCCACCATGGGAGCTAACCCTTGCAGGTCCCCACAAATCAGAATGCACATAATCAAGACACTGTTTAGTGTTATGAGTACTGACCTTAAAACTAGCCCTAGTGGATTTTCCCAATATGCAATCTTCACAGAAAGGTATCTCCTCTAGGTTAGTCTCTCCAAGAACTCCCTGCTTTTGGAGTTCCTGTAGGCCTTTCATACTAACATGAGCAAGTCTCCTGTGCCAAAGCACAGACTTGCTACCCTCAGGTCTTTGAGCAACAGAAGCCTGTCCAATTATAGTCTTGCCCTCAAGGGTGTACAAACCATTCTTTATAAACCCTCTCATTACTATTCTGGACCCCTTCATTACACTCAAGATTCCTGCCTGAGCCTTAAACATACACCCAGACTTATCAAGCATACCAAGGGAAATTAAGTTCCTTTTTAGTTCAGGTATGTATCTTACATCATTAAGAATCTTTTCCATACCATCATGCAATTTCAATCTAATTGTACCAATGCCAAGAACTTTGCAGGACTTATTGTTCCCTAACATTACAAAGCCCCCATCTAAATCCTTAAAGGTTTCAAACCAAGATTTAAAGGGGCACATATGGAAAGAACATCCAGAGTCTAGAATCCATTCTTTCCCAGACTCTGTTTCAGAAACACATAAGACATCAGCACTCTCATAACCATCGACAGCAACCGAGGCATTCCCTTCAGGTTTTGTTTTATTCTCACCAGTTGACCTCCTTTCAGGACAATCTCTTTTGAAATGTCCTTCTTTATGACAATTAAAACATTTTAATTGTTTCCCTTTAGTCTTTGTTTTATTCTTGTTTTTCTTTCTTTTGTTCTCAGGTTTTTCAGTTTTTCCCCGAGCAATCAGACCCTCTCCACCCTCAGGTTTTGTCTCAGACTTCTGTTGTAGTTCTCTAGAGTGTAATATTGATTGGACTTCATCCAAAGTCAGACTCTCTCGACCATACATGATGGTCTCCTTGAGATTAGCATATGTATTATCTAAGGAACTTAATAAGAGGATGGCTTGATCCTCATCCTCAATAGTTATATCAATGTTTGCAAGATCTAGGATGATTTTATTAAAATCATCGAGGTGATCTTCCAGAGACACTCCTGGACTCATCTTGAAGGTGTACAACTTGGTCTTTTTGTGGAGACGGTTTGCCAGGGATTTGGTCATGTACAGAGATTCCAATTTTAACCAAATCCCTGCTGCCGTCTCCTCACTGGCTACCTCTCTAAGAACCTTGTCACCCAAAGATAAAATTATGGCACTATGTGCCTTTTGTAAGATTTCGGGTTTTACCTTCTCATCCATGGAGGAGCTAGCTTTTCCCTCAGGCGAAGCACCAGTAGGTTTTCTTTCTCCATGAAGCGCATCTTGAAGTCCATTTTGAACTAGAAGAGCCTTCATCTTGATTCTCCACAGGCCGAAATCATTCTTGCCTGTAAATTTCTCCACATCGAACTTTGTCCCCATCTCGGCCTTGCTCTGATACCACTTGTTGATTTTGTAAACCTTATGTTTACTCAGAACAAAACTTGAGCCAAGATCAGTGTAAAGAAAATACTTAAACAAATCAAGAAGAGAAAGAAAGTAACAGAAAAGCAAAAGAAATAGAACACAAGTATTTTACGTGGTTCGATCCCTATTGGATCTACGTCCACGGTGGGAACTGACTTAGGGGACTTCTTATTGATCAATCCAACGATTACAAGGTAAAGATCCAAGCTATATCAGCTTTAGCTTTCTCTCATACAAGCTTCTCTCAAACCTTTCCCAGATCGATCTGTGCTCTCGGATTCTCAAATGGTAAAGTAACTCTCAACCCTAATACCTCAGCCGCTCGCATATCTCTCTGTTTGTTACTGTGCTAATCAGAAAAGAGGCCTTGTATATGACAGAAACGTATAGCCCTAATTGCCCAGATGAAGCCACGTGGTCTCTTCATAGACCATTAGATTACATATCAAATAAAACCCCAAATTACCAAACAGCCCAGCTAAGATCAGCTTAATTACACCTATATCTTACATATACCAACATTAGTTTAATTGGCCACCATTACAATTTGAATTTGTGCATCCTCTAGTCGTGAATTCCTCAATACAAATCCTATACAGAAAAGGTCACAGACCTTGTCCTGTGTGGAAACGACCCATCAAATCTCAAGATCACTTAAAAAAAAAAAACAAAGATCACATGAACGCGCATTGTTCTGTTTGGCAATTAGATTTGTTGGCTCTTTTTGTTGTTTTAGATCCCATCTCTTAAGCTCAATCTCGATTCTCATTTTCAGTTAGTATAACAAATTTCTTATATTTAATGTAGATGAGAAAAATATGGCTGTATGTTGGGTAAGTTGGATTTAAAGTGGCTTAGACCAGGAGGATAACTTCAGATTTAAAGATGGCTTTACTTCTCTGCTTTAGGAAGTAACATGGTGGCCTAGAGAAAGTATGACGGTGCTTTGTTAGATTTCTTCTCATTATAATAATCAGATTTATTCCTTCTTTTTTTTTGTCAGGCTTGGATTTAATTTTCTGATATAGCAGTTTCAGGTGAGCCCTATATCATGGCATAAATTTCATCTCTGAATAGTATTGTAACTGTCAAAGATGAAGACTCATAAGTTGCGTCATGGTTAACTACTTATAATTTTAATTTCGTTTGAGTTACATTTTTAGTTGCTTTACTCATGATAAATTTCCAATTCTTCAATCTTTTGGTCTTGTATTAAGTACTGTAGCTAATTTCTAATACCAAATCAACCTACATCGACCTAAAGCTAATTTGTTTTGGGCATATAACGGTGAGGAAATAGAAAAAGAATGTATGAAGATAGAAATTATGCGATTAAAAAATGAGCAAGAGTTTCGAAGAAGAGAGGAAGGGATTGTTAAGAGGGAATTCAAAGTCCACAATGACTGACTGCATATTCTAAGGCAAACTGCAGACATCTGACATGAATGCACCCTTCTTCGTATCTATTGGGTGATTTCTATTTTAATTTCATTGTACTTCGTACGGTCACAATGAATACCCACTAAGAAGGCAGCTTGATATATGGTGCTGTAATTTGAACCATTAAATTTTTTGGTGGTTGTAATTTCTATAAGTTCAATGAAAGTTGGTATAAAACACTATGCAACATTTGAAAAACGAGTGATTCGAAACCATATTCTTTGTCTGAGGACAGTTTTTGAGGAGAAAGTCGCTTGAGATTGCCATTGTGGTGGATTGTCTCAATCCTGGACTCTGGTCTATTTCAACGCAATTGTGCGTACCAATTGTTCCTTTTTTTTTTTCTCTCTAATGACGAGAAAGTTATGAAATCATACAAATCTCAATCCCACGTATGTACCAAAAAATTATAAAAACGTCTATTGGGTGAAGTTCAAGTGATAATAGATAAAGTTGCTTCATCATTGGGCTGAACAACGCTATAGTCTTCACATTTGAAAAAAGTTTAATTAGTTAACAAAAACCAAGTGCCAAATGGCTTCAAATGTCTGCAGTTGCCGTCATGCAAATGAGGTATGCAAGCCATGTTTATTTCAAAATAATTGCCTTCGATTTCTTGATATGAATGATGCAAAATGCAGATTTTTTTTTTCAAAAATGTCACATGCTTTTTTTTAAGACTCGCAAATATTTAAATAAAAAAAAAAATCTGGCATCAAATTTCAAGTACAATGAGTAAGTTTGATTCAAAACTAATTGTATTTCAAATTAGGCAACTTCCCAGCTTTTGATCTGAGCAAGCACCAAAACCCCATGACCCCATTTCCCACTAATGATAAAAAATCAAATTAAAAACCTTCAGCCAGGTGTTGGTTGAATGCAGAAACCCCAAAAATTCAACCTCTAATTCTTCTCATTGGATTCACAGTGGTTCCAATATTAATATGAGCAACGTGAACAGCAAATTGTGGTAGAACGTGAACAGAAACCCCAAAGATGGTCTTAGTATCACCTAAGATGTCAACAATAATGTCATGATAATGAGCAGAAAAATGAAAGAGGTGAGAATACTCTGCATACCTGAGTTGATGGATTGCTTAATGCATTTGTGGTAGGAGGTATTATAGGAGATGCTGACTCTTTCCTTTTTTCCATCTACAAAATATTTATCAATATTTTATCACTATGAATTGATTAATGCATTTGTATAATTTAGAACTACAGAAGTAAATTGAACAAAAAGGAAAACTGTACATATATACATAGATAGTTTCAAGAGGACCCATTATATATAGCTTCCCATTTGTGTAAATTTCATATTAGAAATTCACAAATTGAAATTCGTTTTGATCAAATTCTTATATTCAAGCATCAACATAGAAAATATACGGCATATATATGACGAAGTGCTGCACAAGAGATGAAATTAAACACAAAAATAAAACCCAAATATGTCTATATATATATAGCAATTTTTTTTTTTTCGCAATACAAATCTCCATTTCCGCAATGCGTGTTCATGAAGCAACTAATGAAGCTCACCAAAACATTAATGAAGCAACAGAGAAAAGAAAAACTTTGAAGCTCATAGAAACATCAATGAAGCAACAGAGAAAAAAAAAATAGAGTTTGAAGCTAACCGAAACAAGACTACAACACTTCAAGCTCATCCAATCGACCCAAAATGTTTTGCATAGACAATTAATTCTTCCATTATTCTTTCGTCTAGATGATCGACCAACAAGATAGAGATTTATGAAAGTTTAAACGTCTAGATGATCGACCAACAAGAAAATGACTAACCTTGGAGTTTCTCAAGAGATTAAGCTTGGTGACCCAAAAATTTTTCTTCTTCGGTCTGGGTTTCCTAAACGTTGCTCTGTTCTTCATCTTCTTCGGTCTGGGTTTCAAGGAGGTCACTCACATGGATAGGGCTGGCAGCATTTTGCTCTGTTTTCCAGTTCGCATGTTGATGAAGCAAAGCAATGTTTTCTCCAATTTTGACGCGCCTTTCTACTTCTTCTTTCTTTTTTGTTTTTTTTTTTTTTTTTGTGTTTTTTGGTTTTTAAGCATGGGTTTAACATTTACACGTAGGTAGGTATGCAAATGGACCAACAAGATAGACGATTATTATTTGTTGACGTAAATGGACCAACAAGATAGATGGTTTTCTTTTTACGACAAATATTTGTTGACGTAACTACTTTCGCAGCAAAATACGATTATTTTTTTTTATTATTTTTTTCTCGTAAATTTGACTTATTATAACGACTTATTTTACCCTGCATCTTATGTTTCCCAACTTTTCTGATTCTCTCTCTCTCTGATTCTCCGCAAAGGTTTCAGTTTCCCATCATTGCTAGCGCCGCTATCTTCTCGCCACCTTCCAGGCTCCTTGTCAACATCAATGATCAAAATTCTCTTTCAAAATTTTAGGCTCCATCAATCTCTCTCTATAACTCTCACTTGGGACCTGCCGTTTCTCTCTATATACACCCTATCTCTTTTTGTTTCTTTAAACCTTCTAGTTTTGAAGTATGGAATATCTGTATGAATTATCCAGAAATGTCTCTCACTCTGTCTCTGTGATCCTGTTTTGCCTTTTAGGTAGTACATTTCCTTCCACAATCACATGCCATCGCACTAAAATTAGGAGCCAAATAACAATATGAACATTAAGTAGCTGCGTCATTCTGGGATGCGCAACTAACAGGCAGGTAGGGATAGGGCCAAGATGGTGCCATAATGCGCAACTAATGGGCGTACTTCCAAGTGCCTTGCTGCATCATGGCCAAGGCTACTACTCTTTCAATACTCATAAATCATGAAAGAGACCAGCTTTATATGAACCTTGATATATTTCTGCAAACTGTTGTTAAACATATATGTAGTTGTAACCAATTTTAGTCCACAACTAACGGCTCTATCAAAAGGAGTTCCAATTAATTCAAGCAACTGCATGTACTTTCTCCTTTAGTTTTCTCCCCCCACCTATCATCTCAACTTGTTTCATCTGCAAAAGCAAAGGAAACCTTAAACATATATGACATATTTTAAGTATCAGTTATTTAAATAAATGACATATAGGACCACTTAAAATGTATCATGGCAACAAACTTGACTATCGATAACAAAAGGTAGAATAAAGACTAATATTATTATTATTAAAATATACCTTGATAACAATTTCTTTGAATCAAACTTTGGGAATATTTTAGCCGTTCCTTGATTCATATTAATTTTCTATTTGACGGTTGGTAAAATGGGAGCCTCATGGATATGGTGCCAGCAGGGACCGGCTTTGTCAATGCCAAATGCTCATTTCAATGCTTAATGCATAAACAAGCATAATCTTAGTCAAATTAATGTATAATGACCAGCAGAACCACAGCCATTGGCCAATCCTTTAAATGGTCCCACGTGTCAACTCTAAAAGATTCCAATGTTTATGGGAAAGTGAAATTTCATAGATTTTGGGACCCTCCTGAGATCATGAATTCTTCCGTTATCATCTATATATAATGAACTTTATTTATTCTACAATCACAGCCTCTTATTTAGGGCTGTTCCCCGACCCGACCCGACCCGACCCGACAGACCAGACCAGACCAGACCACATTTACTTCCGACTCGACTCGACTCGACTCGATAAATTCCGATTACTCGATTACCCACTCGCCCAATTAACCGATTTCTCTCCTTCACTTACAAACACCAGTTCCAAAATCCATATAAAAAAATCCCAAATCAACACAATCAATGAATCACCCACAAAATTTAGAGAACAAAAGATGAATCTTACGCAACCAAACAAAGATGAATCTCACGGAAAGGATAATCACCAACCTCTATATACATAACGCGATGTTAATCTTCTCCAACATTCTTCTCAGAAGCTGCCTCTATGCAACCAAACAATGGGTTCCTTCTGGTACAACGCGCCACTCCTAAATCCCTAACCAAATCTTCAGTTCGCAGTTCGCATGACCAAACTTCAACTCCCTTCATCGGTTCACTTCGATCTCCCCCAATCTCTCTTAGGGTTCATAACATACAAAGATCCAAAAATGGTTGGAGATTCCTTGATGCCGTTCGTTTGATGTGGATTGTGGTCGTCGATGCTTGATGGTCTTCAATGGTCACCGATGCTTGATGGTCTTCGATAGTCGCCGATGGTCTTCGATAGTCTTCAACGGACGCCAATGGAGAGGGGGCTTGGGTTCCAATTCTGAAACAGGGGGGATTTGGTTCTGAATAAGAAATCAGAAATAGAAATAGGTTTAATCGGTAATGGGTATTACCCATTACTTGATTCAACCGAAACGGGTCGGAATTTCGGGTTGGTCATCGGCTTTTATGTTCAGCCCAACTCTTATTTAAATGAAGGCCATTTTCTCAGCATAGAACAAAATTTTCTACCTGTTTGAAAATTATTGTTGGACCACAGCAAGATGTCACTAAACACAGTGAAAAGAACAGAAAAATACACCAAACCCCTTGGCTTGAATTCTTTCTCTTTCACCCAAGAAAGGAAAGAAAAATCCACCATGGATATACCATGAAAAACTACAATCTACCATGGATATCAACTAATTATGTCACAAATGTCACGCGCATTGAACTGTTAAGTGAAATAATTCAAAACAATTCCCCCACAACTTCTGCTATCTATATCTATCTACCTATCTATCTATCTATCAAGCTTTTGAATTATGACACAAATGTCATGTGCATTAAACTGTTAAGTGAAATAATTCAAAGCAATGCCCCCACAATTTCTGCTCTATAGATTTGATGAGAGAAAATAGGTTGGTGAATATCGATTAGATGGGAAATGAAAAGAACAGATCAGAACATATAAAAGGAAGCTAAATAGCTGGTCCCAGGTGGGGCAGAAGCCTTTTTTAGGCATTCGTTAAACAGTACAGTGTATCATACCCGTTGGCAAGTCAAACTTAATATGCTACAACCGAATAACTAGTACATCCAATGAAATATTATCCCTCAAATAACATGAACCGAGTTTTATCCTTACAGGATGTATAGATAGATCCCACAATTTCTGCTCTATAGATTTGATGAGAGAAAATAGGTTGGTGATATATCGATTAGATGGGAAATGAAAAGAACAGATCAGAACATATAAAAGGAAGTTAAATAGCTGGTCCCAGGTGGGGCGGAAGCCTGTTTTAAGCATTCATTAAACGGTACAGTATAGCATACCTGTTGGCAAGTCAAACTTAATATGCTACAACCGAATAACTAGTACATCCAATGAAATATTATCCCTCATATAACATGAACCGAGTTTTATCCTTACAGGATGGATGGATAGATAGATAGATAGATAGATAGATATTAAATGACCAACTGCTAATAAATTAGACAAAAAATGTGATTTACCAGGTGATAGAAACATAATATCAAATGTCGAAGTAGCTTAATTACATATATTTTTCAAGTTCAATCTTCTCGCACAAGCTCTGAAAACTTAGTTCGCCATGGATAATTAAGATCTGGTTTGGATAGTGGTAGGAGTTGTGGATGGTAAGATGAGATGAGATGATCTATAAATAGTAGAGGAATGTTTTGCGAATATTAGTGAAATGGTTTAAATTAATATGTTTTATAGGATTTTGGATAAGGAGAGAGAAACCATTGAATAAAAATATTATGAAGTTAAATTATCATTAGAATTTAATTTTCTATTATTATTCTTGTTTTGAAATTTGAAGAAGTTAAACTATTTTTTATGATACCCCCATATGATATAGATAAGAATAAGTGTTATATGGGATCCCACATTACTTGAAAACGAGAAGTTTTTGTTTTTTATAAAATTCTAATAGAACTCCAATTGTATCATTGACTAGTCCTTTTGGAGTATAGATCATTTGATTTGGGTATTCTATTGGAGCATTACAAATGATATTAGAGCCTATCTCAACCATAAATATGAGATTTGAGTCGTGCCACCTATGATGAACTAGCCCGACAAGAATGTTGGAAATTTAAGAGTAGATTGTGATACCCTCATATGATAAGAATAAATATAAATGATGTATGAGATTCTACAATGATTGAGAATGAAAAGTTGTTGTTCTTTATAAAGTTTCAATAGGTCTTCCATTTGAGGCGTTACATTTTTTGTATTTTGCTTGGAAGAAGTTTAAAAATGTTATAATGATTAGGTAATAACTAGATGAAAAAATTGAATATCTGAAACTGAAAAGTGTTTGTGGTGTTTGGATATTGAGATCAAAATGAGATGAGATGCGGTGAATTAGGAGAACTTTACTATCCAAACCAGGCCCCTAAGTTTCGGTGGACCAATAACCGGCAAGATGGTGTACCTCAACTGAAGATCGAGACCATCACAACAAAATAACTTCCTACATCTCACCCAAACTATTTAGGTAATGTCCATTCTTCAAGAAAGCCATGATTCCCGTCTGTGATCAGCAACTATCAATTGTAAATCAGGCATCAACCAACCGCAACTCACCTCTGAACAAGCTTAGGACCACTTATTTGAGATAGGATATTCAGGAATCAAAATGAGTAACCACAGCTATATTATAACCTTCTTATAGATAGGCTTTCAGATAGGTAATATGAATAAAACTCATATTACCTATCAAAAAAACAAAAGATAGGCTTTCAGATATTTTTTTATATAACTATTAAAAAGATAAGCATTCAGATGTCAGTTTTTCCCTAAAGGGTGAACCATGCAGTAGTTTGAAAATCATCAACTTGAGCAACGAGAAGCTCCGGAAGGTTCAAAAGAAGAGATAAGAGAAGAGGCTACTTCGAAGGTAAGTTAAGAAGTGCAAAGACTTCATGACAGTACACATTGGATCGAGCTCTTGACGAGTGTATACTTGGGCTATGCATATCTGTCAACCTTACCTATTAATAAGATTTTCTTTTATAGGTTCGAACCCTGTTGTCGATGCTTTTATATATCTTATAAAAAAAAAAAATTCTTTTATCTTTAAAAAAAAATAGAAGTCAATGTTGCTAAATAGACTTGCAAATCATCAACCTGAGAAACACAAACTACCCTTTCATATGATATGCAGAATAGCCTCTTTCTGTCAAGGGAATGCTGTCTAGCAAGCCAAATCCAATATTGACATGGAGACTTTCTAATAAAACTCTTTCATTCTTCGTATTCTTTTTGTTAGGCATGATCTTCTTTTCTAAACTTGTGTATATTCATTCAGCTCAAAACACCGTAGCCCCTATGAAATCAAGCAATCGATTTGCGTTCCTTGCATTGAAAACAAAACAAAAAGTAATGTTTTTTTTTGTTGAAATTGATCAATAACATGTATATACCCCAAGAGTCAAACATCTATTTGCACAAAAATCTTGTAATTACCACACAAGTTAGGATTTAGATAGGGAAAAGGAAGGAAGAATAGAAAGACTCGCGTAAACTGATAAACTTCTTAATTGTAACCAGATAGAGAGAACATTCCCATTATGACCTAAAACTCATGATAGTAGAAACAATTGAGAGAGGAAGCGGATCTAGAGCTCGAGCTTGAGTTCCTCTTTCTCACCAGCAAGGTAGTGAAGAATATAGGGGTGACTCGGATCACGGCAACCCAAGCCCCGAACATCGCCACGTGGCTCCGAAGCTGTTTCACAGCCGCCGCCTTGTCCGGCTTCCGCATAAACATTCCAGGAAACATGATTTATGTCTGTATATCTCGCTCGAAAATCAGAAAGTTCACAAAAGCTAAAAGCCTAAAACCCTAGATATTGTTTCTCCACCTATGATACTACTCGGTCTTTCATTTTTATTTCGGGGTTTTTAGAGGGTTTGCGGCCAAATGAAATCACTCGTTCTTGCGGCTAGGTTAACGTTAACTATACACGTGTGTGGTATATGGGGTTAACGAAGTTTCTCAAAATGGGCCCTGAGTAATTAGGCCCAACAGGCTCCTCTTTTTTCCCCTCCCTCGGCGTACGTTTTTGCCATGGGCCCAATGAAATTTATTAGACCCTGATCACTAACTTCACTTCTTTGCCATTATGCACGGAAATATGATAAACAAGGAGGTAATTTGATTAGGGTATTCTTCTATATGGGGATTTAGTTGTTGTTCGTGGTGCAATCGAATGTAAATTGGCTTTGAAACAGATGAATTTTTCTTATCTTGCCAATATTTAACGGACCTATAGCACCTTTTGATGCTTCATTTTGATAACTAAATAAGTAAATAATAATAATTAACTTTACAATCAAAATATTCCTCCTGTGAGTCAAACTCTTTTTTAATGAGTCGAACTCTTTTTTAATGAATCGACCAACACGTGAACTATTTAATTAAATGAAATAAAGTGTAAAGACATGATTTAAACTCAAAACCTCTATTTTAATACCATGTAAAATACCATTTGTTCCAAAATTTTAAATTGATGGAAATAAATAAATTTTATTATTTATTTTATATCTTAACAAATAAATGTACTACAGCAAGTGCGCCTTTAGGAATTCAAGCATGTCCCCCAATGAGGATGAAATAACATAAAAATTCAAGCAGAATGAAACACACAGTTTCTATTCAAATATTTGAACAACATATCAATGCAAATGAAATGAAGTTATTGATCTTCGAGAACAAATTGTACAAAGAAGATGGTTCACAAAATATACACAGCCAAGAGTGCGTCGCCTATATGATGTCAAGTACAAGTGCCCAGACCGGATAGACCACCAGAAGGATTATCCCCACCGTGTTTGAGATGCCATGGGCTTTTGTGAAAGAGTTTCTGAAACCACCCGATGCGCGGATGTGTTCTTGCAACAAATAACATGCTATGGCAAGACATATCACCACCCCAATCCAGTCGTCTCTTACAGTGTCTGCAAATAAACTAGGAGCCACTACCAATAAAAGAATCAAAGCCCCTGGAAGTTCCAACCAATCTGCATTTGCAGAATAATATTAGACTGCACCCATTATTTCTTTGGTTGCATTCATAGCAATCAGCAGAAGGGTCTTGCAATCAGTGATTGCGGATTGACCCATTGTAAATTATGTGTGAATGGAATAATGGTGCACAACAGGGAAAATTTAAAGTCGCCTCTTGCTCGTTTATATTGCAATTTATTTTTGAAAAGTTCGAGGTTAGGTTTTCAGTCTGCAAACCCCAAACAATATTTACATATATTTTACTATTTATTTGGCAAAACTACATGAAAGTTATTAATCAGCACTGTGACTAAAGCTTATATTATACCTGGAAAATAGCGCGGGAAGAAAAGGCGCAACACAACAGCAACAAAAGCAATCCATTTACCAATCTCTCCCCTGCATCAAGCAGACAAGCAATATACAATTTTATGGCACATAAGTACCATTAAGTTTGAGCTAAATAAGAAAAAAGTACAAGAAGAAGAAGCTACCGTAACGATTAATCACCTGAAGATGTTGAACAGCAGTGAAGGGAGACTAAAGAAGATGTATGGGATTAGCAGAGATGTAAGGATGTTTGATTTCCAATTTGTTCGATCCAGAACCAACAAGTAACTGCAGTGATGCTCATGAAATTAATCATGCAGAATTCTCAGATCAAAAAAACTAATGACAAACAATTTAACAAAGTAAGTACTATAGAACAGCTTTATTACATAAAAACAAAAGTACTCATTCAAAAGAAGAAATAAAAACAAAAACATGATAGACTAGGAAAGCATAATGGAATATAGCAGGAAAAAGGAAGGCTTTGCAGCAATGCTAGTATACCTATTTGATCGAACTCAATGTTTTCAAAAGTTTTTCTTTTCTCAACTACAAGCAATCTTACAGCTTGAATGGCCAAGGTAGCATATAATTTGAAAATCTCAATGGAAAGAAGAATCTATACGTTTTTGGAAATTATTGGAATGGCATGTATAGGGTCTGGCCCTGTTAATGATATAGCATCCTCAATGTTCTTGGTCCAGACCCAAGATTGTCCTCTCTAATTGTGTCATTCACTTTGATCTCGCAATATTGGCTTCATTGTTTGTCAGTAAACTTGTTGATGGTACAGACTGATAACAGGATAAAAGCAAGTACATAGAACTGCTATGTAGAAGATGCACCAATATAGATCTTTACATCAAGGGCGCCGTAATTGCAGAGTTAATCATTATCACGCTAAAAAGTTCGACAAACTTTTGCACATTTTTTATAGTCATTAACTAGAATTGTGATCTAGTCGAGACTACGTTGTAACAAAGATTCAACCTCAAAGGACAAAATGTTTATTTTTCTAGCAACATAGAATGCGTGGCAGGCAATAGAACCTGTTAGGCCTCCTATAATGATGAAAAACATTAATTGCTCTTGATTAATCAAAAGTGGAATAAAAACAAGGAAAAAATAACATGGTTAATTAAATTGTTGAATCTTGGAACATACAATGTATGAAAAGGCACTAATCTAGCAAAACCTGCAGAAGAAATAGAACAAAGAGAAGGCACCCAAACAGGCTTGAGCCCAAAAGAAAAAACAAAATCATTGAGCTGCTAAAAGGGAAGTAGAGTGAAGAACGGGGAGATTCTTTAGGAATCAAACTAGAACCCCCAAATTCAAATCATGTTAACTTCAGAATTCATCAGGGGCACACCCTAGTTAAATTATAACAGTAATTTAAAGCTAGCATGTTCGAATTCCATAAAATAAGTTTCAATCTTTATCACTTATCCCAAAAGTTTATGCAAATGAGAAGAGGTAAGTTAAATTATTTATATTATATTTTTACACTCCCCTCATATTTGCACCAGTCGATCTAGACTTTCTTTTAAAGAGTGAGTCCAACTAGTAGAATATTTACTTAAAATGTGATATAGTGTTAAGTAAAGGTTCAAATCCACAGCCTCTTATACTATATAAAATTACCATTGTTCCATAAGTTTAAACTAATGAGAATAATTAAATTCAACTATTTGTATTATATTGTTAACGAATATATTAAATGAATGATCCGTTCAATACATCTCATAAATAAGTGACAGTAAACCATAAGTGAACCGTAAACTCATTAAAATAAAGCCAACAATTAAAGCAATCGTATACTGATTCAACCAATAGATCGAAATGAGCACAAGTACGCGGTGCACTTGTCAAAAAGAAGACCTCATATATAATACACAAGAAGATCCACTTAAAGTTAGCAGCACGCTTGCTCACAGAACACACAGAGAGAGAGAGAGAGAGAGAGAGAGAGAGAGAGATACATCGCAGCGAAAGAAGCAATCCATTCGAGGAAGGTGGTGCCCAAACCTAGGCTGCCGAGCTTGATGGCATCGATAGCGAGCTTTTTGGCGGTGTATCCAAGCTGTTTCAGATCAGAACTTATCAACTCACTCGCGTCTACTCGATCCGTTTTCATTCTTATGAAGGCCTTTTTCCCCATTAGTGGATCAATTAATGGTATGCGGGAGCGCGCTCTCGCCTGATTTATGTAAGAGGGAGGAGGACAGCAGGTCGCATTAAAGCCTTTTGACCTTTGAACTGCGAGGATCGTGCGTCCGGTACAAGGGGTGCCACGTCGATCAAATCATTTTTGGGTGGGACCTGATTAGTGGACCCGAGCGGAGCCGAAAGTAAATAATCTTTTTTACTTTTATTTTTCTGGATTTATTTTTAATAATTTGTATGCTTTTAAATAATTTTTAAAAATAAAAAATTTCACATCACTGTTAAAAAATATTTTCTTAATTATTAAAGAAAAAATTGAAAAAAAAAATTGAATTCGAGAGATGAATTCGAGATACGCGGTGGCGTTTCTCTTTGGACCCATCCATTGTCGGCTGCCAAGTGGGCGTTGGGTGATTTTTTATCTGCGGACGCGTGGACAGATGGTACAATGACGCATACCGTCCGACCGAATTCAATCTGATTAATAAATCATTTTTAATCATCTATTATTATATTATAAAATAATAATAACATGATAAGAATAAATAATGAATTGATTTTTTCAAATAATGGTATTGTGTGTTTGGAATTTGGGAAATATTCGTTTGACTAATATTTTTTATTTTATTTTTTTTGTGTATAATTACTTAATCAGGGATATGTTATACGTTAGGAAAAGAATATCAAATCATTGCATGCCATGTGCTTATGTCATTTGTGGTCGGTCTAATTATAATCTTCTTCTTCTTTTTGGTCCAATCATCATGTGACATCAATGTGGTCGAGACCAACAAACCTACTGTTTCCAATCTTATCCGTGCCAACCAACTTCCAAGTATATCTTTCTTCACTTATCAGCGTTCTAGCCCTCTTTTTCAAACGATTAATTCCTATATACTAAAGATAGTAGAGGTGTGTAATCCTATATTGAGTAAATCAATCGATTAAGAAAGCATGTATACCATTACATAAAACAACTAGATTTTTTTTCACTTAAGAGCCGGTAGTTACATGATGATACAAGTAAATTAATAAATCAATATGAGTATTATGCTTATTAAACTGTCTTCATATATTTTATTTGAAATCTTAACTTTCTAACTAATTGTTGAAAAATTTTAGAGATGAGAAAGAGAATTTGAAAATATATTAAAGCTTTGAGGCGTATAGAATTATTGTCTTTAAAACGATATTTATCTCGCTCATTAAGAATTTGTTAATAGATTTTCAACAAATTGCTTTCAAGATACAACAAAACTTTTGAACTCTACAAATAATAATTTTGGAAAGTTCAATTAAGATCAAAGCATGTCATCGATAAAAAAGGACGTGTAGAGATGCACCAAGGTTTGAAGGGAAAAAAAAAAAACTCATGAAAATATTATCAATCTCAGTTAATGCATATTTCGCCAGAAATTACAAGTTTTTACGGTCTAAATATATGGGTAGAGAATTAAGATAGATTTTAGTTATTGAACAAAAATTGGAAGTCTTAGCACGGTCCATATTGCAGAGGGTCGAAGCTTGATGATGGGCTACAAGCAATACCCAGGTGCCTCAATGTATTCAAAAGCCCAATGATAAGGTCATGCCTATCAGGAAAACGGACGTCAAGTCATCAGGTTGGGCTTGCATTGTTATGTCACAGACGATATTTTTAGATCGTAATTCGTTTCTTAGGTAGCCATTATTTCTCTGTTCTATATAATTATCATTCATTTGTAATATATTTATAAAATATTGTAAGGTAGTTATAAGTTCATCGTTTTCATTTTTCAAAAAGTGATCATCAAATGATGTTTTTTTTTTATTATTATAAACAAAGACCACTCTTTTATCACGAGTAACATTATTCATTATCTAATTTTTAAGATTACTTTTTTGATTACTTTTTAAGTCCGATATATAACACAAATCTAATTTTTACGTAACTTTTAAAGTAATTTTTAAGATTACTTTTTTAATTTTAAGTCCGATATATAACACAAGTTATTATGATTTTTATACAGAAGTATAATTATTATAACACATAAGTTATTCTCATATGTAATTTTTGTTGATAATAGTGTAATTTTTGGAAGGGCAATGATGGTTGAATGGCTAAAGATCCAAGAATTACTGAGAGTATATGAAGAAGTCTCGGGTCAATGTTTAAATCTACAGAAATCCATGGGGCCCCTTTGCGCCCCCTGCATGGGACTTTTTAAATGGAAACAAAAATTAAAAAATTAAAAAATTAAAAAAATTAAATATATTTTATCTACATATTTTTTTTTTAAATTTATTTTTGTAAAAAAAAATGAATTGCAAAAAAGTGTAAAAAAATTTTGCACTGTATAGACGCAAAAAAGCCCCAACACCGGACCCCATAACATTGCCCTTTTCAATTCAAACACTAACTTGGCAATTACATCACAAATCCAAGGTGTAGCAATAGTATCTATGTGTGGAAATTATGAAAGATATCTTGGTCTCTGAGCCATGGTGGGCTGATCCATATACGTTACCCTAAAGACCTAAAAGAGTGGGTCTGATCTAAAATCAATAACTGGAAGAATAATTTTCTATCACAAATAGGCAAGGAGATTTTGCTAAAGATTATTATTCAAGCCATATCTATCTTTGCTATGAGTATATTCAGTTTACCAAAAAGGCTTTGCAAGGAAATATCTTCCCTCGTGGCAAGATTTTGGTGGGAATACAGGCAAAATGATAAGAAAATTCAGTGAAGAAGCTGGTTTAAATTAGATGAATTGAAGCAAAATGGAGGGTTGAGATTTTGTAATCTTGAATGCTTTAATAAGGATATACTTGTTAGGCAGTACTAGAAAATCTTGAGTTGTCTTTCCTCAGTGGTGGCTAAGATAATGAAAGAGAAGTATTTTAAATATGAGGAGTTGGTTGAAGCTAAATTGGGTGGGGGTCCTTCTTTTATATGAAGGAGTTTGTAGTATTCTTTTAGATCTAGTGAAAGAGGGCTTGATATCAAGGGTGGGGGATGGAAGCAATATTAACATATGAAAAGACAAATGGCTGCAAATTTCAACTTCTCATTATGCGAAGTCTCATGTTAAAACTTGCTGAGTGATTCAAATGTGCGACAACTCATTAATAAGGATAATGGCTCATGGAAGGAAGTTTGATTTATGATATATACTTTTTCTATAGATGATGCAGGCACTATCTGCTATATCCCTCTTAGTAGGTGGGGAGCAGTGGACAAAATTATGTGGGGTACTTCAATTGATGGTAAATTTTCAGTTAAGAGTGCTTACTACCTAGAGCATAAAAGGATGAAAAGGTTGAGCGGAAAATCTTTAGCGGGGGTTAATACATAAACAATGTGGCACCTCACTTAGGGGTTAAGGGTTTATTTGATAATAGATCTTATCCCAAGATTCTAGTCTCATCTCCTTCCATCTTCTTCTCAAACATAATTCAAATACAAAATTTTCAAACTATTCATTACAATTTTTTTTATTCAATTTTCTCTCTCTAATTTTGTAAAATCTAAAGAATACTCAACTCAAATTATATTTTATTATTATTCACAAATTATCTTACTACTATTAATAAAATTCTCATCTCATTTCACTTTCCAAACAAGTACTAAATGTTCAAGGGATGGTGAAACAGTTTATGCGGAAGGTTGGTCATGATATGCTTCCTACTAAGCAAAACCTGTTAAAAAAGCATATCACATATACAAATTTGTGCCCAATCTTTGATAAGGAGATTGAAACAATAATGCATGATCTATGGAGTTGTCCTGTTGCATAAGATGTATAGGCAGAAATTGAGAGTACTGTACATAAATAGAGTTCTTTAGAATATGATTTTGTGGATTTATGGAAAAGATTGAGTTTACACCAGGAAGTGAAGGAGGAGAAGGTGGTAGCTTTTACTTTGAGGAAGATTTGGTTAAGAAGAAACTCAGTGCTTTTTGATATATATATATATATATATATATATATACATATATAAAATGGTGGTAGGTTGTCGCCTAGCATTGACTGCTGGGCATGTCGCTTAGGCCAAAATTTATCTTTTTATTTTTTTCATATATATTTTTTTTATCATTCTAAAATATTTTTGAAAAATATAAAAAAATATCAATACACTAATAGTCACTTCCTTAATCAATAAGTTAAATAAAAATATTTTTAAAAAAATCTATGAGAGGCCAAAATGAGTGGACAAGATGGAGGGGCATAGGATGTGTAGCATTATTCCAAAAAAAAAAAAATGAAGATCCAAGTAGTGTCCTAATAACTGCCAAATATGGACTAAATGAGTTTGCTCAGCTCAAACTCATCAACAGAAGGTACTGCTGCATGGGAATACAGAATACTGACAGAGAAGCGATGAAGTGGGAAAAACCTATTTAATTGACAATGAAAGCATGTTGAGATGTTGTCGTGGGTACTCAATAAAATGGTGGGTTTATGTATACATCTTCTTTTTTGGTTTTGTTAATGATGTATGTTTTTTTTCTTGTTAATGGCTTGTTATGTTCTTCAGATATGTTCAATAAATATAAAGGGTTGAAGCCAAAAACACCTAGATAGCCTACTTGAAGTTGCTACAAAGTCGGATCACTTGAAGTTGCTGCTTGCTAGAATTATTTTGTAATTCATATATTGTAGTTTTGTATTTTCTATTGTAATGTAATGTGTAAATAATAAAATAATGTAATATGTAGTGAATTGCATACATTTTAATTTTTAATTTTCATATATTTTTATTATTTTGAAATATTTTAGTATTATGTTTTTTAATGATATTTTGATATATTTTTTTATCATTATGGGCCATGGAAGATGATAAAAATATAGGCTTTTATATGATAATAAAAAAATTGTTTTTCAACATTACTTGAAAAAATTGAATTAAAATATAAGATTTTTGATAAATATCTTCTCCAATTTTTTCTAAAAAACAAATAATAACAAGTTTAAAAAAATAAAAAAGCTATTCAAATTCAGAATCTGAATTTTCGATTTTTAGAACCCAAATGGATCCGGGTCCAACCCGGATCACAACTGGATGAATCCGGTCTCGTACCCAAACTGGATTGCAGTCACGAATTTCGAACTAGGTTGATTCGGATTCTCAATTCAAAACCTGCTTGAACACTCTTAGTTATAGAGATTCAGCAGGGGAGATGTTGGCATGCATGAGAATGTTCAAGCATTGATGACATGAAAAAACCGATTGTTGTTGAAGCATTGGCTCTGGGAAGAGAAATTATACTGTGTAGAGTTGGACTTTTCGGATGTGGTATTGGAGGGAGACTCTCAGTTAGTTGTGAAAGCTATTAATAGTATGGAAGAGATATGGACTGAATATACATACATATAGAGAGAGAGAGAGAAATATTATTGAAGATGTACGTAAGGATGTTAATGATTGATAGGTTAAATTGGGTGGGGGGTGGTAAAGATTGCATACAGTGAAGTAAATAATACAAACTAGCAAAACTAGCATTTTTCTCTATGATGAAAGGATGTGGAAAGAAGATGGTCCTTTATAGCATTGGTAATGGTATAGCCAAATGTTAATACAAGTCCAAACTTGAGCTAGATGTGAGAACAAGTCTCTACATTAGACTAACTGAAGGTCCAAAATTCAACACTTGAGCTACAATAATTGTGATGTCCCCTCCAAACTTGGCGAGCTACCATTCATAGAGGAAAACTATATTTTATTATTTCATCTACCCCTTTCTTTTGGTTCTTCCTCCTCGCCACTTTTCGTTGGAATCCGACAAGAAAAATGGGCCGTTGTTGGGCTCTATCGAAGTCGATATATACCAATCCCGTGGAGACGTGGCCGGGTAGTGATGGCAGCAAGGCGCATCTAGGAAAGTTTTAACTTATTATTTATCGAGAAATGATAGATGCAGTCATGGAGTTGTAAGCGAGGTGCAGTTGATTTGAAAAAAAATGAATATATATAGAATCCACGTGAAAAAAGTTAACTTTTTTTTAAAGTGACTACACGCCGTTTGTAATTTCACGACTGTATATAGCATTACTCTTATTTATCAACTAAATTGTGCTGTTCCCCTTCGTGTATTACGTTTCTTTCTCCTTCAATGTATTCTCTGACTATGTCAGGCTTCTTGTTGTGGATTATTGTACAAGGTTGATCTCGCAAATTGTGAAGCGTTGGTAAAAGGTTGGTAAAATATATTTGTTGAATAATTAGATTATGCGAGAAATAGTTGAAAAATAATAATTTTTAATAAAATTATTAATTAATATATGAAGTCTATTTGTAACACATTCAAGAAAATTATCAAATATTATTAAAATATATAATATTATATTATTATTTGGATCTTAATATGATTAGTTCAATGTAGATATATTAGGCCTTATTGTTTTTACAAACCATCTCATCTCATCTTATTTTATTTCACTTCAAATTCATCATTATACTTTTTTAAATTTCTATACAAAATAAAATTAATAATTTAAAATTTTCAAATCTTAAAATGACTTTTTCAAATATTAAAACAATTTTTTCAAATTTCAAAATAAAATTAATATTAAAAAAATATTTTATTTTATTTTTAACTTTATCTCATCTCATCTTATTTCATCTCTAAAAATAAATCAGACCTAATTAAAAAATGATGCTATGACTAAAAAGTAAGATTCTAATTAAATTTTAAACTTATAGGCCATTTGAATTCAAATATGAGTTGAGATTAATTTTAAAAGTTAAATAAAATATTATACAAATATTATTTTTAAATAATAATATTATTTTAAGAAATTTAAAAAATATATTAAAATTTAAAAAAATATATAATTATTATATTTTATTAAAAAATTTTAAAAAATATAAAAATAAATTTTAGAACCATCTCACCATCTAAACCACGCCAATGTTCAGATTGCAAATTATTTACGGATGGAGAAATATTTGTAATAACTGATTTGTATTGATTTGATATTACATTTGACTTTCGAAAAGTTATTATCATTTATTATCAGAATATTTATAACGCGTCAAATGAAAAAGAAAAATGCTACTGTATGTATTAAGTTTGACATTTATTTTTGACATTTTATATATTTTATTTTATTTTTTTACTTAATAATTAAAAAATAATTATTACTATATTTATATTTATTATATATATTTTAAAAGTATTTTAAAATAATAAAAAATTATAATCAAAATCAAAATCAAATTTAAACTAGATAATCTCCCCCAAAGTGGAAATTTTTTTTACATTTTTTTTCAATTCTTTTTTTTATATATAAAAATAATAAAATAATGTGTGGAGATCAAATATATTTATTTTTTTAAAATTTTTTTCTATTTAAAAAATTTCATAAAAGCACAAAGAAACTCCAAGCAAAGACCCATAATTTACTCAAACTTATATCATTCACGATGCGAGTTGAGAATTGAAACCTCACACAAAACTAAAAGATGAAGCGTCTAGCTTGTCATTGTTCGGCCATTAATTTGCTTTGGTACCAGTCTTGTCATTGCTCGGCCTTATTTGTACCAATTCCTAACCGTGTGAAAGCTCTTTGGTACCAATCGCATTAAAGTCTGAGGGTGCGCAGCCTGAAACTTATTGCATTTTACTGTTTACACGTTTTATTTACCACATGAGTACATTACCCCTGGGCCCCTGGCCCCTAATAGTCCATCAGGTATATATGAAACCTCCTTAATTAAATGCAACGTGGATGCTTGCAAGATCTTGACAACAGCATGCACGAATATGGTACGCTAAAATGTTGGAGACCAGACAACTTAACTAAAAAAAAAATTTAAAAATAAGGCGGTACCAATCATTAATCACAGATTATTGCCCACCTACCCACCGATTAATTAAGAATCATCATATCACGGTTCTCTTCGTTCTCTTCATTCTCTTCATTTTCTCCAGCGATTTCGTGCTCCAAGGATTTACAAACGAAGTGACCGACGTGATGGAGAACGAACCTGGCTCCATTCCTCTTCGTTCCTTTTCATTTATTTTTCTTTCTTTATTTCCTTTTCTTGTTTTCCTAGCCACTACGTAGGAATTTGATTTTGACGGTAGTTTACGGGTTTAGAAGGCTAGGAAGGCTGGTTTGTGAGTATCGGGGTTCTCATGGCCACCATGCGCGATGTTGCCGCTCTAACAATCTACCAATCTAGCCGTCACCAAAAGATTTTGTGGATCGACAAGGCGCGTACTCATCACGCACAGGGACCAAATGAGAGTTCTTTCTCTTTGTATTCTTGTTTTAGTGGATCAAGCTAGCCGTCGGTGGTATAGTTTAGACGGGGACAGCGGAGCTCCTAAATTGTGCGACGATCAACTCCTAAATTGGCGCGTGAGTTCCACACGCCACCACATATAGCCTTGTCGTTATTGTCGTTTTTCTATTTTGTAGTCTAGTTTTGTTGGTTGTTGTGAATATTGTTTGTACAGAAAAAATTATATTGAAAAAATAGTGTTCCGGACTTAGGTCCGTAGAATATAAGTGCTCTCCTCTTTTGGAGAATGAGATTTGTGTATGCTGCCTTTTGGTAGTCTTTTAGTCTCACAGATTTTAGTATGTTGAGAATTAGAAACTGTTTTTCAGTATGCTTTTAGTTGACTTGTAAACTAAGTTCACTCAGTCTATAAGATACATTGTAAGCTTCTGTTTCATGGATTAATGAAGTTAATCCTATTTCTTCAAAAAAAAAAAATTAAGAATCATTATATGATCTGTTAAGCATGATTGTCTATTTTGGTTGAATAAGTTTTTGCCCGAACTAATTGGGTCAACATATATGACTGGATGAAGAAGTCATTCTCCATGAGAAAAGGCCGGGCTGGGTGGCATTCAAACACTTTAAAAATTATTATTTATGAAATTAAATTCTATATACTGCATCACAAGATAAATATATTAAACTGAATATATATTATAGGAATTTTAAGAAAGGAAAGTATTTCTTATTGCTTTGTATCGTATCATTTACAGAGTATATAAAGACATATTAGTGCATGACAGATGCACAAATGATGCCATGAAATGTGCTTGTAAGTTATGAAATTCAAATTCAAAAACATATAAAACAATTAAACAGTAGGCTCCAAGAATCAGGGCTTCTCTTGATTCTTTGCAACATTTAATCCTCATGCTGATTTTGTGAATCTTCAAAATGATCCTCGACATGCCCCTTCAATCTCAAGGAAATTTCACAGACATTGAGATTGGATTGAATTCAATTAAACCAATTTGTGGCTAGTGGTTTGGTAACTAAATCTGCAATCTAATCTTTAGTTGAGAGAAACTTGACTTGTAGTTTTCCATTTTTAACGAGATCGCACAAAAAATGTAAATCGATTTCAATGTGCTTAGTTCGAGCATGGAAAATGGGATTTGCATAAAGATATGTTGTGCCTATATTATCACACCAAATTGTAGGTTGCTAAGGACTTTAAAGACCAAGTTCGGATGCCAATTTTTGTAGCCATAGCAATTCGGCTGTTAAATTAAATAAGGCTTTGCACTCTGCTTCTGTGCTACTACGAGCAATTGTGGCTTGCTGTTTACAACTCCATGATATTAGGCTTGATCCGAGATAAATGCAATAAGCACCAACTAAGTGACGATCATTAGTGTCTCCTGCCCAATCACTATCTGCAAATACTTGAAAGTTTAAAGTTGATGACTCAAGCAAAAATAAACTAAAGGAAATTGTGCTTTTTAAGTAGCGCAATATGCGCTTGACAGCTTACCAATAAATGTCTTTTGAATCATGCATAAATTTGCTAACACGATGGACTGCAAATGCTATATACGAACGAGTAAAGGAGAGATAGTGAAGACTTCCGACATTACTTATGAACAAGTGAGGATCGATACACTCAGGGCTATCTTGCTTGTAGAGCTTTATTAACGTTGTCATAGGTGTTGTGTATGGTTTGGCCTTGTCCATACCAGATCGCATTAGGATGTCCGTAGCATAGCGCCTTTGCGAGAGATAAGACCATTATTACAATGTAAAGCTTCAACTCCTAGAAAAAAATTTAACTGGCCAAGATCTTTGATACTTAGATCCTCGTGGAAGTTTTGAATAATCTCTTATTGCAGCAGTAGATGATCCCATGATGATGATATCATCAACGTAAATCAAGAGAAAAATAATAATAGATTCCTTTCGATAGATGAAGAAAGAGACATCAGACTTGCTAGCAAAAAATCCATAGGTATTTAACTTATTTGTTAACCGAGAAAACCAGGCTCTCGATGCTTGTCGAAGACCATATAAGGATCGACGGAGATGGCAAACATGGTTTGGAAATTGAGGATGTTGGTATCCGGGTGGTTAAAGCATATAAACGTTCTCCTGTAAATTTCCATAAAGAAATGCATTTTGCACATTGATTTGATGCATCGGCCAACCATAGTATACAACAATAATGAGCACCATTAGAACTGTTGCAGGTTTAATCACTGGACTATAAGTTTCCATGAAGTCGAGTCCCTGTTGTTGGTGGAATCCTTTAGTTATCAGCCGTGCCTTATAGCGCTCAGTTGTGTCGTCAGCTCATCGTTTGATGCGATACACCTACTGACAACCAATTACATTGGTGTTTGATTTTGGTGGAACTAGATTCCAGGTGCCATTCCGAAAAAGAGCATCAAACTTAGCATCCATAACAGTCTATCATTCACTATGTTTAGATGCCTCTGTGTAACAAGTTGGTTCACTCAGAATGAATTTAGCTGCAACAATAAGAGCACGTAAAAATGGATAACGAATTGGTCCATCAAGAAATTTTTTGGGACACTGAATGTTATTTTTTGATCGTGTGACCATGTTGTGAATATTAGTTAAAGCTGGTGGTTCACGTTGATGAGGTGATGGGCTTTCTGGTTGTTCACGTTAATCAATTGATGAACTTTCAGGTGTCGCCAAATCTGGAGTAATAGTTCCTATTTTTGCAGAATGATGGGTTTGAGACATAGAACTTGGTGAGTTGGTATTAGTAGCAATATGCTTCAACTAGTTCCTCATTAAGATGAAGTCTCAAAACTTGAAGCGAAGAAGTAGGTGATATAGTAAGAGATGGAGAATATTTTTGTTAAGAGAGAGATGGAAGAAAAGTTTTTTTTTTTTTTAAATATTTCATTGAAATGTTTACACACCTATATATAAACTTTACATCGAGTATAATGTTATACATGGAAATAATTGATTTGCTGTATAAATAAAGTGAGTAACAGTCAACTAGCTAAAATTATGAGATATTGATTTGCTGGAATCTTGGAATGTTGATTATGTAATACTGCCCCTCAAGTTGGCGTATGAAGATCCGTAATACCCAACTTGCGAGAAAGATGATGAAAAAGATCACTATCCAAAACTTTAGTGAAGATGTCAGAAAGTTACCTGTAAGAGGGTAAGTCTGCAGTAGTGAGAAGACCAAATCGAAGTTTTTTGCGAACAATGTGACAGTCGATCTCTATATGCTTTGTGCGTTCATGGAAAAGGGGATTGTGAGCGATATAGAGAGCATATTGGTTGTCACAGTAAAGTGCCATGAGACCTTTGTGTGAAATGCCGAAATCACGGAGGAGTTGTTGTAACCAAACAAGTTCATAGGTTGTCACAGCCATGGCATGGTATTCTGCTTCAGTGGAAGAACGTGCGACCATATTTTGTTTCTTGATGCGCCATTAAATTGGAATGGAGCCAAGAGTGACAAAAGAATCAGTGGTAGAGTGCCAAGTAGTGAGACAACTGGCCCAATCAGAAGCTGTGTAGGCACCAACATGAAGGTCATTTGAAGAAGAAAAAAATGTCTTGTCCGAGAGTTCCTTTGATGTAGCGGAGGACATGAGTGACAACTGTCATGTGAGGAAATTTGGGAGAATGCTGAATTGGCCAAGGATGTTGATAGCAAAGACAATGTCTGGTCGAGTGATGGTAAGATAGATGAGGCGTCCAACTAAGCATCGATATGGAGTCAGATAAGCAGGTCACCTTCGGCGTCATTTTGCTTGAGGTTCTATTCCATGGGAAAAAAGGCAGGGCAAGAGCCAAGTTGACCACTGTCGGCAAGAATGTCCAAAGCAAATTTCGCTGATTAAGAAAAATACCGAAGATCATATAGCAACTTCAAGGCCAATGAAGTATTTGAGAGGTCCAAGATCCTTGATTTTGAAGTGATTGGAGATGGTAATCTTGAAGAAGTTGACTTGAGATACATCATTGTTAGCGACCAAGATGTCGTCAACATATACTAGGATGATAGTGATACTGGTGGTAGTGTGTTAGGTAAAAAGAGAGTGGTCTACTTGAGACAGAACAAAACCTGCATTAAAAAGAACATATGTTAGTTTGGAAAACCAGTTCCGAGATGCTTGCTTGAGGCCATAGAATGACTTTTGAAGGCGACAAACGCGTGTCTCCCCCTTAATGCAGTAACCCGATATGGATTGCATATAAACTTCCTCATCTAGTTCACCATGTAGAAAGGCATTGTGAACGTCTATTTGGTGAATGATCCAACTCTTGGTGACAACAATGGCTAGAACACATCGGACATCTGTCATTTTAGCCACTGGAGTAAAAGTTTCATAATAGTCTATGTCTTCCACCTGAGAATAGCCTTTGGCTATAAGTCTGGCCTTGTGGCGCTCAATGGCGCCATCTACTCGGAGTTTGGTTTTGAAAACCCATTTGCAATCGATGAATTTTTTGCCTGGATGGAAGGGTTCAAGGGTCCAAGTGGAGTTTTCTTCAAGAACACAGAGTTCATAGGCCATAGCCTCACGCCAATGAGAGTGGCGTTTGGCTTCAGAATAATAAGTAGGCTCAACAAATGCAGTAAGAGCAGTTAAGAAAGAAAGATGAGCATGTGAAAAACGAGAATATGAAAGAAAAGTAGATAAGGGGTGAGAAGTACCTGAGGACTGTGCAGCGGATGAAGAAGTAGTGGACTTCGTGGGAATAGTAGGACAGACGTAATATAAGAGGTAAGTAGGATGAGTGATAGCATAACGGAGACGAGAGGGAATAATAGGTGTTGAGTCAGAATGTGTGATCGGTATGGATGGGGAAGGTAACGAATTTTTAGGAATAGGTAGAGCTGAAATTGTGGAAGGACTAGGAGGAAGAGTGTTGGATTGTTGGAAAGGAAATTGATCTTCATAAAAAGTGACATCACCTAAGTAAAAAATTGTACCGATTTCAAAATTGTATAATTTGTAAGCTTTACGATTAAGGATAACCAATAAAGATACAGCGGGATGCCCGAGGAGAAAATTTGTCATGGTGGGTAGAGAGAGTTTGAGCATAACAAAGATATCTAAATACCCGGATATGAGAGTATGTGGATGCAATGTTGATAAGAGTTTGAAAAGGAGTTTGATTTTAGAGAGGCTGACTAGGTGTCCTGTTGATAAGATAGGCAGCAGTGAGAACACATTTACCCTAAAATTTAAGGCGTAAATGTGCTTGAAAACAGAGACTCCGGGCGATATTTAGGAGATGTCTATGTTTACGCTCCACGACACCATTTTGTTGATGAGTTTCGACACATGTATGTTCTTGAATGATGTCGTGAGTGTGAAAGTAATTTTCGAGATTTTTTAGAGAAGTTCTTGACCATTATTAGTGCGAATAATTTCAACAATGGATTGATATTAATTTTGAACAAAAGCGAAGAAATGCATTAGGTGACTAAATGTTTTCGATTTAAAATGCATTAAATAAATCCATGTTGTGTATGAAAAATCGTCAACAATAGTAAAAAATAATGAACTCCACAAATGGAGGCAGTGGGATAACCTCCCCAAATATCATAATGTAATCAATGGAAAGGAATTAAACTTTTATTCGCATTTATAGGAAAAGGTAAGCGTGTGCTTAGAACGAGCACAAGTATCACAATGAGAGAGAATATATAGACTATAAAAAATTTCAGGAATGTTAAAGCTAGAAGGATGACTTAGACAACAGTGTCATAAGGTCTTATTGTGAATTTTTTGAGTG
Source organism: Platycarya longipes (assembly GCA_036559045.1). Lineage (NCBI taxonomy): Eukaryota > Viridiplantae > Streptophyta > Magnoliopsida > Fagales > Juglandaceae > Platycarya > Platycarya longipes. Next base: position 6,608,854 of record CM071793.1, on the reverse strand, counting down.
GAGAAAGCAGCGCTTTGTTGGGGTCGAAAAATATAAAGTCCATTGCAAGTTTCACCTGCTCCAATCAGCCTCTTCGACTGTGGATCCTAAAAAAAAATTAGAGGATGAGAATAAAACAATACATGATAATTGAGTGGTAAGAGAATGGATAGAAAGAAGATTAAATTGAAAGGTAGGGACATATAAGACATTTCGTATTATAAGGGTTTCAGATATATAAACTGAGCCAATGCCTTCAACAAGAACTAATTCTCTCGTGGGTAGGTGAATCGACTAGGCCATTTGTGGCTATTAAAGATCGGAGAAAAACGATCGGCGATGGCTCATATGATCGGTGTCTCCGCTATCAACAATCCAATGTTGTTGTGGGTCAAATGAGGAGTTCGGTAAGGATGAAGATTACCCACGTACTGGTCGACGGCAGAAGAAGAAGAAGAAGGCTGGAGGAGGGTCATTAGCTACTGGTAGTTTTCCGGCGAGAGTCTAGGGACGAGGCTCGCGGTTGATCTAGAAAAGTTAGCCACCACGGGTGGCTTGCCAAGAAGAAAGGGTTTCTGATGCGGTTGTTGTCGAGGCTCTTTATTGAGAGGGTAGCCAATGATTCGTCAACACCAGTGACGTGGATGGCCCTCTTTGCCGCACTCAGAGCATTTGAGAGGTGGTTTCTCTAAATGAGAGGATCGGACAGCAAGGGAAAGGGTTTTTTAGGGTGTGCGAACATGAAGAAGTCGTTGCTTTTCTTCTTGGAAGAGGATGGATAAGACTTTGTTTAGGGGAGGAAGGGGATCAGTGGCGAGGATTTGGGTGCGGAGGGCAATGAAGGAGCCAATGAGTCCAAGAAGAAATTGGAATACACGCTCATCCTCTGCCCTTTTTTCTAAGGTATGTGGATCAGTAGTTGGTTGTAGATTTCCTAGTTCATCCCACAACTGTTTGACGTTATTGTAGTAGTATGGAATTGAGAGTTGGTTTTGATGGAGGTTTGAGATTTCTTGTTCGAGATAAAAGAGTCGTGCATTGTTGTCATGGAAAAAATGTGACTCAAGGTCGAGCCATACATCACAGGGATCATCGTGATAGTCTAGCGAGCTGGGTAGGGAGAGGGTTATGGTATACCATAGCTTTGGTCCTACTCCATTGAACGTATTCTGTAGAGGTGGTTGTTGGTGGTTTGAGTGTTCCATCAACAAAGCAAAGTTTTTTATTTGCGTTGAGTGCCCTTCAAAGAGCACGTTGCCATTTGGAAAAATTATCCCTAGTGAGATGACCTGAGATAAGAATGAGATTGGGAGAGTCAAACGGGTGAAGAAGATATGGAGAAGGAATTGTAGATTCTTCTGAGGAGGAAGCCATAGGAGCTGGTCGCAAGTCTGTTAGGGTCATTTTGGGGTTGATACCATGTTAAGAGAGAGATGGGAGAAAAGTGTTTTTTTTTTTTTTTCATTGAAATGTTTACACGCCTATATATAAACTTTACATTGAGTATAATGTAATACATGGTAAAAATTGATTTGTTGTACAAATAAAATGAATAATAGTCAACTAGCTAAAATTATGGGATCTTGATTTGCTAAAATTGTGATTGCTGGAATCTTGGAATGTTGATTATGTAATAATTTTTCAAAAAATTGAAAAGAAAATTTGTTTTCATAAAAAATGACATGACGAGACACGTAAATTTCCCTGTTGAAGCATCTAAATACTTGTATCCATGATGATTTAAGCTATAGTCGATAAAGATGCACGTTTTTTTTATATAAAATCTAACTTGTGTTTGTTAAAGGGTCGTAAGTGAGGCCAACAAGCGCATCCAAGAGTTTTTAAGAAGTGATAATTTGATTTTCTTTTGTAGACTACCTTATATGGCGATTTGTTTTGTAAGATCGAAGTGGGAAGTCAATTGATTAAAAAGGTGGTTGTTGTAAAGGCATTTTTTCGAAAATATATGAGATAGATTGGAGTGTGAAAGAAGAGATAGATCGATTTCAACTATTTGTCTATGTCAGCGTTCAATAGCACCCATTTGCTGGTGTGTATGAGGGCAATCAATACGATATTGAATACCAATTTGTTTAAAATAAGTTCTTCGATATTCACCGTCCCATTTGATTGAATAGACTTAATTTTAATATTAAAATGTTGCTCCACATAAGCTTGGAATTGTAAGAAGATGCTTTCAACATCAAATTTTAGTTTCATAGGAAAAACCCATAAAAATTTAGTGCAATCTTTAAGAAAGCTAATATAATGGCGAGCACCATTAGCATAAAGCATAGGAGTAGGACCCCAAACTAGGGGTGCTCCCCGCATGTCCGGATGCGGGGCACTCCTTTGTCCGCCCCCCGCCCCCCGCATGGACAGGGGCAGAAGATTTCCACCGGTGTCTGCCACCATGTACGGGGGCGGGGTACCCCGTACCGCACACTGGGGGAGGAATTGAGGGTGCATCCGTTCGCCCCCCCGCATACTCTGCATACCCTTTTTTTTTTTTAATTTCTAAATTTTTTTTTAGCTTATGATTTAGTAATTTTACAACAAATTATAAAAATATAAAATTGTATAAATAGCACAATTAAAAAAATAACTAAAAAAATAACATAAGAAAAAGAAATTTAAGAAAGTATCAACTATCAAATTAGCGCCCTAGGTCCTACTCAGTACTCTATTTACTATTACAAATTAAAATAATATTACAAACATCAAATAATAAAAGTGAGTTATTAATCTATTACAAATTAAAATAAGCCACAAACATCATAATGTAACAAATGGAGTTGATGTCTCGGTCCTTGAAAGTTGGAACATGTGAGCTGTGAGCCTGTGAAGTGATGACGTGAGATGATAAAATCTAAAAGAGAGAAACAATTTAAATATCAGTTTTTTTTATAAGTAATTTAAAATTTAAATATCATAAATAAATGAAATGATAAAATATTAAAAATGAGTTTCAAAATCAAAAAGTTAAATATCAAAATGATAGTCTAAAATCTTAGTAACATTATAACTAACCAAGATTAGATGGAAACATTTTCTTGGGTTCATGGGGAAGTCAAAATGCAACGGAATTGGATGTCATGTCAACTATAGGTGGAACGCCTACAATGATTGAATTTGACATTAAGAAATAAGAATTACTTCACTTTAATATCAATCAAATGAATCGCAGTAATCAATTAATAATAAAAAATGTGATATTTATTATTTACCAAACTCAGCCTGTGAAGTAGTCTCCTCCTCAACATCCGTAAAGTCAAGAACATCTGGAACGTGAATTGTAGTCCCCTTGATCCAATTTTGTGAGCAAATTAAGGCCTCCATAGTGGTAGGAGATAACGAACTTCGAAATGGATTCAACACACGTCCTCCAGTACTAAAAGCGGATTCAGATGCTACGGTGCTAATTGGGATAGCCAAAACATTGCGTGCTATCTCAGCAAGGATGGGGTACTTCACTGCATTGACCTTCCACCATGCTAATATATCAAAATCTTCTACATATGGTTCCCAGCCCGCTGCCAAATACCGGTCTACATCTGACTTCACCTCAATGGGTTGAGAGCTAAGTTGAGGGTCTTCAATCATGTTTCGGGCCCAGAATACCTTACACTTTTTGGCCGCCGAGGCATCTGGTGCAGGCACTGCACTCGGTATAGGAATGGGTGCATTAACACCCTTAATCAATGTAAACTCATCAAGTAATTTGATGAGAGTCTCTTTAACAATTCCCACAATCTGAGTAGCTTTCATTGGCCCAAATGTTGATCCCAACCTATACTTCATGCCATCAAGCTTAATTTGGGGGTCAAGAGCACTAGCCACATATAAAAGCACATTTTGCTTCGTCATATCCCCCAATATTTGTCATATTTCACCCTCATGGCTACTCCCATCTCCCGAATCTTGCTATGATCACTCAAAACCATCTCAGTTATCTCATTTCGCACCGTACAAATTTGTTGAGAGAAGTCATGAGTTGTAGGGTACAAAGTACCAGAGATACTCAACGTCACCTAATAGAAAACACGTAAGCATTCAACAAAAACTGAAATCACATTCCAATCATTTTTAGTTGGATGTCCCAATCCCCCATGGTCGTCAAATACCTTACAAATTGGAAATCCTCATCACCCATTAATTTGAAAGTTTTTTTATAATCTTGAGCCGCCTCCAACATCATAAATATTGAATTCCATCTGGTTGGCATATCCGTGCAAAGGCCCTTCTTGGTTGTTACGCCCACATTCTTTGCAAAAATTTTAAAAATTTCAAATCTAGAGGGAGAAGATCTCACAAACTTCACTGCCATTCTGACTCTTACAACTGAGTCATCAACATCTTTTAATCCATCGGTAATCACCAAATTGAGAATATGGGCAGCACATCTCACGTGCAAATAATCACCCCCCAATATTGTTCTATTTGCCTCTTTAAGATCGGATTTTAAAGAGGCCAATGCGACATCATTAGAACTTGCATTATCAACTGTAATAGCAAGAACTCTAGCCAAACCCCACTCTGTGATTGAGGCATCCAATGCCCTTCCAATTGTCTCACCTTTATGATCCGTAACCTGACAAAACTTCAAAATCTTCTTGTGTAATTTTTAATCAGATGTAATGTAGTGTACAGTCAAAGACATATAATTGTAATTCTGAACAGATGTCCAAGTGTCGGTGGTGAGACAAACAACTAGACCTGCCAAAATCCCCCTCAATGATTCTCTCTCTTTTTCGTATGTTTTTTTAACATCTTTTGCCACAGTATGACGAGAATGACTATTGAACCTAGGTTCCAAACAACGAGAATATGCTTGGAACCCCTCACCATCAACAACCCGGAATGGCATCTCATCCATGATGACCATTCTTGCCAAGTATCTCCTACATTCTTCCGGATCATATTTGGTATACCCCTTCAACGTAGCACCCCCACTACTACCATCAACCATTTTTTTTAGTCCGATCTCTAGCCTAGATTGGCTCCTTTGTTGTAAAGATTTTAATATATGACTTTTTTTGCACTGCTCTTCCAAGTGCACTTTCATCTGGGAGGTACCATGTCTCCTGTAATGGCATCCATAAATTTTACCACAATGCATACATTTGGCCTGGGGGTTATCGGGATCGCCACCCTCTATTTTCTCAAAATGACCCCAGACAATCGAAATAGGTTTTTTAGAAATGGGCTTGGGGGCAAGGCAATCAGTGGGAGCAGGACTAGGGTCGGTGGGGGCTGTGGGGATAGAACTAGGGTTCTCATCGTCAGGTATGTCAATGTTCATGGGAGCATTGGTAGGGGTATGACATGAATCGCTAAAACACGATGGAGTAGTTGACATATTTTACAAATAAATGGAACTCACAAATCTGAAAGGGAAACAGCCAACAACAACCAAATTTCAAGTTCAAATTTTCAACAATATAATATTTCAATCTACATATCAAATTATCAATTTCATTTTTAACACATATTGTGACTGTGACAATAATTATCTAATCAAATTAAAAAAATATATACCAATCAGATGTAAGTATTTAATTGTTAACACAGAATTATTAATTATGTAAGTAATTGTAAAACATGAAAAAGTCTAATATAGTGCTCAATCCGAAACTGAATCAGTGATAATATCTAAAGTAAAAAGTAATCAACCCTAAATTAAATTCAGGTTTCGGATTGGAACCCTAATCTAGGGTTCCAAACCGAAACCCTAATTAATGCAGATTCACAGAATTTGGGATGGTAACCCTAAATTAATTTAGGATTTCAATCCTAAAAAAAATTCCACAGCACACGGAATCAAACAATTTAACAAACTTTCAAACACATGCACAAGCAAAAATCCACAGCACACGGTAACCAATAACCCATCCTCTATCTCCATTTCAACCCAACCAACCTCCAATCTCCATAACTCAACTCAACAATAATGAATAATCAAACTACAAAAATAAATAATAAGGAAAAAGAAAATGGGAGTGTGAGGTCTGCGTGCTACCTGTTGTTTGAAGAGACTCGAAATGACGATGGTGCCAAATGTCGATACCAACAATCTGCGCGAGGGATCACGGCAGATATCTCGATGGATTAACGACGGCGAGAAGCACCACAGGGCACACGGTAACCCTAAGCCTAAAATTGCCAAAATCACCGCTCGGGGGGGGGGGGGGGGGGGTTGGACTTGGGAGTTGAGGGCACGGGAAATTATCTATCGAGGGGAGGGGGTGTTATTTACCTTACCATTTTGGTCTAGGGTAAGTTAAAAAATAAAACCCAGAGGCAAAACGAAGTCGTTTCTAAGCCTTTGGATTTTTTTTTTTTAACATCATATAATATATATGTATATATAATATATAATTAATATAATATTATAAATATATTTTAATAATTAGTTTATACGGGGCGGGGAAAAAGGTGGGCGGGGGCACCCCCCGCCATCGCACCGCCCCCCTATGCTGGGCGGGGGGCCCCGCCCCCCGCCTTGCGGGGCGAGGAATCCTCCCCGCCCAGGCGGGGGCAGGGCGAACAGGGTGGTTGGGCAGGGGGCGGATCCCTCGCCGCCCACCCCTACCCCAAACATCTGAATATATCAAATCCAATGGAAAATTGGATTTTAAATGGGTGTTCTTAAACGGCAAATTACAACTTTTTGATAAACAACAATCAGAACACACATTGTTTTTTATTTGCTTCAACATGAATAGAAAACTTGGAAACAACTTGTAGAACAGCCGGAATGGATGCATGGCCAAGTCTTTTATGCCATAGATTGATTGGTAGACGAAGGGCAGAATAAGCATGATGTGCTGCTCGAATGGCGCAGGCAAAGAAAGAATAGAGGCCATCTTTAAGAGGTCATTTGTGTAGGATATTTCCCGAGTAATCATTTACAAGAAAAAAACACTCTTGAAACTCAAAATACATGTTATTATCTTTGCAAAATTGATGGACAGATAGTAGGTTTAGTAAGAAGTATTTAGAGGGAGTTGAGAAAGTAGAAGAACTAGTTTTAATAATTTTCAAACATGTACCTTTCCCAACTTGAATTTGTTCGGTGCCATCATAAACATCATTTCGCACGTTCAGATTGGTCATTTCATTTGTGAGGTGATGAGTTGCTCCAGTATCTGGATGCTAGTTGTTATCTGCTTGTTGGTAGCAACCATAGCCTGCATTTGTTTGTTAGAAGGGGGATCATTGTAAGAAATGTCAAACCTGTAATATCACTTATTAGCAGTGTGTCCTGCTTTCTCACAAACTTGACAATATATAGTTTCCCGATTATATTGTTTACAGACATAATTTGGACTGGTGGAATTATTGAAAATATATCCACCACGATGGTAAGAATGCCCCATTCCTCAGTTACCTCCACAACTTCAAGGTGCAGAGGGAGATTGTTAACGAGTATCCATATTGGCAGAGCCATTGGCAATAAGTGAGGCCGAATTATTTGTAGAAAAGACTCAGTTGTTAATAGCAAAGAATAAAGTTCTTTCAGGCTAACATGATCCTTCCGGGCTGTAATTATAGTGACTAATGAATCATAGTCATGGCTGAGACCAGTAAGAACATAAGTGATAACATAATCAGAAGACAAGATTTACCCTACAATAGCCAATTCATCAATATTTTTCTTTATATTGAAAAAATAATCAGTGGTTGTTTGAGATTCTTTGCGAATGTTGGAAAGCTGAGAGCAAAGATGAACAACTCAAGCCCTGGATTGAGACGCAAATGTCTGGTCAAAAGCATGCCAGACATCAAATGAAGTGTGGAGGGAAGAGATTTGGGCTATAATAGGTTCAGTGAGTGTGGACATGATAGCGCTCAATATTAGAGCATCTTGACGAATCCATTGAGTATGCGCAGGATTGATGGAAGGAGGAGTTGAATCACTGATAGAAGAAAGAGTGGCTACAGGTTTAGGAATGGTTCCATCAATATAACCAAACAAGTCAAGACCAAGAAAATAAGGAACAATTTGAGCTTTCCATTTTGTGTAGTTGTCTTTGGTTAATTTGGGGATGTTAACAGTAGGTGGAGTAATGAAGTTTGGAAGATTGGCAAAGTTTGAAGAATTGAGAGAACCCATTTTAGATGTTGGTCGACTAGTTTAGACTAATACCATATAGGAATTTTAAGAGAGGAAAATATTTTTCATTGCTTTGTATCATAACATTTACAGAGTATATAAAGACATATTGGCACATGACAGATGCACAACTAATGCCATGAAATGTGCTTGTAAGTTACAAAATTCAAATTCAAAAACATATAAAACAATGAAACAGTAGGCTCCAAAAATCACGGCTTCTCTTAATTCTTTGCAACATTTAATCCTCATGCTGATTTTGTGAATCTTCAGAATGATTCTCGACATATAGTACGTTTGACCATCACATTTTTTCTCTTAAATTGAAATAAATATTGGCAAGCAAAAATACATATATAGTACCCAATTACAAACAACATCATGATTTTGTAGCCATCGTGAAGATGTTTTAATTTTCTACAGCTTATTATTATATAGTTAATTAATACTGCATGCATGATGATCCATGCGTATATTAATAAATTAAAGGTGTCGTGATCACTGTTGATGACGGAAAAGTCAGTCAAAAAGTCGAGGCAGGAGAAATAGTTATTCCCAGCCCACTGGTACAATTTGAACTTCGTTCGGAGTCGTTTTAAGCCCCTGACGAGATTCTGGTACGGCTAATGCGTACATTAATAATAGATAAAATAAATAGATATAGACACTAGTCGAGCCGTGCATGACACTGTGTATGCCATGCATAGTGGCCCCTTGGATGTGCATGCACTTCCCGTGTATGCATGTCTATGTATGTGCACAGTTACATGCACGTCACTGTGCACTTAAGTGTTATAAGTCGAGGGGTGCACCGACTGTGTTATGCAAGTGCTTGCCATGCAGGTGCGTTTTGAAATACAAATTCTTTTCTTGGGAGAATAGCCCAAGTGCATGGCAAATGGTTCAGTCATTCCCTCGAGTATGAGAAAATTAAATGTTTCTTTCTTGTCTACGCATTTTCGTGAATGCAAAGATTAACTCGATCAATCTTTGCATACGGCTGACGCGTACATTAATAATATATAAAATAAATAGATATAGATACCAGTCGAGCCGTGCATGACACTGTGTATGCCATGCATAGTGGCCTCGTGGATGTGCATGCACTTCCCGTGTATGCATGTCTATGTATGTGCACAGTTACATGCACGTCACTGTGCACTTAAGTGTACAATGTTGAGGGGTGCACCGACTGTGTTATGCAAGTGCTCGCCATGCAGGTGCATTTCGAAATCCAAATTCTTTTCTTGGGAGAATAGCCCAAGTGCATGGCAAATGGTTCAGTCCTTCTCTCGAGTATGAGAAAATTAAATGTTTCTTTCTTGTCTATGCATTTTCGTGAATGCAAAGATTAAGTCGATCAACAGGTCAGGACTTTGGTCGTCCGGTACGTTGTCCAATTTGCTAGAAAATTGTCATTCTTCCACCTCCGACTTAGAATGTGTTCAGATCCCACAGACAACTTCATTGTTGATGCCAAAAAAGTCGATCAATAGGTCGGGACAAAAGAAAGAGTCATTCCCAACCCACTAATGCGATTTAGATTTTGTTCGTAATCGTATGAGGCCCTCGATGAGATTTCGGTGTGGCTGACGTGTATATTAATAATAGATAAAATTAATAGACATCGAATAGATTTATGTAATTTGGCGTAATGCCTATATTTACATATATTTAGAGAGAAAAAGCTATTATTATAAATATTTTTATAATTTTTTATATCTTATTAAATAAGAAAAGTACATAGATAACTATGTTAAAAATCTGTCCAATAAGGTATGCTGGTTGAAGAATCAAAGTCTGTTGAAGAAGAAGAAGAAGTTGAAAGAGATGATGCCGACCCTTAGTCATCGCTGGAGAACCTGTGATGTGATCTTTATTTATTTTACGTGTGTTAGATTCTTTTCCATTTGACACGCCTTCTTTTTACCACTTTCCAGCTTTTTGTTTGTATAATAGTTGTCTTTTACACTCTTTCTTCATTTATCTGACAACTTCTATCATCTTTAGTCAAATTTTGTTTACTTTTGTCCTTACGTACAATGAGTGTTTGGCTGAACTGTTAACTTTTCGTTTCCTCCCTTACTGACCATCATGTTGATTTACGATCAGCATTAAGGCTGTTCATATGGGCCGGATTTTATCCGGCCCGGATTAATAACCGGATACTCGGATCTTAAATCCGATTTTCGGATTATATAAAAAGGGGCCGGAATCCGGTTTTAACAAACCGGATCAAATTGGGCCGGATATCCATATTCAATCCGAAACCCGGTTTTATCAACCCATACCCGGCTTTCAAATTAAAACGGTGCCGTTTGTATACTGATTTGAGTTTCTTCGGTTCTTCTCTCCGTGGTTTCAAAGACGTTCGCATTCGATTCCTCTCTCTCTCTCTCTCTCTCTCTCTCTCTCTCTCTCTCTGCATAGTGTAACAATCTAATTGGACTGTGGAAATGAACTGAATATTATTTGCTATCACTGAATTCACAATGTCTTCTTAGAGGGAAGACTGCCTCCTAAACCAGATAGGGTTTCAATGATCAAAAGTAACCGCTTCTGCTTTTACAAGTTTATTTATAGTGATTCCCGTAAATGACTAAACTAGGCCTACAATTTCTATTATTACATTCAGCCCCATTACAAGTAAAAGAACACGTACGCATGCAATTAAACTAGGCCCACGGCCCATGGCCCAACTGCATCTCAGCTGACCCGGCCCAAGCCCTGCCGACTTCCAACTTTATTCACGGGAACCCTAGGTTCCCTTCACTCCCAGCCGTCTCACTTCACTCCCAGGCGTATCACAAATCCCTCCCCCTCTAAAACACCTTGCCCACAAGGTGTGGGTAATCTTCAGTCAGCTTCGATAATGTTTCCCAAGAGGCTTCCTCCGAACGTTGTCCCTGCCAACGGACTAACAGCTCCACTACCGGCCTGTTCTTCACCTTTGTCAATCGTCTGGTAAGAATTTCTTCTGGCTCCGGTTTAAAGATTCCATTTTTATCGACGGGTGGAAGTGTAGGTAGTGAGATCTGTGACTGACCCAGCTTCCTTTTCAGCTGAGAAACATGAAATACGTCATGGATCTGAGAAGATGTTGGTAGCTGAAGGCGATAGGCAACTTCTCCAATCCGTTGAAGGATCTGATACGGCCCAAAAAATCGGGGAGAAAGCTTGAGATTCTGTCTGTGGCGGACAGAAGCTTGCCGATACGGTTGCAGTTTCAGGTATACCCATTCCCCCACCTCGAAAGTTAGCTCCTTTCTATGTAAATCAGCATATTTTTTCATACGCTCCTGAGCTTTCAACAAATTTTGTTTTAAAAGAGACCAAAGTTGGTCACGTTGTTGAAGAGTGTCTTCGACCTCTTGTACTTTTGCTGTACCGATTGTATAGCTGACCAGTTTAGGGGGTTTATACCCATATAATGCCTCAAAAGGAGTCATTCGAGTAGAAGCATGTAGTGTCGAATTATAACACCACTCAGCTAATGATATCCACGAAGACCACTCTTTAGGCCTATCCCCCACATAACTCCGAAGATAATTTTCCACCCATTTATTAACAGCTTCTGTTTGTCCATCTGTTTGAGGATGATAGGCAGTGCTATAAGCCAACTGTACTCCCTGCAATTCAAATAATTCTTTCCAAAATCTACTAGTAAAAGTAGAGTCTCTATCTGAGACTATAGAGTGAGGCAGACCATGGAGTTTAAAAATATGCTTCAAGAACAACTGGGCTACTGACTTAGCTGTATAAGGATGAGAGAGTGGAACAAAGTGGGCATATTTAGTAAGTCTATCTACCACAACCCAGAGAGAGTTAAAACCTGCTGATCTAGGCAAACCATCCACAAAATCCATGGTAATTTCAGACCAAGGAGCAGATGGAATTGGAAGTGGTTGGAGAAGTCCACTTGGCAAAGAGTTGTCTACCTTTGTAGTCTGACAAACTGGACACTCTCTAATGAATTTCTTAACAGCAGTTTTCAACCCCGGCCAATAAAACTCCCTCTTTAATCTATGTAGTGTTTTGTCAAATCCCATATGACCACCCAAAGGACTGCTATGCATCAATTCCAGCAGTCTATGGATTAGGTTCTGGTTACAAGGGATATACACCTTGCCCTTGTAAAACAATGTACCATTTTTTACTGAATATGAGGGAGGCAAGGTACCTGTAGCTTGTTTAGTTATCCACTGTTGCACTTGAGGATCAGATGCATAAGAAGCTTGGATATCTGACAACCAATCCCAATTAGGTACAGAAATCATAGAGATTATGACTTCCTTAGCACTTCCTTGCCTAGACAATGCATCAGCCACCAGGTTTTCTTTTCCTTTCTTATACTCCACCAAAAAATCATAACCCATCAGCTTTGAAACCCACTTTTGCTGCATAATAGTTCCCACCCTTTGTTCTAATAAAAACTTAAGACTTTGATGGTCTGTTTTTATCACAAATGCTTGTCCCAACAAATAATGACGCCATTTTTGCACTGAGGATACAAGTGCAAAGAGTTCCTTCTCATAGGTAGACATAGTACGTGCACGGCCCTTAAGAGCTTGGCTGAAAAATGCCAAGGGTCTGCCCCCTTGCATTAAAACAGCTCCTATGGCTTCACCTGACGCATCACATTCAATTACAAAAGGAGCTTGAAAGTTAGGCAAGGCTAACACAGGAGGCTCTGTCATAGCTCTCTTTAACTGATCAAAAGCTGCTTGTGCTTCATCACCCCAAACAAATGCCTCTTTTTTAAGCAAACTGGTCAACTTTGCAGCAATAGAACCATAGCCTTGAACAAATTTTCTGTAATAACCAGTGAGGCCTAAAAAACCTCTTAAAGCCTTTAAAGACTTAGGAGTAGGCCAGTCCAACATAGCCTGCATTTTCTCAGGGTCAGCCCTAACCCCTTGACCAGAAATTAAATGTCCCAAATATGAAATTTCTAAGCAGCCAAAGTTACACTTACTTAACTTGGCAAAGAGCTTATTCTTCCTCAAAATATCAAAAGCCACCTGAAGATGTTTCACATGTTCATCCATATCTTTGCTGTAAATCAAGATGTCATCAAAGAAAACCAAGATAAATTTTCTGAGATGAGGTCTGAAAATCTGATTCATAAGACTTTGGAAAGTAGCTGGGGCATTGGTTAAGCCGAATGGCATAACCAAGAATTCGTAGTGACCATCATGTGTTCTGAACGCTGTTTTAGGGATATCCTCAGTCCGCACCCTAATCTGATGATAACCTGATCTTAAATCAAGTTTAGAAAACACCTTAGCACCAAACAACTCATCCATCAGCTCCTCTATTACAGGAATAGGAAATTTGTCTTTTACAGTGACATTATTCAGGGCTCTATAATCCACACATAGGCGCCACGATCCATCAGCTTTTCTCACCAACAAGACAGGTGAGGAGTATGGACTTTGACTAGGTCTCACAACTCCAGTTTCCAGCAACTCCTTTACTATCTTTTCAATTTCATCTTTCTGAAAATAAGGATATCTGTATGGTCTGACTGAGATAGGTTTAGTATTTGGTTGGATAGGGATGCTATGGTCTTGGGATCTTGAAGGAGGTAAGGTTTTGGGAGTGGCAAAGATATCTTGGTAAAGGTTTAAAAGGGACTGTATAGCAGGTGGTATAGGTGAGCTTGAGTTGGTAGACTTGTCTTCAATCAATTGTAAAATAATGCCCCTGTTTTCCAGCTTATTAGATTTATTCAAGTGACCTTCTTCAATCAACAAGTCACTACTAAGTCCCTGCAATGACACCAACCTTGACTGATACTGAAATTGCATAAAAAGTTGTTTAAAATTCCAAAGGATGGAATCTAAACTCTGCAGCCAATGAACTCCCAAAACTATGTCACAACCAGCCAGGATCAACACATACATGTCAACACTGAACAAATGCCCCTGAATACTGAGATTAACACCTTTAATCCTGCCTGGACTGTCCACCTTTTCTCCATTAGCCACCTTCACACTAATTTTGTCATGCTCATTTATAGACAAGGAAATTCGAGACAGTATAGCTGGATCCACAAAATTATGTGTACTACCTGAGTCAATCAGAATAGATACAGACTGAGAACCAATGCTACCAATCACTCTCATTGTTCTCGGGTTCACACAGCCTGAAATAGCATTCAAAGATATCTCTGGACTTTTAACCTCTTCAGAAAAATCAATCAGTGATTCAATTTCTGGAATCAGTGCAGGAGTAGGCTCAATCTCCTCATGATCATCTTCAACTTCTTCAATCAGGTATAGCTTAGGATTGTTGCACTTATGGCCCGGATTCCATTTAGACTCACAGTGATAACATAGGCCTTTTGCTCTTCTCTCCCTCATTTGAGTTTGAGAAATCTTTTGGATAGGCACAATAGCTTTGGATTGGTTGCTGTTTTGAGGAAAAGTAGGGTTAAATTTGAGTGGATTTGTTTGTGTATAAGGTATGGTGTATGGTTTAGGATATCCTTTCTTGTGTAGATCATTGTTCTCCTCTTGTATTTTTGCCAAACCATAGGCTGTCATTAAAGTGCTAGGGCTGAACATTCTCACAGGTAAACGAATATCAGACCTCAAGCCACTCAGAAAACAACTCAATTTACATGATTCGGATAGGCCTTTGACTCTATTAGATAAGAACTCGAATTGAGCCTTATATTCCTCTACTGAATCAGTCTGCCTCAACCTAGTTAATTGCTCCATAGGATCATCATAACTACTAGGTCCGAATCTCAACAACAGAGCCTTCACAAATCCCTCCCAATCAGGTAACACACCTGACTCATCCATATCCTGGAACCACACCAAAGCTTTTCCCTCAACATGAAACGAAACTAATTTCAAACGATGTTGAACAGGTGTATCATGAAATTTAAAAAACTGATTTGCTTTATAAATCCAACCTTGTGGATCTGAGCCATTAAACACAGGAAATGTTACTCTCACAGTGCTAGGAATAATATCACCTTGATGATTTTGAATCTGATTTTCCAGAGTATTTTCTGGCTGTTCTTCCTGAGATCTGAAATTATTTCCTTGTTGCAGGTTCACGGCAATGGAGGAAAATTTCTGCATCAGCAAATCCAGCTTGTCATTCACACACTGCATTTCTGCATCCCGTTGCTTAGATCGAACTTCAGCCTCCTTCTTCAGAGCATCAACTTCTGCTTGTAGATCCTTCAAACGCGTGTTAGACATTATTTCAGGATCTAGGCTACCTGATACCACTTTGTAACAATCTAATTGGACTGTGGAAATGAACTGAATATTATTTGCTATCACTGAATTCACAATGTCTTCTTAGAGGGAAGACTGCCTCCTAAACCAGATAGGGTTTCAATGATCAAAAGTAACCGCTTCTGCTTTTACAAGTTTATTTATAGTGATTCCCGTAAATGACTAAACTAGGCCTACAATTTCTATTATTACATTCAGCCCCATTACAAGTAAAAGAACACGTACGCATGCAATTAAACTAGGCCCACGGCCCATGGCCCAACTGCATCTCAGCTGACCCGGCCCAAGCCCTGCCGACTTCCAACTTTATTCACGGGAACCCTAGGTTCCCTTCACTCCCAGCCGTCTCACTTCACTCCCAGGCGTATCACACATAGAAACCCTAGCCCCATCCCAACCTCATCAGTCATCATCGTGTTGAGTCCGCGACCTCATCAGTCATCATCGTGACCCATCGCCGTCTCCGAGTCTCCATCGCCGTCTCCGAAGCTTCGTCGCCGAGTCTCCATCGCCGTAAACATGTTCGGTACTCTCTCTCTCTCTCTCTCTCTCTCTCTCTCTCTCTCTCTCCCTCTGTAATTGCGTGAGGATTAGAAATGGATTTATTGAAGGAAAATCTAAGTTGATTCTAGGGTTTTATGGGTTTCGTCTATCGCACCCATTTTCTCGTCTCACTCACCCTTTTGTCCCGTAAAGAATATTTTAAATTAAACACTCTTATTTGTTGATATAAATGAGATTTGTTGATATAAATGAGATTTGTTGATATAAGTTTTCAAATTATTTATTTGTCTGTGTTTGTGGTGGGTTTACTATTTTGCTTAAAGCAATGACAGTGTACCTACATGGCCCATTTTGGTCTAGATCTTGAAAAACCTCGGGTTGCAGTGAGTGGCCTTTTCTTAACAATTAACATGGCATATGTTTGTCTAAATCTAGAAGAACCTTCAAAGCCCAAGTGTACATGATGGATTTTGTTAGAAAGAGTTTTTTTTTTTTTTTCCACAGTTAGAAAGAGCTTTATGTCAAAGTACATGCAGTATATATTATTAAATTGTTCAATAATTTTCTGCACTCAGTGATCTTCATGGGTCGATTGATTGATAAAATTGTTCAATAATTTTGTTAGACTATAGTATATATATAGTATCTAATTCCAATGAAAAAGGAAATTAAATTAGTTGATAAAACATTAATATTATAATATATGGTATCTAATTCTTCATCCATAGATCAATCAATCATTTATTCATGAAATTAAACTAGTGTTTGTTCATTGCATAATGATCACTATGAGAAACGTTGCATATATGACCAGCTTCAATAGACTAGTACTATTACTCTTTATGCTTTGAAGTTCACGTGTTTTGGAATAGTTTTTTCTTGCATAAAACATGTTTCTCTCTTTTTTATGGTGAAAGAAAATGATAGACATATTAATGAACAAATAATTGACAAGTATGAGTACAGTAGCTAAATATGTCCCATAAAAAAATGTAATGAAATTAATGAAATAAATTTGGACATTTCCATGCTTTAGCCTTTTATAAGCTTTGGCGTTAGACATTAATGCGTAATGCCTTCTCCTTGGTACAAGCAGCAACCTAAATGGCATATTATAATTTCTCTTGGTACTTGTAAATTCTATATGAGTGTGCATTTGTTTCTGTATAGGGATACATGGGCTTTTTGTATTACTATTACCAGTCGATCAATCCAAAAAGATATTATAATAATTATTTATATTACCATTTTAAAATATTTGTTACATTTGTTATTGTATTGTTTTTTATTTTCTCATTCATTTTTTTGCTGTAAGTTTGTCCGATAAACAATTTATCTTGAGATGTATGTGTAATAAATAAATGGATATGGACATGATGACAGTACTGGAAGATCATTTGGAATATTCTCTATCTTCTTTCTTTCTGTCTTGTGGTTTCCTTTTTTACTCGGTGAACATTTTCTTTTCCTGAAATGGGTTTTTTTGTTGTCGTGTTGCGGTATATTGGGTTTTATATTTTCTATATTTTATAGTTTTTCATATATATATATATATATTTCTGAAGAGCGTGCTATATTTCTATATTTTTTCGTTCTCATTGTGTGCTTCTTTTGATTTTTTCTTTCAGAAATGAAACTTTAGTTATATATGCATTTTCCTTTGTGATTTTGTATCTCATTTTCTATACTGGATGCTGTTTTTTTTTCCTGTATATATTTAATCATCCAAAAAGCAATAACGGCGAAGAATAACAACAAAGTAGAACGGAATATCTTTATAAAAGCAGCGGCAAAACAGAAACGTACAATATGATTAATAACAGATGGAATATGATTTTTTATGCATATATCAACTTTGTATGTCTAGTTGGGTTGACTCGAGCATGATTTTCATTTTCTTATGGCTTATGAACATATTTTGAGCATGATAAAAAAAAAAAATGATTGATGAACTACTATTTGGAAGTCTCTATTCTTAGCATTCATGGTGTGCAAAGTTTTATAAGCAATCATTACATTGTTAATGATGAGTCTCCTATATACAATGCACACTTTGGTGGTTGGATATAATGGAGGGTGTTATGAAACTTAAAGAAAGGAACTACTATTGCAAAAGAGAAATAAGAAATTCTCTCTGAAACTCTTAAGAACTGAAACTTTCTTTCTCTCTATATTTTTTCTTATGAATTTCATTACAACTGAAGCCCCTATTTATAGGCTTTGAAATTACTATGCAAGTTACTATGCAAGTCACTATGCAAGTCACTATGCAGAATTTAAAATAATAGTGGTGGGGTCATTCACATAATTTAGTGGTGGGACAGGGGGCGGCTGATGATTTCGTTCGTTCATTACACTCCCCCTTGAATGACCGCCAATAAGAAATCTGCCTCGTTAAAACCTTGCCAAGTAAAAACCCAGTGGGAAGAAAAACCAATGGCGAAGGAAAAAGAGTACAGTCTTCTTATGTATCCACAAGTGCTTTAAGATTGCCTCATTAAAACCTTGCAGAGGAAAACCCAGTGGGACAAAACCTCAGCGAAGGAAAAAGAGTACAATCAGCACATTTACTCCCCCTGAAAAGTGCATGACAAAAGATCTTTGAGTCTTCGCATTCCAATGTTATGCACAATCTTCTTGAATGTGGAAGTTGGTAACGCCTTTGTGAATAAATCTGCCAGATTATCACTAGATCGTATCTGCTTGACATCAATTTCACCTTTCTCTTGAAGTTCATGAGTATAAAAGAATTTCGGTGAAATATGTTTGGTTCTGTCACCTTTGATATATCCTCCTCTGATTTGAGTGATACAAGCAGTATTATCTTCATATAAGATTGTTGGGCTATTATCGATCATAGGAAGTCCACACTTTTCCTGGATATGTTGAATAACTGATCTCAACCAAATACACTCTCGACTTGCTTCATGAATAGCAATGATTTCTGAGTGATTTGAAGAAGTAGCAGATAGTGTCTGCTTAACAGATCTCCATGATATGGCAGTATCTCCATAAGTAAATAAATATCCAGTTTGAGATCTACCTCTGTGTGGGTCTGAAAGATAACCTGCATCTGCATACCCAATCAATTCTGGACTTGAACCACGTTGATAAAATAATCCCATATCAACCGTACCATGAAGGTAACGAAGGACATGTTTAATGCCATTCCAATGCCTTCGAGTTGGTGCAGAACTATATCTTGCAAGCAGATTAACTGAGAATGTAATATCTGGTCGAGTGCAATTTGCAAGATACATCAAAGCTCCAATTGCACTGAGATATGGTACTTCAGGACCAAGAATTTCTTCATCGTCATCACAAGGACGGAATGGATCTTTCTTCACATCAAGTGTTCGAACAATCATTGGAGTACTCAGGGGATGAGATTTGTCCATATAAAAATGCTTTAGGACTTTCTCAGTATACATGGACTGATGAATAAAAATTCCATTTGGCAAGTGCTCAAGCTGCAGGCCGAGACAAAGTTTTGTTTTGCCAAGATCTTTCATTTCAAATTCATTCTTTAAATATATAGCGGTTTTTGAGATCTCTTCAGGAGTTCCCACAATATTTAAATCATCAACATAAACCGCAATAATGACAAATCCGGATTCTGATTTCTTAATAAAAACACATGGGCATATAAGATTATTCTCAAATCCTTCTTTCAATAGATATTCGCTTAAGCGATTATACCACATGCGTCCGGATTGCTTCAACCCATATAAAGATCTTTGTAGTCTGATTGAGTACATATTTCTAGATGTACTTGTAGATGCTTCAGGCATCTTATATCCTTCAGGGATTTTCATATATATGTCATGGTCTAAGGATCCATATAAATATGCAGTGACCACATCCATCAACCGCATTTCTAATCCTTTTGTAACAACTAGACTAATCAAAAATCTAAATGTGATTGCATCCATAACGGGAGAGTATGTTTCTTCATAATCAATCCCGGGTTTCTGCAGGAAACCTTGTGCAACAAGCCGTGCTTTGTATCGCACAATTTCATTTTTCTCATTACGTTTTCGTACAAATACCCACTTATATCCAACAGGCATTACACCCTTTGGTGTTTGGACAACAGGTCCAAATACTTCTCGTTTTGCTAGCGAATTTAATTCAGCTTCAATAGCTGTTTTCCATTTTGGCCAATCATTTCTACGTCGACATTCTTCGACGCTTTTTGGCTCACTTTCTTCATTACTTCTGGTAATATCAAGGGCCATTTTATATGAAAATATGTTGTCGACAACAGTTTTATTTCTATCCAGAATTTCTCCAGTTTTCATGAAATGTATTGAGATCTCATTATTTTCAGGTACCTGTTCCTCTTCAGGGGAAAATATTTCATGACACACCTCTTCAGGAGGTCCCTTTTTAGGAGATTTATACTCTTCAAGAGTTTCCTCTTCAGGAGGTTCTGGAATAGAAGATTTAAGCTCTTTAGGAGCACCAATTATATTTGTGGCCTGTATTGTGGGTACGTGTTCTTCAGGAACACCAAATTCATTTTGTATTCTTTTCCTTCTGGGAATTTTGTCTTTTGCACCAATAGGTCTTCCACGCTTCAGGCGTATTTTAGATTCACCTATTGCTGCTTTGACAATTTGTCCTTCAGGGACTTCAATCCTTGCTGGAGTATTAACAGCAGGAATATAAGATTTTACTACACCTTTAGTGTCAGTAAATACATCCGGTAACTGATTTGCAACATTTTGCAAATGAATAATCCTTTGAACTTCCCGTTTACATTCATTTGTAGGAGGATCAAAATGAGACAGGGTCTTATTGTCCCAAGTAATATCTTGTCGTGCTTCAGGCACCGACTTTTCTTTACCCATTAACGGAAAATTTGATTCGTCAAAATGACAATCCTCAAAACGTGCTTTAAACATATCCCCTGTAAGGGGTTCAAGGTATCTAATAATGGATGGAGAATCAAAACCAACATATATCCCAAGTCTACGTTGAGGGCCCATTTTTGTACGTTGTGGAGGTGCAATTGGAACATATACAGCACATCCAAAAGTACGAAGATGAGAAATATTTGGTTGTTGACCAAATGCAAGCTGTAATGGAGAATATTTATGATATGCAGATGGTCTAATGCGAATTAGAGATGCTGCATGAAGTATAGCATGTCCCCAAACAGAAATAGGTAGTCTTGATTTCATAAGTAAAGGTCTAGCGATTAGTTGAAGCCTTTTGATCAAAGACTCAGCTAAACCGTTTTGTGTATGTGTATGGGCAACAGGATGTTCAACATCTATTCCTATTGACATGCAATAATCATCAAAAACTTGAGATGAAAATTCACCTGCATTATCCAATCGAATGGTCTTAATTGGATACTCAGGAAATTGTGCTCGTAGTTTAATTATCTGAGCAAGAAGTCTAGCAAATGCAACATTTCTAGTGGAAAGAAGACAAACATGTGACCATCGACTAGATGCATCAATTAGAACCATAAAATATCTAAATGGTCCACTTGATGGATGAATAGGCCCACATATATCTCCGTGAATCCTTTGTAAAAAGGATGGAGATTCAACAATGACTTTTGAGGGAGATGGTCTAATAATTAACTTACCTTGAGAACATGCAGAGCACGGAGATTCATTGGGTAGAAATATCTTTTGATTCTTTAAGGGATGCCCATGCGAATTTTCAATAATTCGTCTCATCATTATAGAACCCGGATGTCCAAGACGATCATGCCAAGTCATAAATACTTTAGGGTCAATGCACTTCTGGTGCATTACCACATATGATTCAATTGTTCTCATTTTTGTATAATACAATCCAGAACATAGAGCAGGCAGTTTTTCTAATACGAGCTTCTGGCCCGATACTGTTTTAGTAATAAGAAGATGCTCTTTACTGCCTTCATTGGTCGTTTCAATATGGTAATCATTACGACGTATATCTTTGAAACTCAATAAATTTCTTCTGGATTGTGAAGAGAATAGAGCATCATCAATACAAAATTTGGTGCCATTAGGCAACACAATATAAGCTCTTCCGGAGCCCTCAATTAAATCCGCTGAACCTGATATGGTATGGACATAGGCTTTACTTAGTGTTAGATTTTGAAAATATTTCTTTTCTTTGAGAATTGTGTGAGTTGTAGCACTGTCAGCCAGACATATATCTTTATCATTCAACTCAGAGATAAAAAGCTCATCAATGTGATCCATGATTCTACAAAATATACAAAACTTTTATTACTGATAGAAAGAAAATACATTAATTGAGTGGAACACTTCCATCTCCAATTAAGTGTTCAATACTACCATCAGGATGATTAAAGAAATCAGATACATCAAGATGAGTAACGTCTACATTTACTGAATCTAATAAATCATCTGATGGTTCTACTAAATTTGTTTCATGCACTTTATTCTTTCCTTTAATAGAAGCTTGATATAAATCAGCTAAGTGCCTGGCCGTACGACAGGTACGTGACCAATGTCCAGTCATTCCACATCTATGGCACACCTCTTCACTTTTCTTTGAAGAATTATTCTGAGGATTTTTACCCCTCTCTGAATTGTACCACTTCTGGTGATATGGTATATTATAATCCCTTTTAATGTTGTCACTCCTGGGACCAACATTTCTATAATTTCTCCTACCACGTCCACGCCTCCGATTTCTTCTAAAGGATGCACCATTCACTTCTGGGAATGATGCAAACCTATTACCATTCACTTCAGGGAATGATATTGAGCCAGTAGGGCGTGACTTGTGGCTTTCTAATAAGAGCTCATTATTCTGCTCAGCTACTAGAAGACATGATATAAGTTCAGAATATTTCTTGAACTTTCTCTCTCGATACTGCTGCTGCAGGAGCACATTCGAGGCATGAAATGTAGTAAAAGTCTTCTCTAGCATATCTTCATCGGTGATTTTCTCACCGCATAATTTTAATACTGAGCTTATTTTAAAAAGTGCGGAATTATACTCACTAACACTTTTAAAATCTTGCAACCTCAGGTGCATCCATTCAGAACGAGCTCTTGGGAGGATGACAGTCTTCTGGTGTTCATACCTCTCCCTTAAATTGTTCCACAAAATATAGGGATCTTTTACTGTGAGATATTCAGTTTTCAATTCTTCATGAAGATGGTGGCGAAGGAAAATCATTGCTTTAGCACGTTCCTGCAGGGATGCTTGATTTCCTTCTTTAATAGTTTCTCCCAGGTTCATTGCATCAAGATGTATTTCGGCATCAAGTATCCAGGATAAATAATTTTTCCCAGATATATCAAGAGCAACAAATTCCAATTTTGTAAGATTTGCCATTTTCTACACATATAAATAATAAATATGTGTATCTCAGAAAATATATTTATAAATTCACACAGATAATCTTCAATAAAATATATCAAAGATTTCAAATAATATATTGAAAAACTTACAGAGGAATAAGGCCACTAGCTTCAGAATTGGTAGAACCGTCGTGCTGATAACGTGTTATGAAACTTAAAGAAAGGAACTACTATTGCAAAAGAGAAATAAGAAATTCTCTCTGAAACTCTTAAGAACTGAAACTTTCTTTCTCTCTATATTTTTTCTTATGAATTTCATTACAACTGAAGCCCCTATTTATAGGCTTTGAAATTACTATGCAAGTTACTATGCAAGTCACTATGCAAGTCACTATGCAGAATTTAAAATAATAGTGGTGGGGTCATTCACATAATTTAGTGGTGGGACAGGGGGCGGCTGATGATTTCGTTCGTTCATTACAGAGGGCAATACTTTTTTCAATCTGTCTGCTAGCACTTTTGATACAAGTAACAAGTTTTTTTAAAATACTTTACATAAGCTAATTTGTCTAAATCGCTAACATATGGATAAGTCCAGTTGTTATTTATTATATTGATAATGTGCATGTTATCTTCACATGACTTACTTACTCAATTTATATAATTTTTTTAGTAATATTTTAGTACTGATACTTTAATAAATGTAGAGTATGGCTGGAGAGAGAGATGGATGATCGACTTCTTTGGATTGTCGTTGATCAGGGTTTGATGTGTCGGGAATAAATGATGTAGAATGGTCCCACGGCAGCGCCAAAAGTTTCTTTTATTAAAATTAAGAATTGCGTCGTTGTAATTAAGGTGGAACCCCCACCGCATTGCTGCAGATCATTTTGTATATACAGCCATATGGAAGAATATAGTTTTTCTCGCAGCTATTCACAGTATAATGATCAGCCAAACAAGAAACAGCTATATGCAGCTATAATGCTTTAAAATGAGTTTAAAGCATATCAATGCTAATAATTAATTATTCTCCAATCTATTAAACCATCACCCAGAAATCAAGGTTTATCTAATCCTTTTTTTTAACTACTAATTAATTACTATCTAACCCAGAACAGGTATTTAAAAAAAAAAAAAAAGGGTTCAAATCCGGAATCCGGATCCGGATTTTTATGGGTTCCGGCCCGGATTTCAAATCCGGATCCGGTTTAAAATATCCGGATTTCCGGATCCGAATTTTTAAATCCGGATCCAGGTCAAGATACCCGAGTTTCCAGATCCAGAATCTGGGTGCACAGCCTTAATCAGCATGACCAATTAAAGGATCGATTCGGTAATTGGTTGGTAACGTATGATTTGGATCTTTCGTTTCGAGTGTTCATGATTGCTTTTGCTATGGTAATAATTTGCTGATGCCTGCGTACGTAAGACAGTAACCTGCCGGAGCCTATCAGTACGTCCACTGTGCTTACTATTCACATGTGAAAAATGCCATGGATCGAGGCCATCTTTCCTTGTCATTTGGCATCTCCATCCACGCATGCATGCATCTACTGTGTGAACAATTGATCGAACAATTGATCTGGACTGATTTGAACGGGTGGAATGGATTCGATTTTAAATTGTACTAGTTTAGAATCGGTTCTTGTAATATTAAAATCGGTTCATATCAATCTGGTTTCAATTATAAGTTTTTTAAAATTGGATTAGAAAATATAATATATATTTTAAATTATATTTTTTAATATTATATATACTTTTTTAATATTACATAATATATATAATAATATAAATTATAATCACATATAAGATAATGTGATTATAATCTAAAACATAAAAATTTAATCTTATATATATAAATTTAATTGATCATATATTTTAAACATAAAATATATATTAATAACATTTTATCATAAAAATCATTTAAATTAAAAAAAAAACTCAAAAAGAAAACTCAAAACTGGTACATAATTTTTTTTCAAAAATTCAAGAGAAACGATAGGGGTCGATTGGGCTGTCTCCAGCATCAAAAGCAGCCCAATGATGTTTGGGCTGCTTTTTGATGATAAATAAAATAAAATATAATAAAAAAATTAAGGAGATTCGGCCATCAGTCGAATGGAGCTGCCAGAGGTTGTGATGGCCGACACTACCCGCCCCATCTTGATCGGCGGGCTCCGGAATGGACTCATTTCGAGTTTAAGGCTGCCAAGGCTTTGTCGAAGGTTGCCGGAAGTCGCCGCTGCAGGGTGAACTCGCCGGAACTTGCCGTCACGATGAAATGTGCGGTGTCGGCCATCACCGCCTCCAGCAGCGAACTATTTTTCTCAAAGAGGTCGGTCCAGCTTTTTCCAAAATTCAAAACCAATACACATCGAATTGATTCTAAATTTTATAAAAAAATATATCAAACTCATGAACTGATTATACTCCTAATTTTAAATAACTTCCAACTATGCCAACAGAAACTGATACACGCAGCTTGAAGATTGAAATGGTTTAGAAGGCAGGCCATTTGTTGTACGCTTGTCTATTCTATTATGCACAATTATTTTTATGTATTTTACTAATATAATTAATTAAAATAATTATTTTATATTAAAAATATAATAGAATCAATCATATTAATAAAGTGGGTAAATGAGTACATAAAAATAGCAATACATAAAAAAATTTGCTCATGTTAATTATTCGGGGATTTATCGTGTGCTGTGTTCTAATTCCCAGCTATATATAGGAGTTCTTATGCTTCAATCAGTACCATAATTAACACGTTTGACATGAGTACATGATTAAATAGGAAGAATTAAGCCCATCATGCTTAATTTACTTGTATTTATACATTTCCACGTTTGTGATCTTGAAAGAAGTGATGTGTGATCCATGATACTCTTATAACTAACTAACCAATCAAATTAATATTTTAATATTTATAGATCACGCCTCAAATTATTCAACGACTTTTTATCTAATGAAGAAAGCTTTATCGACAATCAAACCGACAGAAACTGACCATGACGTGGAAAAGCACACTCATGATCAGAGCATGAGCTTGCCTTCAAGTCCATGCAAAACTCATGCAGTTCATCGAAACCCTTATCAGCATTAATTGCACACAAGAACAGATCAGTGAAGTGAAATGGGTTAATGTTATTGTTAAAGTCTATTGTAAAGTTAAAATAAATAAATTTTATATTAAATTGGCTAGATTTAAAATTATTTGGTTTTATTTAAAATTGTCAAATATAAAGGATTATTATTCACCCATTATCTTAATATTTTATTTTATTTTAATATTTAATATATTAAAATTAAATATATTTAATATATTAAAATTATTCAAACTTGCTAAAAATTATTTTTTGAAAAGTTTATTATTAATTAATATATTAAGTGTATAAAATTAATATTTAATATCTCAAATTGATTATTATTTACAAAATTAAAAAAAATAATTTATTATTTATTAAAATTAATATTTAATATATTAAATGTATTTACAAAGATTTTTAAAATGAAGGTGCAGTCACTGAAACCTCTTCATCTTCTTCTTTCTCTCTCTCTCATCTGCACTCTGACTCTCCGTCTCTCTCTCTCCACTCGAGTCAAGATGCCGATAAAAGCTCCAAAAAAAAGTCTGTTCCTGCTCCCACAATCGACGAACACAGCAAAAACTCCGAAATAGTATAGATTTTTTACATTTTTTATGAACACCGCAGAAACTCCGAAATAGTTTAGATTTTTTACATTTATTTATGAACACCGCATAAACCCAAAAATAAGAGAGAGAAGTGAAGAAAAAACATAAAATAAAAGTGACGGGATCTTGACAAATTTCTATCCCTGTTCTAAGAAGGTACGGTGAAAATGAAATAGATTTGCTACAATAAAATTAAACATTAATAAAGTCCTGAAACCATGATAACAAAATTAGCAACTCATTTTTCTTTAATAAATTAGAACAAAATTAATCCTTTCTAAGATGTTCCATTGATGGGGCCGTGAGTCCAAATTTTCCAAGATCAGAGAAGAACGATGCATCGAGCTAAAGAAAATAAAATCCAAATTGGGTGAAACTGATCTGATTTCAACACCGAATTCGTACCAGGGAGGGCAATAAAGGCATCGGTTTTATTTATAAATTATTTAGAAATTGGCTGAAACTGATCTGATTTCAGGCGGATGCTGTTCTTCGGCAAAGTTCGGGGGCGCTCCCTTTCAGGTTCCACTTTCACACTTCGCAATGCCTCCAGAAAATGCCGTGGTGAAGAGATGATGGGGGCGGGAGACGGAATCGAAGGAGAAACAGATGGGCATCAGATGCGCGCGGGTTCAATGATTGATTTTTTAAATTGTCTACGTGGCATATTAACATTGGCCTGGTGTGAAATGTGATTTTACACCCATCTGGAGGAAGGTTTCCTCGGTCTGGATATATGATAAATGCTTTTTCTATGTAAATAAAATGTACTAAAAACATACCATTAATGCATTCGCACTATAAAATGTTTAATATATATATATATATATATTTTATCGTTATTGAATTATTCTTAAAATTGACTCAATTTCCTACTTTATCATTTTTTTTTATAAGAATATAACCAAATATAATAATTCTATTTTAACATCATTTAAAAAAATTTAAAAATCTGAAATGGATTTTGGAATTTTTTTTCTTCATTTTGCTTAATGTGCTTGCGTTCGGTTTCCATAAATTTACAGTGCACATGTATTAACTTACCATTACGGTTTGTTGTTAAAACAGAAAAAAATGTAGAGGGGCAAACCTCACTATCTTTTCACTAATAACTTACCATTTCTTTAAAAATCTACGTTTCACTGATAATTTTTACTTTACCGTCCGTTCACTCACGTTTTTCTTACGTTTTATTTAAGTCCATTCACTCTAATAACTTACCATTTTCTTACTGTATATAATCTTTATATATATATAATGGTTATTTATCGAAAAATTTTATTTGAACAAAAAATTTTATTTTTTTATTAAAATTAACACTTTCCATCCATTTTTACTAAAATAAATACTGCATTTAATGAGAAATATTATTTTAAATACAATCAATTAATTCTATTAATCATTGAAATAATATTCTTGATATTAAATTTAATTACACCATTTCAATTTTTTATAATGATAAACTTTTCATTTAATTTTTTTTTATATAAAATAAATATAGAATAATAATAATAGTATAGAATGACATAATAATAGTATAAAATATATAACAATATATATAAATAAACCATTCATAACAATATAACAATGAAATCCTCACTTAGAGATGTTAATTTATATGTTAGAGAGTTTAATTTTATTTATGAAAATTTATTCCTATTATATGATTAATAATTTTATTCTTTAAAAATTATTTTATAATTTTAAAATAATTGTATTATTTATTTATTTTTTGAGATGATAAATATACGGTATATACAATTAACTATAATTATATTAAATTAGTAATAATAGACAATAAATATAATTAATATATTATATATGTTTGATATTTAATTGAAATATATATGATATAATAAATTTACATATTTAAGATTAAAATTTCATCTTATAAATTATGAAATAACATTCTTTTAATAAATTATAAACTACACAATTTATTTTTTTTAAAAATTATATTATTTCTTAAAAATAATCACATAACTAAAAAAATTATGGATGATTCAAGTTTATATAGATTTAGAAAAACTCAAAAACCAAAAACATAAGTATTTTAATGTCCTCTCTTTTGAGGCTGTGCAAAATGACGTAAATATTAAATCATCGTCTTAGAATTATAAAAATATAATATTTTGAACGAATATTTTATTAAAGTTTTAATTAAAATTATTTCAAACAAATTTGATAAAACTATAGATTATGTTTATTTATGAGACTATCTTATTGTTTTTATTAATATTTTTTTTATATAATATATAAAAACGTATAATTATTTATCATTTATTTAATTATAAATAATTTTCTAATTTTTATTAAAAATTAAATTAGATAAATGTATTTTATATGTTATTTTTATCTAATATATATATATATATATATAAATTTGGATTGTAACTCTTATTTAGTAAAATCTGACAACACAGACTCACATAATTGCAGCAAACAAAAACTACAGCCTAACAGTACTCATAAATATCTATATATACAGTAAGTGCTTTAGGTTGCAATCCAACGGTACTCATATATATATAGTACTTGACCAAGGTCAATTAATTAACGCTGCTTGCCTTGGTCAACGACGTGAACGTCACCGATGACCCCAGAAGCAACGTTCCAGTCTCGATCGTGAACGTGTCGTAACGAAGGAAAAGTTCCACCAGCATTACCCTAGACATTAGCACCACCAGATCCTTCCCCGGGCACTGCTTGTTCTCCGCCGTTGGATCATCAATCTCACGCCCGTTTGACCAGTAAACGTACTTCAAAAGCTTCTCTCCATCACCTACAAACCTATGGCCCACAAACTTCTCCGGATCATTAAAAATCTTGGGATCTCTTGTGGCGAATGTCTGATATCCGAAGATCATCTCGCCCTTCTTGATCTCAAAAGAAGCATCGTGGCTGCGGACCACCATATCCTCCTTTGCCTTACCGTATTGGAACGGAACCGGAGGTTCAATCCTCAATGCTTCGTAGACAACTGATTTGGTCAGAGTCATCTTCTCCAACGCCGATAAAGTGATCCCACCTTCGTCCCTAACAATGGTCCTGATTTCATCAGCCAACTGGCGGTGCAATTTCTCTCCTGCAGATCCGACCCACTTGATCAATGCAGGGAACAAGAGCTTCGATCCACCGAAAGCATTAAAACCCGCCATGAAAACTAGGTTATGGCAAGCTTCATCTTTGCTTATCCCAAAACCCTTTACTGCTTCATCCAAAACCGGCCCACTCGACTCGTAGAAAGCATCATACAGCTTCTTGTAGCTGGGTTTAACGAGAAATGCCGGTAGCGGAATCGTATGCAACAATAAATCTTCGAGGAAGTTAAACCATTTTGGAAGCTCTAGAGTGATCAATGGTGCAAGTTGGACAAACAACCACAAAGCAAGCAGTTTGGGTCCGCCGTCCGCTCCTAGCTTTGTATCTGAAGGGTTTCGACCACAGAAGAGCCTAAACACGAAGTTGAAGGACATGGCGTCACTAAGACTGTTAAAGTCCGCCTTGCCGCCAGCTGCTTTGTCGGAGACTTGTTTTTCGAGGTTGATGAAGAGCTCCGACAAGCAGTGTCGAAAAAGAGGGATGAATTTATTGCGGCGCGCGGCGAGAAGGGAGAAAAACCAACGCTTGAGAACATGGTGATCGGTTTCAGAAGGGTCAAGATAAGCACAAACACGGTAGCCGCCGGTGAAGGAGGTGGAGGGCATGAAAGTTCCATCGAGAACGTTCAGCTTTTCAACTTTGGAAGTGTCAAAGAGGACAGGAAAGCTAATGGCATCAAGGAGAGCTATAACTTTAGGGTTTGAAGCAATTAAGGGTCCGGGAGGCATGTTGGTTCGAAACACTGTGGATTTGAATTTTTGAATTCTGGTTCGGAAAAAGTTGTCCCGGCCTTGGCTGTAAAAGTAGTCATAACGGTCCCTGATCGCTCCGAGAATGGGAAGGCCATAGTTGCCGGGGATGGGCTTTAACGGGAGTACTGTTTCATGTGTTAATGTGGCCGGAGAATCCTCAAGCTGATCATGATGATCATACTTGGAGGGAGATGTTGAAGTCGAAGAACTGCTTGAAGCCATATTAGATATGGTTATGGATTTTTCGGGATGAACTGCGGTTTTGGTGTGGAGGGAAGGGAAAAGAGTGGTGGTTTTTATAATAAAATGGTGATGCTGCATGATGGGGAATCAAGGCTAGTACCATGCAATTATTTTTAATACTGCAAATTTGCTATGCCTTGCGTTTATAATGTGGGGGGAATATTTATAGCCCGCGAGGAAAATGTTTGGATTTTTTTTTTGTAGTGATTAAAAACGGTATTTGTTAATGATATTGTAATTATTTTTAAAATATTTAAAAGTATAAAAAAATATAAAATAAATAAAATAAAAAGGTAAAATGGCCTCGTCAAAAGAATTTCTCGGACTACAATATGCCTGAGTCTGATACAGCGTGATCCTTACCGGTAATATTGATATAGCACTTGAATGGTCATGAGATATATGTGAGTAGTACTATTTAAAAGTATTTACATTATATATAGTAACTAGACCTCGCTTGAATTCAAAAATGAGATAAGTTGAGATGAGTTGAAATGAGTTGAATTTATTTTTTAATATTATTATTATTTTAGGATTTGAAAAATGTGTGTTGGGATTTGAAAAATGTGTATAGGAATTTGTGTTTTATATAAAAAATTATAAAAATATAATAATAAAATGAAGATGAGTTGAGATGAGTTAAGCTCACCTTCGAATACAAACGGGGCCTAAAGAGTATTCTCGATAGAAAAGCTAATTTTTTTTTAAAATTGTATTTTTTGCATAATTTTCAAAAAAATTAGTTATATTTGATAAAATAAAAAAAAAAGTCAAAAAGTACACTTTATTTTTTAAAGTAAATAATAAAATTAAAATTTTCTCTACATTTAAAGAAAATTTTAATTTTACTATTTACTTTTAAAAATAAAGTATATTTTTTTATCTTTCTTTACAATTCTTTTAGTAGCTTTTAATCAAATATAACTAAAATTTTTGGGAAGTTGTATAAAAAGTATAATTTTAAAGAAAAATTTTAGCTACTTTGAAAGTACTCTAAAATGGCATGAAGCCTACAATATGACTGAAAAACAGTCAATGAAGTACATATTGATGCACAACTTCTAAAGCTTATCAGATTAAAAGTCTGAGAGACCAAGTACTGCCAATAACAATAACTAAAATCTCATTCTCACAGAGGAGAGAACTTAAATTCCACGGACCAAAAGGTTCGAGGACACTATTTCTCTATATAAATTTTCTCTATATAAACGAAATATACAAACCACCAACAAAACACAACAAAACAACAACCGACTAAAATTAGATTACAAAATTAGAAAAAGAAATCAACGCCAAGGCTGTTAGTGGTGGTGCGTGACTATCACACGCCACTCTAAGAGAGACGCCGCCACAAGGTAAGGATGTTTCGATGTCCCGGATTCGAACAAAACCACCACCAGCATGGTAGATCCACCAAAACGAGAATACAACGAAAGCACTGCCCTCAATCTGTCCCCGCGCATGAGGAGCACGCGTCTCGCCATTTTACAAAAGACTCCGACCGATGTCAAGATTGACGGACTTATAGAGCGATTTCACCACACGTGGTGGTCTAAGGACACCCATCAAAACCTGCAAACACAGCCATCAAAATTGTCGATGCCGAACCAAAAACTACCGACAACGAAAACCAAAATTAAGTGGCGTTCAGGAAAATAAGAAAGAAAAAAAGAAAAGAAAGAGAAGAAGAAGAGGAGGAGCCGGAGCTAGACCTCCGCTCCCCCTCATGACGATAGCATTTTTGAAAATACTAGGAGACGAAAATTGAGAGAGAGAGAGAGAGAGAGAGAGAGAGAGAGAGAGAGAGAGAGAGAGAGAGAGAGAGAGAGAGAGAGAGAGAGAGAGAGAGAGAGAGAGAGAGAGAGAGAGAGAGAGAGAGAGAGAGAGAGAGAGAGAGAGAGAGATGACCAAATTAATTGTTTTAATATTAGGCTACGATTATCGAGATTATACCATATAATCTATAACTAAATTAAACATAAGGATCAAATAAGAACATAAAATATTACTTTTTTATAACAGCTTGAAGATTTAACGTATCAATTTTAATAATTTAAAATGATCGAACTTCAACCATTCTATGTGCAAGTTAATATTTTGGCATCATCAATAACTAGATCAATCATAAGGACCAAATAAGAATATAAAATGTTACATTTTTATTTTTTTTTTTTTATAACAGCTTGAAGATTTAACGTATCAATTTTAATAATTTAAAATGACCGAACTCCAACCATTCTATCTGCAAGTCAATAATTAAAAATGCACTTACCTCTTATCTATCGTTACTTTATTACTCGTAATATATTTTTTTAAATATTTTTTAACATCCTTAATCATTAAAAAAAATTTAAGAAAATATAATTTCATTAATAATCACTTTCTTAACTAATATTAAGTAAAAGAGTTTTTTTTTTCTTAAAATTAAAAATTAAAAAAAGTAAAAAAATAGTGATAAATAAGATATAACCCTATCATTATTCTTATTCTTGTAATATATACTAGCTAATGATGTGAAGGATATAGCTAGGGACATGCCAGTGCTTCACCTAATAATAGAATTTTATTTTTTTTTAAAAAAATTCTTATTATAGTCTTAAGTGGAGGTCTGTATTATAGTCTTATTGATAAATAAGAAGAAAAAAAGAAACAACATTATTTTAAAAAAGATGTGATTATAATTTCAATTTTTTTTTTTATACTAAACTTTTATAGTTGTATTGTAGTCCTCAAAATGAGAACTTTATTTAGCATTGCTCTTTTTTTAAAATGAAGTATAAGAAATACATGGTGAATGAATTGTGTGTGAAGTATGAAGTATAACACACATTCAAAATATAAAAGTTAAAGAGTATGAAATATAATTATCTTTCCTTTCATTAAAAATAATAAATCAATTTACATGATGCTTTTTTATTGACACACCAGATAAAAAAAATGACGTATTGATCTACTTAAATAAAAAAAATTGTATTTAATGAATTTTTTATTAATATAATAAGTCCCAAGCTTGATAAATGGGGGTAAATAGATGCACTACAAGAAAATTGTAGTCAATTAATTTTAGTAAAATAATTATTTATGATTAAAAAGAATAGTAAATAATCTTTTTATTATAAATAATTTATCACAAAAATCCAATTTTCTTATCACAAATTTGTAAATAACATAATTATATCCAAAGATTCCTGGACCTGCACGTAATTTCGCAAACCATGCAATAACAAAAAAAACTTTGGAGATAGGAGTGCAAGGAATTGAAAACGTTGGCGAAAATAAGGGTTGAAAACTTAAAACTAATTGGAAACAACGTTATACTGTGGAGCAATTATATAGACATGATCTCATATCAATGCTGGTTTAACCCACGTACCGGTATTATCTGTCCTGCTTGTACAAGCAAGATATCATGAATAATGTTCCTTTTCTTTTGATTGCGTATAAAGTTAAACTACCAAACAAAAATCCAGAAAACAATACCAAGCTGATATGTAAAAGCATTAATCTCGTGCAATGCGTGCATGCATGTTTCTTGCAAAAAAATATGTTACATGTAGATATAATAACAGTTATTAAAAGAATGGAATCAATATGTGATCTGTTGCAATATTTTTATTTATGGAATATTATATATAAGTGCATTTAAAATATGGAATTTTTTTTTTTTTTTTTTTGTATATGTTATGAGATGAGTTTACGAGATAAAAGTTGAAAAAATATTGTTAGAATATATTTTTTTTAAATTATTTTTATTTTAAAATTTTAAAATATTTTTTATTTTTTTTATAAAAATTAAAAAAATTATAATAATTAGATGAAGTTAAATTAAATAAAATAAGAATGATTATGAAAATTACAAGAATAATTTAATTCCCAATAAGCGATGTTGAATTATTGCACTACGTACGTACCCTTCCTTAATTAGCTAGAGTGGTTGGCAGCTAGCTAGCTTCAATCTTTTCCTAGCTATTAATATAGAGCTGTGTTAGGAGACAACCCACGTACCGGCAGCCTCCTCACAGCTACAATACAGTTGCACTGTAGCTGTGAGGGGGCTGCCGGTGTGTAGACTACCCCCATATTTTCGCATTAATATATGATGTAGTGATAAACATCAAGTAATTGATTTGGAGGTGTGATACTCACTTTAGTTAAATGACACATACTCAATTTAGTTAAATTCAAACTGAATTTAATTTATAGAAAAAAAAAATCATAAAAGTAGAAATTCGTTTGAATAATAAATAACTCATACTCAATTAAACTCGACAAGACTTGATTAAGGCTCGCTTATTCATATTTGATTTGCCTCGTTAGCTCGACTCGATTATAATTTGTCCATAAATTATGAATATATATAATTTTTTTTTATATATTAGTATTCTCACACAAACTCGTGCTTCTACACATATAAAATTTAATAACATAAATATAGTTATCTTGAAAACTATATATATAGTATGTAACCCACTTACTTATCCCTAATCATTTATAATTATATATTGAATATAATTTATAATGATGTGTTAGTTAATTAAGTACTTAAGTGAATAATTATAGTATATGTATAATATATAATAGTTAGTATATAAGATTTGGTAGTTGTATTATATACTACAATACGTAACCATATAAAAAATGTATTCATAAACAAATTATAACTTTATATTTCAATATAAGGTTTATATATTAATTAAATTTTTATTAAATTTGATATTTTATTTTATAATTTAGTATTTTTAATTCTTCAATTCATTCAAAAAATATATATAAGTATAAATAAAATTCGAATAATAATTTGATTTGATTTGACTCGATTCAAGTTCGTTAAACAGTAAAAATCAAGATCGATAAATAACTTGACTCGAATCGAGATCGTGTTTGATTCACTTGAACTCAGCTCAACTTGATATTCTCTTAATTCGAACTTAAGCTCAAACTTAAATTATTTGAATCCAACTTGATTCGATAACCAAAAAATCGATTAGATTTTGGATCGATTACATCCCTCTGAGCACATATTCGTGAAAATGCCGCAATCAGTGTATTTCTTTTTCGGGCAGTGTTACAGAATGCTTTTCCTCAATGCATGTATGGCTGTTTTCAGCGCTATGCCATTATGTTATTCTGAGCTCGAGTTAATGCGTCTGGTATAGCCTTTAGGTAATTTTCGGATGCAGCAGCAGGCTTCTTTCCATTTTCTGATTTTACTGAGGGAAAATGTTTTAGTTACAAAGAGTTTATATAAATTAAATTTATAAATTAATATAATTTGATGTGGTATATTAGATTATAAAATTAATTTTATCATAAAATAGATTTAATAAATATTATAAAATCACATTAATTTGTAAATTTTTCTTTGTGTCTAATATAAGCAATGTGTGCCTCAATAATTATCAACCGGAACTCGAGTTTCACGTGAACTATATAAGGTTAACGGATGGGCTAGGGGAAGGGTGTGGGGTCTCTTCTAAATAAAGCTCAAAACGAAACATTACATTATAGTTATTCACTAATTAAATACATTATATCGTGTGAAAGTACACTTTAATAT
This sequence comes from Platycarya longipes, assembly GCA_036559045.1. Classification (NCBI taxonomy): domain Eukaryota; kingdom Viridiplantae; phylum Streptophyta; class Magnoliopsida; order Fagales; family Juglandaceae; genus Platycarya; species Platycarya longipes. The sequence continues at coordinate 6,572,356 of CM071793.1, read as the reverse complement.
TACTTCCTACATTAATTTCTAGAATTTTTGTCGAGTTTGGATTTTAGAAAGAAATATAATATAACGTATAAATAATTTTAAAATATTTATATTGTCCATATAGTTTTCATAACATCATTAAATACTCGGTAAACCTTATCTAATGGGCATCTATCTCTAATATCTATGCCTTCAAATTAGAAGTGCGAAAGCCATACTCTAACCGACGGAATTTTAGACGCAAACCGTCTATTCTAAGACTATAATCTGTATATCCAAAACCTGTGGATCAGTACAACTTCACAAAAAATATGTGAAATCATCCTTTGTTTTAAAATTCTAAACTAATAGAAAAAAGATATTTTCTCAATTAGTGGATCCAACGGATAAAATATTTAATTAAATAAAATAAAATGTAAAATCAAGATTTAAAGTCAAGTTAAAATTTATGCTTTAGGTCTCGTTTGAATTCGAAGGTGAAACGAGATGAGTTAAGTTAAATTTATTTTTTAATATTATTATTGTTTTAAAATTCAAAAAAAATTAACTTGAAAATTGAAAAAACTGTATTGAAATTTAAAAAACATATATTGAGATTTATATTTTATATGAAAAAATAAAAAAATATAATGATGAATTTGAAATGAGTTACGTCTTATCTTTGAATACAAACAGAGCCTAAATATCATGTAAATTTTCAACTATCTCAAAAGTTTAAATTTATAAAATAAATAAATTTAATGATTTATATTCTATTTTTAACAAAACTCAATCATTTTCAATGGTCAATGTTGGTTATCAATGATGAATTATCAATATAGACGTTACTCTCCTCACCATTATCTGCCATAATTACGCCGGCGAAATATATTCCGTGATCAAATTTACTTTTGATTCAGAAAAATAAGTTCATAAAAACACAAAATTAATTAATTAAAAAAATAAAAATAAAAATAATATATGATGTGTGATATATAAAGATGACAAGTCACAGAGCAGACAGCCCATGGCCCCACGTTGATGTTCATGAAATTACTGCTTATAGAATACTCAAATGGTCACGTAAGTGCCGTGTCCATGTTCATGAAATTACTGTTTATAGAATACTCATGTTCACGTAAGTGTGCCGTGTAAAACATGTTTGTTGGTAGGAGTGGTTTGAATTGAAAGATAAGATGAATTTTAAAAATTAGATAAAATATTATTAAAATATTATTTTTTAATATTAATATTATTTTAAAATTAAAAAAATTTAAATTTAAATTTAAAATTTTGAAAATTTATTATATTTTATATAAAAATTTAAAAAAATATAATAATAAATTTAAAATAAGTTAAGATGAGCTAACCTGAATCCAAACCGGCTATTCTCAACCCTCTTCCTTTCCTTCTCCCGAAAAGCCAGGACAAGTTTATTTTGCCACCTAGAAATGTGTACAACTCCATGATTATCACATGCAAGTAAAACTTGTGATGCATGGTGAATTTCAGAAGCAACCTGCTCATCGTCAGTAAACTTGTGATGCAATTCCATTTATTTATTTATTCAGAAAAATAATTATATTCCAAATTTTATCAGTGATCTTGCTTACAACCGTAAACAATTTTTTACATATGAAAAGCTTTAGCGTTTAAAATTGGGTAATGTTTTATTTATAGTTTATGACGGTGGAGAGATTGTACCTTTTTTAATATATATATATATATATACACACACACACACACACTTTATTAGGGGAGGAGGGAATAAGAAGAGAAGAAAAAATGTACACAACAAATGAAAAAACGATATCCAAAAACCAATTCTATATATGCTCATCCTTTGCCCAACATAATAAGATCCTGTTTACATGAATGCAAAGGATGTAGCACCGTCTGATTTCCACAACATATCGGGGAAAAAGAATGGAAATCCAATCTCCGGTCTTTCGGTTAGTACAGCCTAAAAGATGGTCATATCTGGGGGCGGTCCGTACACAGTATTCCAAGAAAATGGTACGACCCATTTACCACCTTCATTGCCTACACAGAACCAAGAATACAAAGTGAGATAAATTAGTACAAACTCAATTCAAATCATATTGCTCGAAGCAACCACATCCAAAAAAACCATTCTCCCTAGAGAAAATCTCTCTCTCTCTCTCTCTCTCTCTCTCTCTCTCTCTCTCTCTCTCATAAACGAGTATCTTCCAGAAAATCAATTCTACGTGAAACCAAAATAAAACCTCATAAAAGGAGTGAAAAACAAAGAGATAATCAAACTATTAAGAATTTTCTTCCAGCTTAGAGATAAAACTGTATAGGTTCGCAAAAGAACCCATGGCAAATATTTGGGTAAAGAAGATAGAATTAAACAGCTTAAACTTCCAAAGACTTGCAATTTTTTTTTTAAAGAAAATTGAATGGTGGAGGTGGCTGAGTGAATGCAAGGATGGATGCATCCTTAAGCTTCATAGTGTTTTAAAGTGCGTGCTGGTTTAAACATTCGTAAGATGCTAAAAACATATGCTCCACATTCTCAAAATTGGCAGTTAAAGAATCGCCATGATGATTACACCAAGAAGAAAGCTCCAAATGGAAAATCAAATTTTTTTACAGTTTCCATATGGCTATGTGCAAAGATTAAGCATATGCAAAGATTAAGCGTACGTTTGGGTACTGAGATGATCTCAAATGATCTATGAAGAGTAGTGAAAAAATAATGATAAAATATTAAATGGTAGTGAAAAGTAGTAAAAAGTAGTAAAAAAAAATTAATAAAATATTGAATAGTCACTACTGGGGAAGCATACCATGGAAATTACTGGAACTCAGCCTGAGAAGTTTGCTTGCAGCCTCGGCCAAATGAAAAGCATCTGCTATGTTGTCTCCTTCTGAGCAGTAACATAATAAGCAGGTGACTTTCAAACCTCTGGCCTGATTAACAAAGCAACACATTTTGTACATCAAACTCACCTTGTTCAGAAAACTGTACCTGCTATGCATGCTAACACAATTTAATTTTAATATCATCCCATATATTATTCAGCAAGAAGGGGAGGGGAACACTCAGAGAGAGACAGAGAGGATGAGAGATAATAGACTGTAAAAAGTGGACTCAGATCAGAAGTGTTCAGAACGGAGATGGGATGTCAGGCATGACAGATCCCCTTGATTGGCATTTAGATCCGTATGCTGTGTTATTCATATACACATGCATTGTAAGGTTGCGTTTGGATACTGAGTTGAGTTGAGTTGAGCTAAGTTGAGTTATTTATAATAGTAATGAGTTGAGATAGTGAAGTGAGTTTTGTAGGCCCACCTAAGATGAGTTTAGATGTGTTTAGATGTTAAGATAAATTTAGACGTATTTATGGAAAGTTGAAAAAGATGTGGGTACTACGTATAAAGAGGTGTTTAAGTGAAAAAAGGTTGAGACTCCTTCTTACATGTAAAGAGGTCTTGAGTTGAATGATGTTTAGTGATTTGGGATTTGTATGTTTGGATGCTGGGTTAGGCTTAAATTTAAACTCAACTCATGAAGTAGTAACCTTTTCTCATCTTTGCTTTCTTTAGGTTTTGTAGTTCGTATAAGCAAGTATGAACTCTACTGGAATATAAACTGGTGGCTGGCTCATGCATTACTTCACACGAATAATTTGTGAGAAAGTACATCCAATTTAATGTCTCACCTTAGGAGGAGCTTCCCAGCAAAAGATGTAATGTAGATATTTTTGTTCACAATCATAATAAAACAAACAATACCTTAAAACAAGAAAAGAGTGCAGCGAAGGGCAAGCTTGGGTAGTAATCTTCTTCTTCTAGGTCATCTTCAAAAGGAAAGTTGTCTTCCTGCGTGGCATTTCCTTCAGCTAAAGTGCTGAGATATTTCCAACCCCTCTGGTCCGGGTTGTATTCCTGGAGTCTTTTCCAATTGAGTTGCTCACAGTGATCATCTGTTCCATCAGCATTGGTACTAGACAAGTAGTACATCTGCAAGCCACTGATGTGATAAAGGATAAATCAGTTGTGGAAAAAATGGCGTAGGCAACAGGAAAGTCATAATTGTAATAATTGCTACTTTAAAAAAATGATAATGAGATGATAATTGCGGGCTTGCAGCAAAGCAGAAAGCCTGGACATTCTGCCAAAATATGTTTTTTTTTTTCGATAAGTAGTAAGAAATTTTATTGATATGAATATAAGTAGGCATAGCCCAAGTACACAGGAAGTATACAAACGCAAATGCCTAAATACATTCTTAGGGCTCTACATCAACGAAAAAAAATCATGCACAGTACTTCCATTAGGGACAATGGCTAAAAACCAAAGAAATAAAGTATGCAGGAAATAATTCTCAAGCTCCGCCATTGTTCGTTTTTTATCTTTAAAGCATCACGCATTCCTTTCTGATCAAATACACCACATCAGGCACAATGAGATCATCTTCCATGCTGCTGCTACTTGTGAGCATTCTTGAATACCCCTCCAACACGCTAGCACATCTATAACCTTTGGTGGCATAACCCACGCAGCATCCACTCTACGAAATATCCCATTCCACAACATTCTTGCCACCTCACAATGTAGTAATAGATGGTCCACTAATTCACCGTGCTTTTTGCATAAAAAGCACCAATCCATCACTATGATTCCCCTCTTGTGTAAATTATCTGTGGTTAGAATTTTTCCAAGAGCTGCAGTCCACACAAAGAAAGCCACTTTGGGAGGGGCACAAGTCCTCCATATACTCTTCCACGGAAAGACATTACCTTGGGAAGTCAACATTTTATAGTAAGCATTAACAGTGAATTTCTTACAGCCTACAAAGCGCCACTGTATCCTATCTCCCTGTGTGGTTATGCTTCCCATAGAGTGTAATTGATCGAAAAAATCTGAAACAGTAGACAATTCCCAGTCATGGTTAGCTCTGGTGAATAGGATATTCCACTGGGGTATGCCATGAGCCATATCAAGCAAGTCCGCCACCGACGCCTCCCTGTTAACAACAATGCTATAAAGAGTTGGAAAGACTCTTTCCAACGGACGCTCTCCACACCACACATCCTGCCAAAATTTGATTTTGGAGCCATTACCTATCACAAAACGGAAATTATTTTCGAAACACTGCCATCCCCCCCTCACTACCTTAGTACACCAACCCCCCATGCCTCACCGTATCTAGCCACAATAACTTCCTTCCACAATGAATTTCCCTCCAAATTGTATCTCCAAAGCCATTTCCCCATTAGTGCTTTATTTAATATTCTCAAATTTTGCACTCCTAAACCTCCACTAGATATTGGGGAACAAACTTTATATGAATTTTCAGAAAGCATGTTGCCACAAAGAAAGTAAAGGTGTAGCTGAAAACAATTTTCAGAAAGCAGATAGAGCTGCAAGATGGTTGGTAGAGAGAGACAGAGAAATAGAGGCAGTACTCACACTTCATATGAATTCAATGCTGTACACAACAGCTCAAGAGATACCGAAATTGCAGGACTTCCTTTCTTTCAGTAACTAAATAGTGAGATATCAGATCACTAGTTTTACTAGTAGAAGCAAGATACATAATAAGTCTTATTTCTATATGCCGATGCTTAAGTCCAAAAGCTCATTCCCAGTCCTTGCAACTTCAAAGACTCTGGTGTTACTTGAACATCCGTGGACCATTTTTTTATGAAGGAGTTTACTGCAAGTATACCTTGGGCAATTCAAAAGGAAGTTCTCCAGTCCGATGCCTCCTAAAAACTGTTTGCACAAAAGGATTTAAAACTTAGACTTGGAGGGAGCATAGTGCCAAGACTAAGATTTTTACCATTTGAGCCAATCCTAGACATCAACAAAGTCGGAGTCGGAATCCCCTAAATCGACTACGACTTTGACTTTCTCTGCGTTCGAATCCAAATTGCGACTTATGTGGCTCTAATCCGACTTGTCGAATTTGGGCTTTTATTGAAAATTTTTGTTTAGCTTCATAAGTACATTTTTTTAAAAATAACTTTTTGTGGGCTTTCAATTTTCAAATTTTTCAAATTGAAAACTAAAACTAAACCATTCACTGTTGCTTTAGGTCAATTTTACTAAGAACACAACCAAAACTACAACACTAAATCATTCACTGTTGATTTACTACAAGTTCAAATTAAAAAAAACCATAATCAAAACTAAACTATTCACTGCTGATTTACTACAACTTACAAGCCAAAACTAAAATAGAAAAAATTAATCATTCATTGCTAATTTAATACAAGCCAAAACTAAAACAAAAGTTACACAACCAAAACTGCTGAAACACAGCCAGCCACCAAATATTGTTACTTGTTCCCAACCACAACAACCAACTAAAAAATTTAAATTAATTACATGTTCTCATTCCAACAACAATCAAAACCAAATATTAGACTTATTTCTAGTATCTAATGACATGTTATTATAATGCAGTAAATTAGTATTATGTATTATTAACTTATTATTCTAGACTTATTAGTTATTTTAACAATAGTGTTTAATTTACTAATTATAAACTAGTGCCTAACTTATTTCTGACTTGAATGTATACTAGAATTTCTAGTGTCTAACTACATGTTATTATCTTAAATAAATTAGTATTATATGTTATTAACTTAGTATACTATATTTATTTCAAAACTAGCACCTAACTTATTTCTATACTTGATTATATATGGTAGTAATACCTTTTTTTTTTTATAAATATATATCGTAGTAATACTATGATATTTATATATACTAAACTATTATTAAGCCCCGTTTGGATAGTGAGATGAGATGGGATGCTTTTAGATGAAAATTGAAAGTTGAAGAAAATATTGTTAGAATATTATATTTTAATATTATTATTGTTTTGAAATTTGAAAATTTTGAATTGTTTATTATATTTTAGGATGAGATGAAATGAAACAGTTTATATATCCAAACAGGGCCTTACTCCATTTATATTATAGTATAAATATGTTATTATATAAAAATAAGCTCATGCTAGTACATTTACTTTATTGAATTTTGTGTACATGGGCTTTGCCTATTTTACGAATAAAATACTTTGATTAACGTTTAAAAAAACAAACTAGTATATTATTGAATTTAACCATATAAGTACACTAAACTTGAGTAAACTATATAAGTTCTAGTTATATAACTATATAACTGTACTAGTATATATGATCAATATATAGATAAATACATTTTTTTTACAACATATGTATAATATCGGAGTCGGATTCAGAGTCATAATTGGAGTCGGAGGGGAAAGTTGGGGTCAATGTAGGACTATAAAGTCGAAGTCAGATCGGATTGGAGTTGGATTTGGTCCAGCAACACCTTCGACTCCGACAGAAAATTAGAATTTAAAAAAAAAAACAAAAAAAACTGACTCCAACTCCAACTCCTTTATGTCAGAGTTGGAGCAGTGCCAGAGTGAGAGTCGGATATTTGGATTTTTTCTCAGCCCTACCTAGGAGTTAAGAATAATTTATAAATCCACATAATTAGGCAAAGCTCAAGTATAAAGGGAGGTGTTACTTGACATCCTGGAATGCTTAGTTACCTTGGCATCCAGATGACCGAATCACAATGTGATGGCTAGTACAGAATCCCATAGCTTTTAATCATTCTGAAAAAAATAAATAAAAGCATGAATACTGAGCCATACCTTGACATATCAATATCTCGCCACCTTGCAAAGTCTAAGCTAGATAGCACAACAACGTCCTTCTTTCCACTAGCAGCAGCAAAATCAGCCAAATTTTTTGCGAATTCAACCATCTTCCCCTATTTGAATGATCAATTATACTTCAGCACTGTCCTTTTAAGATAGGTAACTAGATGTACTATACATAACACAGAAGCACCACGAGCACAGCCATGACAAAGTACCAAACAAAAAGAATAAAGCCTTTTATCAAATTTCCAAATATAATTGGACTAAGTACACAATGATAACAGATCAAGCAGAACGACCAACGAGAAAAGTATTAGGTGCTCATTAACTGATCCTAAAAGGCGAGCATTACTACTAGCAAAGTTGACTTGTTTAATTATCACAAAAGACATATTCTTAACAGGCCTAATGTCTAATTATCTTACTTACAAAAAAAAAAAAATCTAAACATCTCATTGAACTCGTAATATCACCAAAAAACTTCTATAACGTTGCATTAGCTCATTCTCAAACATTGAAAAATATGCAGAGATAAAACATAAATATGAGAAAAGAAAAAGGAGCAAAAGCCGTAACCTTAACAACGGGGGATCTTTGTTGGAGAAGAGTAAACCCATTAGATGATAAATCATAAGCTGAAAACCCAAACTGAAAATGTTACCCTATACATTCAATACATGGCCAATGCTTTTTGAAACCAAAATGTCCATAACGAGCAAGAGAGCAACGGCACCTTCAAGAGGAAGAGCGAGCTCGCCTTGGGGAACCGGCCCATACGCGTCGTTCCCTACACAGGGAAGAACGTTAGGATCATCCAAGAACCCAATTCTCTCCGCTCTAGTTGATGATACCATAAGATCCACTGCCAGCTGCCCCACATTTCCAATCGACAACGCGGGCTTAACCGAAACAATAAACAAATGAAGCAAATAAGTTAAAAACATCCATACTATTTCCCATCCTCCTTTTGCTTTCTGAGAAAACAAAGCAAATGGGGAAAAAAAAAACTGAAGTTTCACAAACAGCTTACTTCAACCTAACAAAATCATATCATATAAGAAAAACCCTAATAGTTAAAATACGAACCAAGACAATAGTGGAGCACTCCTCGTGAAGATGCTTTCCCTCTTCAACAATAAATTCCATCTTAGAGCGGTAAACAGCGAGTATGGAGATTGGGAATCGCTCTTCACGGATCAGTACATTTAGGCGAGACAGTTCATGAGCTTGGAGAAGAAGCTAAGTTTCGGGCCACGGGCCCAGGATCAAGTTTAATTCTTGGGCCTATATTGGGCCTAAGATTAGAGGCTCGATTGACGGATTGATAAAAATGGACCAGATTGAGAGAATGCACGGTCTGTTGCCCTGGAGTCCTGGACTCCCAAAAATGCATATTATAGATTTATAAAAATATTATTTGTATATAGTTTGTATATTTTTTACATATATGTTGTATAAAAATATTATTTTTACATGTTCTTTAATTTAATTATTCTTGTTTTTGTATTTTTTTTCTCTCTTATTATATTTTTATTGGTTTTTTTTAATATTTCGACTTGTCACGTCATCGATTTCGTAAAAGATATGCGAAGTCGTGTACTTCTAGCTTTGCTGATAGACTTATATATAGCAGCGCTATCTATAATCGTAATAATTAAAACAATGATTTGCCTAATTTCTTTAATTGTATTTCTGATATATTATATATATATTTGTCTAATTTCGGCCCTTAAAGTCAATATCCACACTAATTAGTTAACAACAAAACTAACTGATCATGGTTGTATATCTCTTTCATTTTAATATAAAATGCTCCGTACATATATGATCATTAATTGTCTTCATTTCGGGGAAAAAAACAAAACATTGCTCATTTTGTTCCTTTAAATTCGAAATAAACTTTTAGATGATCATAACTTATCCCCAATTCCTACGAAATTATCGTACAGGTACCCATGCAAAGTATATATACATATATAATGAAAAATGATATTTGTAAGCGGCAAAGCGTACACTTGCATACGCGTGATTGATGTGGACAAATTAATAAAATGGTGCGTGGCTCTCTCTTCCTCCTCTATTCCAAATTTCGTTTTTTTTCCCTTCGCATTTTCTTCTTTGTCAAAATGGCATCCCAACTCGTGCAATAGTCATTGTCTTCTTCTTCTTCTTCGCATTCTCGTTGTCGTCTCTTCATCTACGTATCTTCTTCTCATCTTCCTTCTAATTAGGCAATTATTGAAGACTAACTAATTCTTTCATTTGTACTTGCCATCATGTGGTCATCACAAAATGTGCGAAGATTCATGATTGATAATATTGAAAAAATGTTGGAGAATGGTGACTGTTTGGCATTGTTGGTTGAGAAAACTATGACATTGCAAGGGAGCATAGTTCATTTCAGAAGACAATCTCATAGTTTTAAAAAGTACTTTATGGTACCGTTACAACATTTTCCTTTATTTATAGACATTACCCAACCAAAAATTAAGCAAAATCAAACATAATAGTGTATCAAATAACCCATAAAAACTAGTGAGAAAATAATAAAACGGTACGTTTTATTGAGTCTCTCTTCTTCCTTCATTTCAAGTTAATAAACGGTGCATTTTCTTGGAAAATTAATTCACCTCCTTTTTCACTTTACTTAAGTGCTCCTTCTTCCCTAAACAATTTGGATTGTTCTACTTCAATTCTCTAACCAGCCCCTTGCACGATGTCTCTGGGTTTAACCAGGTTGAGTTTCTGATGAGGAATTAAAGTAGAGCTGTTGGGACGAGGGAGGCAACAACAAAGGATTTCGTGTTTGATTTTAGTTAAGAATTACAGAGGATCTCTTTGTCGACTAATGAGCTCTTTGATGGTGGAAAAATTCGACATTTCACACCTCCTTCTCAGCTGCAAATCGGTAGAAAACTGGAGGTGTACATAACTCCAAACAATCCTCTTTTAATGTCTTTAAAATCGCCCAGATAATAGGGGAAGAAGACATTTCTGGATGTGTTCTCACCTCACTGGAAGAAAGATTCCGACCCTCAGGCTGCCTCCGACATCGCCTTCGATGACGACAATCTATTCTCTCAAGCATGAAAGGTACACGACCACTTTCCCTCTCTTTTATCTCTCGACAGACCCTCAGTCGAAATCTCTCTCTATCGCGGCTAAACAAACTTTCCGTCTCATTTCAATTTTGTTGTTCTTTTTTTTTTAACCATGTCGACTGAAATGGCAGCCGTGTACGCAAATGGTACACCACAATATGTGTATCTATCACTACTCATATATTATATATCGATCATATAATATATTGCATCACACATGCATATATGTGATGATCTACTCAATTTCATGATGTAAAAGTATATATTAATGAAATCTTTGATTAAAATGCAGTGGGGCAATTTACATCGATATTTCTTATAGTCATGATCTCTGGCTATATGTGATAATAACCCGGCGGCCGGAATCAATGGATTTGGTCATTCTGCGTGAAATTATATTTATATATTATATTATTATAATTAGATGATGGAGACTAAATATTGGACTTCAGAGAAAAAAAAAATCCAAAATATTGGAATTAATAAAAGTCAAAATAGTGACCTTTAACGAATAAATGCACTAGTACTCTTAAACGTACGCTAGCGAGCAAGTCCTCCAAAACTGAAGAGGAAGTATGTATGTATGTTGATGGAGAGGCTTGATCGAACACGAGATATTATATATAATTAGCGAACTGTATTGGCGCCTAATTAGTTATAATGCAACAAATAAACGTCTGACTTCAAAATATGACCTAAAAATCATTATGATGATCCATATGTCAAAAGTCTAAACCCAGCTTCGGTACTTTCTTTCATGTGAATAAAAGAAAGTGATATTTTACCATCCACATATATATATATATATATATTTATAATAAAATAATTATTTACAGTTAAAATGAGTTGTAAATAATTATTTGATCGCAAATGAATAATCACAAAAACCTAATATGACCACAAAGACCAGCTATAATAATATATATCTCAAGACCAAATTCCATGATTCCCTGTTATAATTTGTATTTATTCGCTGGAAAAAAAAAATTAAAAAGATTAAAAAGAGAAGAAGTTAATTAGAACCGTTAATGGAGGAGGGTGTACGCGAGAAAATTTGTGTTGGACCCGACCTACCAAAGTCGACATAATTACAAGGGAAAAACTAGGCATTTTCTCTCTAGATAAAGCTAGCTGGAATGCACTGATTCCTGTTTTTTTCTTCTTTGTTAAACATTAAGAAAATGCATTTATTAATGTTTAACAAGAAAAAAGATTACATTTCTTGGTGTTTAAGAAGGAATAAATTAGGATTGAATCCGTGCATTCCATCTGTAGATCACCATCAATTTTCATAGAAGCATCCTTTCTAATTTCTAGATTGTTGTTTGAGGATCTGATATGGTACACTCAAGACACTTAAAAAGTATATATCAAGTTATGTCAATTTATATATTATAATTATAAGATCTATTTATGATTAAAATATTTTTAATATTTAGTACATAAGAGATGTTACTAATTAAAAAAAATGTAAGTCAAGTTATTTTTTGTCTTCTTTCAATGCATTTGGAGCCACTTCAAATTGGAATCAACTTCAACTAATTGGGTCTGATTTAATTAATCAGCTTGTTTGGATGATATATTATAAGAAAAATAGATATTTATGAGAAATTATTTACAACGAAAACAAATTTATTATTGGATAGAAAATAGTTATTTTGCTAAAAATAATTAATCACAAATAAATAATTTTTTTGCTAGATAAATATTATAGGTACATATAGTACTAGAAGGGCGGGTATACACTTACACGAAATGTGAACTCCTACTGCTCTAGCTCTAGCACGTACTCGCAGTTAATTAAGATTGTACTGTTTGGTTGTTGTACATATTGATGAGATTTCTTATTATTTTTTTAGATTTTTATAAAAAAAAAAATTTAAAATTATTTCAAAATATTGCATACATTTTAAGCTAAAAAGTTAATTAAACACATATCAATTTAAAAAGTAAAATACAGTTTAATAAGAATATATATGTATAAAATACTATTATTTACAATTCAAGCTAGCCAACTCATTTCAACATCCAATCCGGTCATTTCTTTAATTATTTTATCTTTTTATATTCTAATAAGATATTATAAGTACTGCTAATATGGAATTTTGGAAGAGCGATACTGATTTTGCTAAATAAATATTTGCATATATAATTATCATGTAGTTTAACAGCTAGCAAGCTAGATGTATTGACACTTCATGCCTAGCTATATTATATAATACATATCTTGATCAGCTAGCTTCCATATTGATACGTGTTGATTTGTGGCATAATATTTCAAAATTATAGGTATCTGCAGAATATATTTGTTGGCTGCTTACGTAAATTAAACGTGCTTTATGCTCATGATCACGGATTACCTGACAAGTTCCAAAAAGTGAAATCAATTGCAATAAACAAATCGTATGTGCTTGCGATCTGATTCTGTTCCCTGGCAGCTAGCTGTTAACAATCCGTTTCTTTTTTGTGAACAATTATTTGCTGATCATGTTATAAAAACGTAGTACGTACAGATCATAGATTTGAGTCATTTGACTAGCACTAGTACTATATATTATATAATACGTTTAATTAATTAGCTTATGGTAAATTATGTTTGCTGGCATTTGAACGTGACTGCTAATCAGTGGACATACTCCAAACTAATCGATAATCATAATATAATTAATGCATCAATCAAGGGCATGAGAGGGTTGCTCCCCATTACCAGATTTTCAATTTTTTTAGCAATATCTGATCATTGCGTGTTCAAGTTACGTATAGAAAATCATGATCATCAGAAATTGTTTCTCAACAATCTGGAGACGTTATTATACGTGTTTGATGGCTAGCGACCAAACCCTAAAGCATATGCATGCGTAAATTAGTTTCTTCGGTAGAGACGACTAGTCCTCTCGTGCGAGTCAAATTAACTTTTCAGAATTCTGATTCACATGAAATCTGATTTTCCAAATCTTCGGCCAGCTTATCGCTATATATATATAATGCAGCAGTTTGCATTATTAATTATTCGAAAATATATATCGACTGATTTATTTATATAAGGTACATCATGATCAATATGTATGCATGAGTGTGATCGTGCAAATGTGTTTCTTGATTAACCGGATAACCATGCACCAAGTAGCTATATTTCTAGATCTAATACGGCGATGCTACGAGTTTTACATGATGATCATCTCCTATATTAATTTATATTGTTGGGGTCAGGGGCGCATCAACACTACTAATTTACCCTAATTCTGGTTCCTTTTGCTAATTACTTCAATATTGTTTTTTTTTTTTCTTTATTTTCGGATGATCATCTCTTCTATCTCACGAATATGATCATTGAGAGAGCAAAAGGCAGATCGGGCAGTTGCACCAAGTCAACTTCTCTAATAAGAAAGGTGGTTCAAATGCTTCTTACTTTATTATTATTTATTTTCTGAGCACTTAATACTCCTTACCTACTGGTGACATTTGTATGTGGAACGATTTAATGAACATAAAAATAAGTCTCAGCTATAATTTGACTCTTTTGATCCCACCATAGCAAACTCGATCGTGTTCACCAAATAATAATAATATAACTAAGATATTGGTGACGCATGGAGTATGATATGCTTTTATCATGATCAGCTAATCGCGCGACCAAATTCATATATATATATATATATATATATATATATTAAAAAAAACTCATTAAGATAATATGATCTGCGAGCAAACAGATTATTTATATCCTATTATATTATGGAAAGAAATCATTTATTGAAAGAGGACTGATCCCCACCTCTTTCCTTTTATATTAGCCATCATTTTCCATAGCTTAATTTTGGGCATATGACTGCCCAATAGAGAAAGCCAACGTGCATTGTAACCCATGTAGTGGGTCCACAAAGAGCAATGTGGGGACCATAGAGACAGCCAAGTGTCAGGTCTCGTCGACAAACATTGTCAAATTTTAGGGAAGAGCTCGACCCGCCAACGTTTTGCTTTGGCTCATCTTCATTCCAATCGTCAGGCTTATGCTTCGTGACCTTTGGGGTTTCTACGCGTGTCAGATAACCATAGCTGAACATAAATCTAAGTTGGATAACGTGTCGAGAGGAAAACGTTTGGGTGCTTTAATTTGGGGCAATTTGGTACGGAAAAGTATGTAGTTGGATTTCATAGGTGAAGGTCGCTGTCAGGGAGTCTAAAGTCTCACCAACCTGTTACCGTAGGTGGCGGCCATTGGGATTGACATTTTGGGCACGAGCGAATTCGAAGCAATCTGGATTTTGGCGCGCTGCGACGCCCAAGCTGACTTTTGGGCTGAATTTAATCAAGCACATCTCATTAAATTTACTCTCCGTTTAAATTTGAAAATGGTTTAATTTATTTTTTAACATTATTATTATTTTAAAATTTTAAAAAATATATTAAAATTTTAAAAAATATATTAAAATTTTAAAAAAAATTTATATATTTTATATAAAAGATTATAAAAATATAATGATAAAATAAAGATGAATTGAGATGAATTGAACTGAGTTACGAATACAAATGAGAACTTAATTATAATAATTTTTTTTGAATTTTTTTATATAAAATAATATAAATAATTTAATTTTTTTTAATTTTATATTAAAAATAAATTTTATTTTATTTTTGTTTTTATCTTAACTCATCTCATTTTGTTTTATTTATTTTATTTTTATTTCATTTTTTAAAGTAAATGAAGGCTAAAAATTAGTTGAAGAAAATTATCCGAACAGTGAGCAATGAGCATGATGTCGTTCACCAACTGGTTACTTGGAGACAAATAATGTTTTCCTGTCACGTGAAAAAATATATATATATTTCGAAATATATGAGCGCCCAAAAATTAAGCAAGTTGGATAAGGAGATCAGAAAGATCAGTTGCAATTGTTTATGTAAAGTTATTCTTGCAAAACAAGATCATCAAAAGCTTTACATGACTGCAGAATCATCGAAAAATTCAAAGCTTTTTACGATCATTATTATGTAACAATAATGGATCAGATTGATCATGCACCGGTAATGACATATGATTAAGGCCTGATGACAGTCTTCAAAAGCTGTTTTATAGATTCAATCTTGATCTGGATATACATTCATATTGAACTTCTTTTTCTGCAATTATGTTCCTTCTAAAGTCAAATACATGATTAATTATGTCAATATTGCAATTAATTAAGCTGAATGCATGCCCGTCCGACAGCGAGGCTAAAGGCATGACAACGTCCTCCTGCATTGTATTTTTTGACCTAATGAAACAGCACATGATACTCATGGCTTTTAGGATTATATATATATATATATATGTATGTATGTATGAAGGCTTACTTATAAGAAGTACTAAAGGTCGAAAGATTATAAATTCTGGCGTCCAAGTTCATTACTAGGTATGGGTGCACGTACTAGCTAGCTAGGGGATTAGAATTTCGATGATGTTCTGTTTTCGTTATTTTGATTTCTTCCTAATATTTCCCCACTATCGTAAAGAATAATATTTCAGAGCTACTCGTAGCTGAGTCCTGGCCTAGACGTACTAGTGATCTTGGTGTATTTCATGTTAGCATGGTAATTACTAATTAATTAACAGCGAAATAATTAACGTTTTAGCCAAACAAAATTCAAAGACTGCGGGGTTGTATTTTCTGCTTATTAACTTGCCGCTTGGGTCACCTATTTTTGACTACATGTAATGGAAGACGCGCGACCTTATAATAAAAAATATACAATAAAAATATAAAATAGCCCTTATTAAAAATAGCCCTTACAAAATATACAATAAAAAATTTTAAAAAATACAATAAAAATATAATAAAATAAAAAACACAATAAAAAAAACATAATAAAAAACACAATTAAAAAATAAAAACATAATAAAAAATAAAATGAAAATAATTTCAATGGACTGTTCGGCCCTCAGTCGAATGGAGCCTCTGCCGGCCATCCTAAGCGACACAAACGGACCCATTTCAGGTTTAAGACTATCGGGAGAAAGCGCAAGATTGCCGGGGTTGCCGTCGCAGAAATAAGGTCGTCGGTCTCAATGGCATAGGCGATGACGCCACTGGTGGCCGGTGGTGTTGAGGACTGATTTTGTGAGGGGCGATCGACCCCAGGTTTTTCCTAATCACTTAACTACAAAAATTATTTTACCATGGACCGATGCATTAGATTATTTAATTAATAAATTTTTGTTAGTAATAACATAAAATATATCATATCAACTTAAAAAGACCGAAAAGAAACAAATTGACGGATTCATTTGTTTTCGTAAATGAGATAAATAAATTGAGATAAAAATTAAAAGTTGAATAAAATATTATATAATATTTTTTTTAATATATATATATTTTTTATTTTGAGATTATTCTAAAAAACTAAATTATTTTTTATTTTATTTTGTGTGAGAATTTAAAAAAATTATAATGATTAAATGGAATGGAATAGAATCATGGGATGAGATTATGGGTGTAACTAGTCCGATTCGATTCGATTTTGGCTAAAATAAAGAATCGAACCAAAACCACCGATTTTACAAAATGAAAAATCGATTACGCCCCAATTATCCCTTAAAATCGGTAGCATCGATTTTACTAGTTCCGGTTCGTTTCTGGTCTGGTTTTTCAATTTTAATTAGTGGCAAATTTCTAAAAACAAAATCTATTTTTTGAAAGAAAAAAACTGGTTTAAAAATCTGTTTTTATTAAAAAAAGTATAGTTTATTGTAAAAATCTGTTTTAGTAAAACAAATCTACTATATAAAAAAATCTACAATAAAAAATCTGTTATAAAATAAAAATTGTTATATATAAATATATATAACTGCAATAAAATCTGGTTTAAAAAACTGTTATAAATATATTTAAAATAAATTATCAATTAAATTTCATGTTTAAAATTAAAATTTTATTTTATAAATATTATAACATTATTTATACATAATTATAATTTATGTTATTATATATAATATAAAAACATATCATATATAATATTTAAAAAAGTAATTTTAAATATATATGTAATACAATCGGTCCGGTTCGGTCCAATCCAAAATTGCTCGGAACCGGACCGATACTTATCGATTTTGTATTTTTAGAAACCGGTCCTGAATTGGATTGATTCAAAATCGGTCTAACCGATCCAATTTGGATTGGTTCGGGTCAGTTTTCTATTTTTTTTTTACATCCTTAAATGAGATGAGATGTTAAAATAAATGGGGCCTAAAAGGCGGAGTTTTAAAAATACTTCATTTACAATATATTTATATCCAATAATTAAGGTAATTACATGCGTGAATAGTATAGAAACGATGATGATGATGATCCATATGAAGAGATCAGACAAATATTTCAAACTTGCCCGAACTCTTCCGAAAAAAAAAAACTTGAAAATCTAAAACTCAATTGCTAAAGTAGTCAAACAAAAATAAAGGAGCACCCATAAATTTCTTATCAAACTCTTTAACCCTTCTATATATGACCAAACATATCCACTGATCCCAAGGTCACAAAAACACATCCAAGGAGGAGAACAAGCAAATTAATTAGATACAAATACAATATGAGAAAAAAAGAGCAAATTAGATACAAGTTTGATGTACTTCTTTTTTTTTTTTTTTTTGAAGAGAAAAATGGTAATCCATTTATTAATAACGGGCATTACAATACAAACTTAAAACATATATTATAAATTGACTAATCGATAATCTGTAACTTTTCAGTACATTAAAAATGACTGATATTTTCTAACCCTAGCTACATAACTCTCAATCATCTGAGAGGTAGCCATAACTCTGTTCTAAGATAAAGTGACAACTAATCAGCCAAATCCCACTGTCGTACTAAGACGAACTAGGGGACAAACTCTAAAGACCATAAGTTTTAAAGACAAGATCTTTTTTGGTTTTTATTTAAAACTAACAAATGAGAAATAAAACTAAATTGGGAAAACCAGATCCTAATAATCCGTTTTCAACTTTAGAGGAATTTAACCGGACACCACAAAAAGTCGCTGCTGTCAGCGACGTGTGGTCCCAGGAGAGTTGGACGACCAGCGCCGGTGCCTTGAACACTACGACCTTACGCGTGGCTGCGATGGACCCTTTTAAAGGTGGCGCACTGAGAGCAACCACCCACTGTAGAAATGCGCGTGTGAAGCACGAGCCGTTCCAATCGGGACGAAATCGCCACAGCTGGTAAATCGACGCTCTAGGAGGAAGGCAGCGAGATGCATGTGAAGACCAGCACGTCGGAAGCCAGTGTATCTGTCGAGCTCCAAAACGCTCTAAAGCATAACAGTTGTGGTCCCTGCACTACATGCAAAAACACAAACCAAAAAAAGAAGGGGAAGAAGAAATGGAGAAGAACGAGACGAGATTGGAAGAAAACGAAAATGTGAGAAAAAATAGATGAAAGATACGAAAGAGAAATCGAATAAAAAGAAAAATGAATGAAAAGGAAATGAGGAAGTTAGAGAAAGGGAAGGAAAGTGGAAGAGGAGTAGGGCTGCACACCGACCCGACCCAACCTGAAATCGCACACTTCCGACCCGACTCGATTAGCTTTCCTTCTGTTCCTTCCGATAACCGATTAACCAATTTCTCGATATCTTCTTATACTTCTTCTCTTCTTCTTCTGCTACTGCTGCCCTTTTTTTCTTTTTCAGTTCTTTAGACCATTCCAGAATCCACAAACTTAAAGGAAATAATCGCACAAAAATAAAAACTCAAGCAAAAAAAAAAAAAGAAGCAAAAATCGCACAACAAAAATACGAACTATCATCGATGTGGGATATCTATACTGTCGCAACAAAATCACACATTAGGAAAACTCCGGCATCAAAAAAACCTCATGCATCAAAAAACAAACGCCAACTCCTGCATTAGAAAACAAAATCATAGAAACCCTAACACATCATAAAACAAAATCGCACAAACCCTAACCCACCAAAATCGCACAAACCCTACCCATCACAATCGGCAGTATTGACCATACTTTCTCAATCGCCGTCCTATTCGTCGTCGGATCTATCATCAATGACCACCGCTAAGGAGCTCTTGTCATCACAAACGGCAGTAGACATGCATCCGACCTTTTTTGAAAAGAACTGCCGTCGTGGTAGAGGTGAAAAATCGCGTGTAGATGGCAGAGCTGGAAGCCAGAGATTTTAGGTGGTGGCGTGGAGAGAGAGAGAGAGAGGATTACACATATCGATCGAGCTCGAGGGATAAAATATAAATGGGTATCGGTAACAGGTATTTACCCGTTACCGATTTAACCGATTTCGGGTCGGGTCGGGCATTTTGTACAATCCTAAAGTGGAGAAGGAGAGAGGAGAGAGGGGGGGTGGCATCTCCACCTCCGGCGGCCCCATTCTAACGTTTCTCTAAAATTTGTAGAGCTGTAGACGAGAGAGCCAGGTGTTGATATATCAGCTACTGAGGTAATTCGAGCTTGATGTACTTCAAAAGCAATCACCGCGTACTTCATTAAAACAAAAAAAAAAACACATGATTAATAAAACTACGATGTCGTGGCAGTCAATGCTACGTTTTTATTGACCCATCTCATGGTGATGGGGTCAATCTTCTGATCATCTTCATGTTGCTTCTAGTAGAAAGGAAAGGTCAAAATTACCATAATCTGAAAACGCTTCGACGACACGTTCTACGAAACCTCCAAATTAAATCTGCTTCCCGAAATAGCGTGTGGAGTTCAAACGCCGCCATTAAGGAAACCAAATAAAATGCCTTTCCACTCTGCACACTCACCTTGTTCCAATTTTAGCTTCCCTGCTCAATGGTACACCCGATTCGTAGTGATCACGTTTCCTTCCACCACGTGTCACCAACTCACACCCACCATCGTTTTTTTCAATCCTCTTGTTTACATATACAAGATATACATATACATTGTATATTAGATATTATATATATAGCTACGTACCTCCGAACTCTTCTCTTAACCTCTGCAATTTACTTATTTTTCCTTCACTTTGTTATTTCCGTCCAAATCTACGTACAATTCACAAATACTCACGATTAATTAGTTTCTCATCAGTTTTTCCTGCACTTCTTCCCTTCTTGTTCCATTCAATCGGATCGAATATTACCTCCGTCAACCTAGCTATCATGACAAACGACGTTGGGGGAGGTACGGTGGTCGTGCCGGAGAGGACCGGAACACTCCGCCGACCTAAATTCGGGGCGCTACTGCAGTCCGATCCCAGTACCTCAAAAAACGATCATCATGATGAGGAGAGCTACCCCAACAATCGCCACAACAACAACGACTACGAGAATTCTTGCCGCCAGAGCAACGCTTCGGCAACCACAAGCCCAGGAAACTACGACACTGGTAGCAGCGCGTCCTCTCCGTACGCCATGTCTCCCTGGATGCAACCCTCGCCCTACACTAAATCTCCATGGATTACATCCTCGCTGTTTAATCCATTCGACGAAAGTACTCCTCGGAACGGCCTCATCGGCTCGCTCGTACGCGAAGAGGGTCACATATATTCTCTAGCGGTTTCCAGAGATTTGTTGTACACGGGTTCGGATAGTAAAAATATACGAGTTTGGAAGAATCTGAAGGATTTTTCCGGTTTTAAATCTAGCAGTGGCTTAGTTAAAACCATTGTTATATGTGGCGAAAGGATTTTCACCGGTCACCAAGACGGCAAAATTCGGGTCTGGAAGTTTTCCCTTAAAAACCCTAGTAATTTCAATCGTATCGGAAGCTTGCCCACATTCAAGGACTTCCTCAAGAGCTCCCTTAATCCGAAGAACTACGTAGAAGTCCGACGCCGTCACAACGTCATTCGCATCAAACACTTCGACGCGGTGTCGTGCATGAGCTTGAACGAAGAGTTGGGCTTGTTATACTCGGGTTCCTGGGACAAGACCTTAAAGGTATGGCGCGTCGCAAACTCTAAATGCTTGGAGTCCATCAACGCCCACGAAGATGCCGTAAACGCCGTCGTCGCAGGCTTCGATGCCTTTGTGTTCACGGGCTCGGCGGATGGAACTGTCAAGGTATGGCGGAGGGAGCTACAAGATAAGAGAACCAAGCACTTCCTGGTTCAGGTTTTGTTGAAACAGGAAAACGCGGTGACAGCGTTAGCCGTAAACCAATCGGCGGCCGTTGTATATTGTGGATCCTCGGATGGTTTAGTTAACTTCTGGGAACGCGAGAAACATTTGTCTCACGGTGGGGTTCTCCGGGGCCACAAGTTGGCGGTGCTGTGCCTTGCCACGGCGGGAAATCTGGTATTCAGTGGGTCGGCGGATAAGAATATTTGCGTGTGGAGGAGGGAGGAGCAGAATGGAGCCCACGTTTGCCTCTCGATTCTGACTGGTCACACAGGGCCCGTCAAGTGCCTCACCGTCGAGGAAGATCACGAGTCGGAAAAGGTCGATCGAAGGTGGATAGTGTATAGCGGGAGCTTAGACAAGTCGGTGAAGGTGTGGCGTGTGCTTGGGAACGCGCCGGAGTTGAGGCAGATGAGGGCGGCGGAGCAGCTGTTCCCGAGCAATGCGTACAGTACATCAAACTTGCATTCGCCTTCAGCTGGGAAAATAAGCCATATCAAGGGAAGGCAGTACAGTCAAAGTAAATGAATAGCTAGCTTGGTCGGAAGAGATCAGATGAAAACGGAGTACTGAAATTAAAGCTATTCTCGGTTCACATGACCAGATTCAGGTTTATCGGAGCAGCGTGGGGACCACCTGATTTCGCATCCGCATGGCAATATATAACACGTAATGCTTTGAAGACGAGCCAAAAAAAGAAGAAAGAAATGAATGGTTCTGGATCAATGTGCTCCAAACAGATAAGTTGTCGTGGTTATGCAAATCTAGGCATGCATTATTGTTTTCAAGATGTGTATATGAAAGAAACGCGCGTCAGGGCTAGCGCTTTCAGTTTGTGACGAGAAAACTTGCCTTCCTAGATGGGTCATCATATTACTAATTTCCACAAACTTGTTCTTTAAATAATGGATGAATAGGCCAAACAAGTGATAAAGGCTTAAAGCAACTAAATTGTCTGTACTTATACTGTTGCTTATATATATGATGTCATCTAGCGTTATAGGAAAGCAATAATATTGCGTCTTTTTCCAAACTCTTTGTTCGGGATCATAGGATTGCATGAACGATTGATCAGTCATTAACGCAGTAACTTGTAAATAGTTTAGTGATCTGTGTATAAATTATCATGCGGATTTCATCAAGTTTGATGAGAACTTAATTATCATGATGTCACAATTGTGTCTGATCATCATGAGTTGTCGTATATGTATGCATTCTTCGTGAAAATATTAATTTGTCGTTTATTTATGTTTCTTTTATTGTTTTTCTGTTCCTGATAGTAACTTAATTTCATAAGATTCAAGATGGGTGTTAATTGGTACGCGAGATAAGAATTAGTAATGATATTTAGCCGTCATGACGAGCAGAGATTTGTCAGTTTTATAAATTGAATCTCATTTTGCTTAATTAGTTAATTTTTTAAGAAGCAGCCATATTTAGTTGATATATCTGCTCAATTTGATTCATTCTATGCCCTCCATTTGCAAATACGTACTGAAGCAAATATTAAATCAACAACGGAGTGGTCGAGCCAAATACTAATATAGTACTGCTGGCACGCTGACGAACTAGAGGATGGTTGGCCAGGGGTGGCCCCCAAATCCACCACCATATCCGGGGGGTGGGGCTACCATTTGTGTGCCGGGGTGCTGGAGGAACCTTTGTCCATATATCTGCCCCCAGCCCGTCCATCGCCCACTCGCGCACACCTGTTACAACCAAGAAAAATCTCAAGAAAAAAGAAAAATTCACATAACAATAAACAAATGCACAACACAATATGTAACAAATCAGAACCAAAAAATAAAAAGAAATCTAAACTCGTAGAAATGATTTTGCAAACCCACAACAACTACAAGAGGGAGAGAGTTGGGTCTGGAAAGACGAGAAGGAGGAGTCAAGGAGGAAGGTGAAGAGAAGAAGAGGATGCAGGCTGCGGAATGCAGGAGGGAGAGAAGGTCTAAGAAGGACAGAGAAGGGGAAAGGTAAAAGAGAGACTGCAGATGGGAGAATGTGTTAGATTTAACTTAACCCTCGAATTTAGTTTATATATATATATATATATTTGAGTTGGACTTGAAGAAATTTATGGACATAACTCATTTCATAAAACTAATTCAATAAAAGAGATTTGCACATTATTAATAAATATTTCCAAGACTTTGTGCATAAATTAAGTAATATGAGATTTATTTCTCAACACCATTTTTCACGTGTAGATTGGTATTTTTTCTAATCATTGTTACTAGATAAGTAGTGTGGCCTCCCACTTATCCTGTAGTAAGCTCTGATACCATGAAAAAATTTATGAATCTAATTTATCTCATAAAACCAATTCAAAAAGAAATATTTGCACATTTTTTATAAATATACTCAAGATCTTGTTCACAAATAATATGAAATTTATTCCTTAACGTGAGGACTTGAGCCCAAGCACAAGGCCGATGGGGAGTTGGGGCCAGACCATCCCCCACATGGGGCGGGTGGGGTTGGGGTGGCAGGGCGCCACCTATAACCTCTAGTTTCTTATAAGATCAATTATGTGAAAAGTTGTTTTGGGCATTGGCTAATATTGTTTTCAACATACTCTTTTTAAGTAAATCTACCTAATACTTCAAAATTAAGCATAAGAAGCGGATCTGTCCCTACTCCCGACAGAAAATAGATAAAATAAAGGAAAACAAGCAACCAAAAAGAGAAATGGAGAGTGAAGAGCTTCCATAATCTCATTGGATCTATCCATGCCATGCAGTTCATTGCATGAGTGACATTTTTTATCTGAACCCTAATCCCAACTGTATAAATGCATGCATGTACTATAAGTCGTGTTGCAAATTTTGAGGTGCTCTATCGGTGTTAATGTAGATAGATTAATCATAGAGACTTTTTCTTGCTTCAGAAAAAAAACAAAAAAGAAAAACTTAGAATGGTAGATGCAATAAACTTGCACGTGTAGTACAGTAATTTATACTTGTGCCTTGAAGAACACGTTGAAATCTCGATCGATAAAGCACACAAAAAAGTTGTGGTTTGTTGTTCCAAACCAGACTACTGCCTGCAAGATATCTTTATGCTTTAGGAGCAAGATCTTCACAATAATACTTAAATGGGTAAAATTAATCTACTCTATAGATTCAAAACGTAGGGTAATTAGCTTATACGTATAACCAAATATCAAATAGGACGATTTTGAAAAAAAGGAGCTCTCTCTAACCCCTTTTTCTTTTCTCTCTAATTTAAAAAAAATCCTAACTGTCTTGGGGAGGGGAGTGAGCAGCGTCTCCACCTCCCCCCTCCTTTCTCCTTCTCTCCTCCTTCCTTCCCTCTTTTTACTTTTCCTTCCCTTTCTTTATCCTCCACATCTCTCTTTCTCTCTGTTTTTTCTTCTTTTCTCTGATTTTTCTTCTATTTTTGGGCTTTATCTATCCTATCCTCCTCCCCCCTCTCCGATCTCCCCAATCATACCCCATTCTCGATCTCCTTCCCGTCCTCTTCTTCCCTTTCTTTCTTTGTTTGTTTGTTTTGTTTTTGTTGTTAGTTTTGCAAGAACCGAGTCGGGATGGAGGAGACGTTCATCGACTGGGTAAGCCTCTGCCGGGTGGAACTCCGCATCAGAAACGTGAAGATCGGAGCAACGTGTGCTTCACACGTGCCCCTCACAGTCGTCTCTTGTGCGCCTTCGTTGGAGGGATCCGTTGTCAGAACCCCTAGGAGGATTGCCCAGGATCATGCCTTGACTCAGCCACCTGAGGGCCAGGACAGTCCCTTGGCTAGCCTGTATGCATGCCTTGGCTCAGGCTTTGACATGCAGCAGGCGCCCAGTGAGACTACTAGCCGTGCGCATGTCATGCGCACAACCATGCGCATGTCATGCGTACAGCCATGCGCGCCCTAACACACCTTAGCAAGGCTAGTGGCGTGTCTTCACAGGCACGCCATCTAGCGCATGGCACCAGCCCGTACCTTACAGAGCAGGCCAGTGGCATGCACACCATGCATGCCATCTAGCGCATGGCTCCAGCCCATGCCTTGCAGAACAGGCCAGTGGCATGCACACCATGCATGCCATCCAGCGCGCGGCACCAGCCCGCGTTATGCATCCCGTGCCCAGACCGTCAGCTTGGGCCATTCATGCACATCACCCTGGCACCCAGCCTGGGCCATGCAAGACCACTGCCCGAGCACCTTGACTGGGCCACCCCAGAGCGACATGCCTTTCCCCTGTGCCTACCACCAAGACCATGCATGGTATACTGACATGACTACCATCAGTTGGCCCTGCACAGAGCCATGCCCGCGCACCACCTTACCATGCAGATATGCCCAACCGTGGATATTGCAGCACCTTAGCCCATCATAGGCACATGTAACCCACGGCCACACCACCACTTGGGCGCCTATCATGCTTGCTTATCTTTTATTTATTTTATTTATTTATTTAAATTGCATTAGGACGTGTTGGTCATTTACTTATTTTAATAATGGATTTATTGGAGGTTTCCAACTTGTGAGCTCTATAAATAGGACCATTAGGTTTTCCTTTAACAATTTTTGGACAATTGAGAAATCTAGAACTTTGCTCTTGAAAGGGTTAGCCCGGCCACTATAGTATGGTTTGGATTTCATTTGGTGCTTTGAGTACTTGTTCTTAAAGATGCAATTCGTGAATCCCTTTTGAAGAGGATCAAACCGTGCAATTTAGTGAATCGGTTTGTTCCATATCTATCTTTGTTTTTCATTTGATTAATAAAAAGTTTTGAGATTTATTCATTTGGTGTTTTTAGTTTTGAGTTGTTCTTGGTGTTTTTGGAGTTGTGTGTTTGTGTTCTTGAGTGAGTATTCTTGGTGAGACCAAATCCACACCACTTGTGGATTTGAAAAAGAGTGTGTGAGTGTTCAAGATAATTTCTTAATTCACATCCATTGTGAATTTCGAAATTCCCCTAGAGAGTTGAGTGAGCAAGTGTTTTTGAAAATAAGTAAAGAAAGAGTGGAGTTGTTGTGTGAGTGAAGGCCGAACCACTTGGAGTTTAGAGTGGTTGGCGTGTTCTTCTTCTCACTTGAGTGTTCATCCATTTTCTTGGATGTTCATTCTATTTTTTTTGAAGATTCTCTTGCCCCAAACACAAAACCAAGCAGCCCCAATCTATCCACATAGGCCACAACAACAAGCACCAAATCCTAGTTGGTGTGTTGCCTATTTCGTCCCTCTTGCCTTTCCCACCAACTAATCACTAAACCCTAACCCTACTTGCCTTATTTGCCTCACCAAATCAGACCTAAATCATCCTAAAAATAGCCCTGGTCGAGCTCTGGTCAACCCCCACAAAGCAGCGCCAACATTTCCTTCCAAACATACAAGACTTGTCAAAACAGTTTTTCACTAGTTTCCAGATTTGCACCATTTCGTGTAAGGCAACTTGCCTACTACGAAATTGCCTTATTTACCTTACCAAATCAAACATTAACCTTCTTCAAACATCCATGGACGTAGTTTGCAAGTGCCCCCCAAGGCAGCCATCTCATTCCCCTCCAAACTTGCCTAAACCGAAATCCATCATCTACCATAATTGACCAATTCGACTAAGGCAACTTGCCTAGGTCGAAATTCACTTAATCCACCTCATTCCATCTGATCATTATTACCTTATTTGATTAATCAATCATTCCTCTATTGATTTAATCAAATCTCCAATATTCCAAATCAACCAATCAAATCCACCCTCATTCCCAAAACCGGCCACACAAATATCTCATAAGAATTTTCTGATTCCCTCCACCAAATATCTTCCATTTAATTCTCAAACCCTAATCCACTTTCCTAAACATTCACTTGGCCGAAGCCCTCATCTCTTCCTCAACTCTATTCGGCCGTCTCAACCCTAAAGCAAACCACAATTCACCCAAACCCATAGACCCCATTGCCGTGACCTACATCATACCTCATAGCCGAACCATTTCATTTTCCTAAACACTTAACCTTGCTCCATATATTTTAACCCTACTTTACCCAAATCGCCATCCACGTGATCATCATTAAGGTAGGAGTCATACTTGGTCATTGAGGAGCAACCCGAAGCAAGGAGGAACCCTTAGGTGTAAGGTGTTTTGACCGAGGACCCCATCATCCGCATCCACTTGCGTGGGCGGAGGAGACAAGGAGCCCGACGGTCTGGTCTCTATCATTTTCGTCTTTATCCAAGCGGCGCGTGGTCTCCATGCGCCACTGTCCGTAGTAGTTCCCAGGATGGTCAATTTTATTTTCCTTAAGGTTGAAAACCGGTCCTGATTTTCCCGGTTCTTTTAGTTTATGTTTGTTGTCTTATTGATATTTTTTAAAAACAGTTAATCTCTAGGACTTGGGTTGTATTCCCTTTATGGTCTTTAGAGTTTATTCCAGTGTTTTTAAATTCGTACCGTACTGGTCGGTATGACCGAAATATGCCCTACTAGCCGGTTCTCTAGTACATATTGTGCATGTGTACCGTTTCGCTTAAATACTGGCAGTTTTCGGCCTGTACCAGCCGTACCGGTCAATATTTCGGTCGGTACCGGCCTCGTACCGGTTGCGTATCGACAATATCGAATTTTCAATTTCGGCCTTCAATTATTTTTATTTTTATTTTTCATTTTTTTACTATTTTTTACCTCAATTCATACTAGACTAATTACATATATATATAATTATTCATATATTAACTATTATTTTGAAATATAATTTATATATGTATCTATATATATAATTTTTTTATATAGATTATCCTGAAACGGTACACGAGATAGTATCAATATCGAAATATTTCGTTCCAGTATCTTGACCGGTACGCTCACCGGTACAATATTCAAAACTTTAGTTTGTCCCCATTTATGAGGATTTTGTTTTCTTAGTGTTTGGTTGTATGGAGGGTTATAAATGATCAGTACACTTTAATGTATTGGAAAACTTAAATTTATTGATTGGTAACTTGTTTTCAAGTTAGCTTGTAATGCCCGTAATTCATCACAATTTAATGAATGAAATGTTTCCGCTTTATAAAAAAGAAAAAGAATATCAAAAAGGGCATAATTTACGCAGGTTGGGTTTTCACTCTCCGGATTTGATTGTACAATTCAAACAATAGATCATCTATAAATAGTCTCAAATATCCAATGTTTTTATTCAAACACTAATTATGCTATTGATGAATTATATACATATCCACCCTCTAGCTCATCCAATGAGCAACTCATTCTTGTTGCAAATACTCATTTTGATGATCACAAATATTTAGATGCAAATAAATTTTTTTCTTAAAATCTTTTTTGACGTGATATTATCCGGTAACTGCTGGATTTTCTTTCTATTAAAAAAGATTATAGATTATTCACACGTTTCATGTTAAAATAGAAATAAATTAGGAATCTAATATATATAAGTCCCATTTGGATAATTAAACGAGGTGAGATGGTTTTAGTTGAAAGTTGAAAGTTTAAATAAAAATATTGTTAGAATATTATTTTTTTAATATTATTATTGTTATGATATTTGAAAATGTTGAATTTTTATTATAATTTATACGAGAATGTGAAAAAATTATAATAATAAAATAAGATATGGAGCCTACATAGAAAAATGAATTTTTTGATAGTAAGCCTCACACTTTTTCAAAATATTTGCATAATATTTACACATTCTACGATTATATATAACATTGTTAATAAAAGTTTCCTATTCGGCATAGCATAAACTCACAATTATCTTTTACATTCAGTAATTTTAGGGGCAAACGTCCTACACAAACGCTAACAAACATTATATCACGTCATCCATTGTTTTATTATTATTATTTTTTTAAATGGAATCCAAATCAAAATCAAAATCAAAATCAAAAGAGACCCATTTTTATGGACAAACTAGCAAACTCATTTTCGCACTTTTGAGCTCCAGGTCGTCGTCATGCATCTCCCAAAGCAGCGGAGCTCATCTCGCTTGAGGTTGCTATTGTATGAGTCGCTCGACCTGCTTGAGGTTGCCGTCTTCTGGGTTGCTCGTCCCCGCTTGAGGTCGCTGTCGTCTGGTTTGGGTTTGTCGGCTTCGTGGTCTCGGCGTGGGTCTCTTCATGGGGTAATGCTCTGTTTTTGTAATGTATTTCTTTGCTGCAGTCTTTTGTAATGTTTTTGGTGATTGGACGAATCCATATATGCAAAGATTTGGAATAGCTATGTCACCATTTAATTTTTACTCCAAATGAAGGACCTAAAAATCTTTCCATGGTTTTCATGGTTTCCTTCTTCTTTGTATTTATATATTTATTTGATATTTCATAATAAAAATGTTGTAATACAAAATTGTATTCTATATTCATGGCTGTTTTATTGCGTGTATTCGGTAATTAATAACACTTTTTTTTTGTATTTCTTCTCAGGGATTGGTACAATTTAGAAAAATCCAAGCGTGTAAAGGCATTTAGATGTGGGGAGTTTGATAATTGTATTGAAAAAGTTGAATCCTTCCGAGGGATGCCTATAAAGAAAAGGAATATGCGAGTCGAGAAGATGCTTTTAAACTTGAGAAGCAAATTTTGGGACAATAAGGAAATTTGGATATAGATTCTGATCGACAAGTAGGAAATCATTTGGTATGAAAAACAGGGAGGTGGAAATGAGAATTAGAGAACCGCAATAAAACGACGCCGGTTTTTAGAATTAATTAAATGCCACATCAAATGGCATAGCCAACACAGCCGGGTTTTTTATCTAACATTTGTCGTAGTAGTATTTTGTCGTTAAAATCATTAACATAAATTACTCTGAAGATCCGTGCATTAATATGTCCACTATAATAGAAGGGCTGACTCTATAAAGTGGGCTTAAGCTGGATATAACTGGGGTAACGACTTTTTGGGGCTTCAAAATGGGCCTAGGGCCGCGTAGATATTAAATAACACGAAGCCGAATGTGAAATATTCGCAGGAGCTTCTGCCCAACAAGTGTTATTATACGAGTCCAATATCGTCTTGTAACCGACAAGGGCCGGCCCCCCCACCCCGAAGTCAACCCCCCATCATTACAACTAATTCTTGATGTTACGCGTCCCCATGCGCTACGGAAAGGGGGTTTTGTTTCCTCTGGTCTGTATTTGTATTCACCATGGAACATTTCCCTTTCTATTTGATGTACCAAATAGAACCTCTCTGTTCCTTCCTTGAACGATCTTCGGACAAGATGGTATTAGTACCTGTTTCCGTATTTTGCTACTTTGAGAGTCATAGCAACTCAACTTATGACTTGGTCTTCTGAAATTTTATCCTGGACTAAAAATTTCCATTCATCCAATTCCTTGGCATTTACTCTGAACGCGCTGATATGAAGGCGGTCAATTGATTAACGTCAGTCTTCTCTTCTCCTCTTTTCTTTATCTCATCTCCATCTCCATGTTTGCTCTGTCACTTCCGTGTTCACTTCCATGTTTGTTTTTGCAGTTCAAACTCATGTACTGTCTTTTCCTGATTTCAATTTTTGGCCCGAGGGAAAAAGGTCGTTTTAGCCCCCCTCGTTTTATGCCTTAGAAATCATGGTTTTGTGTAAGTAGAAATGCCTTATTCATTCTCCGGTACTTGAAACATGAAAAATAGTCCTTGGTTTGCTTTGGCGAAATTTGCACTCAGCCCGTTTCGTCTTGTTCCTTAACTCGGAGGCAATAACTAATGGCTGCGCTGCTGAGAAAGGTTGCGGTCGGCTGTGTCTGCAATCCCTGAAAATTATGATGACGTTACAGCCGCACCGAATACTCGAATTGCCATGTGAGTACAATGGCCCTTTCCGTCTCCTACAATGATCCCCAAAGTAATCCCATTTTGACATCATGCCGAATCCCTGTTGTCCGCTACAGTTTCTTCCGCATCTCTGAGGTTAACAATCTCTCCCTCCCAGTGGATCCAACCTATTGTAAATTCCCGACCTATAAACAAGAAATCCCCAACATTAGATAGCTCCGGTGTTTTTGCTTTGCGGTAATGGTTATGAAGCCCAAGCCCACGTTTGGTCGGATGAAATTGAAAGTCCCCGGTAGATTAACATATTCTTGAAATTGGTTGATTGTTCTGCTCCCGAATTATCGAACGGGTTTCTGGAGATTCCAAATGATAAAGAGGGTGAAGGTGCTCGTGATTATATGAATCCAACCAATTCGGAATCAACGGAAGTCTGGTTTGAGCTCGCTGATCGTTCGTCTGATGATTTTCTCTTGTAGAGAGGATGAAAGGTAGACAATGAAGCTCCTCACCACGTACAAAATGCCATCGATTGTGACATATCGTGACCCAGAATCGATCGAGAGATG